>OY728141.1:2019442972-2020007972 GCA_963277665.1 Viscum album
AGTTTATAACAGAATAGACGACATCATTTTATAAAAAAACAAGTGTAACAGAATGTACGACATCGTTTTAAGTCTAACTCAAAAGTTCGGAGTGAAGGTTCGGAGTGTAAACAAAATGTCAAAGAGTAGACAAATTATAAAAGTGTAAGAAAAATGAAAGTTCGGAGTCTAACCAAAAATAATATTCGGAGTCTAAATAAATTCGGAGTGTATAAAGCAAAGATGATCAGATTCTGTTTAATAGGTGAATTTGGAATGAGAATTCGTCATCAGAATTTGTAATGAGAATTCGTAATCAAGATTCGTCATTAGATTTCAATATAGAACTTTATCAGAGTTCGTATCCAAAATTCGGAGTAGAACTTTATCAGAGTTCGTATCCAGAATTCGGAGTATAACTTTATTAGAGTTTGTATCCAGAATTCGGAATGAAACTTCATTGTAGTTCTCATCCAGAATTCGGAACCTAAAATAGAATACTTTATATCAAAGTTTCAAACGATTCCGAGAATATAGAAATGAATCTGATTCTTATACTTGAGAAATATATGGATATAGATAATGAAAATATGATAAGAATAATTTTCCTTATAAAAGCATTTTCCTTATAAAAGCGATTTTCCTTATAAAAGCGATTTTCCTTATAAAAGCGATTTTCCTTATAAAAGCGATTTTCCTTAAAGATAAGGTGTTTGTGATTTTCAAAACAAGAAGGAATGAAAAATTCATAAGGAAAACCTTATTGACTCAAAAATCTCCCCCCTTTTGGAAAACACAAACATCCTTACGAAAAATAAAGACTAAGTAGAACGAAGGAAAAAATGAAAACATTAAAGCTTATCTCCCTTTGCTTATAGATGTTGATGAATACAACTAACTTCCCCTTAGGCTTTGAAACTCTAAGGATCGTATTCTAGATTTCCGGAATGGTATTCCATTAAGAATAAGAATGTATTCTTTAATGAAAAACTCCCCCTTTGTTAAGGTTCTTTTTCCTTTTCCCCTTTGTTAGGGTTCTTTTTCCTTTCTTTATTAGGATTCTTTTTCCTTCTCCCCCTTTGTGATTTTCAAAAAGAATTTTAGGGAATGGAAAATATAACAAAGTACCTGAAAGAATTAGTAACAACAATAAAAGAGACAAGCAAGCAAAATTTTCATTAAGTTTGAAAGTTCAAAAACAAAGAAGCTAAGATACAACAAAAGATCAGATTTGTCTATTTTGGATCTTTTTCCTTCACCATGAGACCCTTGAGAATAGTCTTTATCTTCTTTAAGTCTTTATGATCTTCCTCGGCTTGCTTCTCTAACACAACTATTCTTGCACTTTGATCTTCAATATTTTCTTCCTGGGCTTGAATCTTTTCTTCCTGAGCTTTTAAAACTTGTTCTTGTTTTAACAACTTCTCTTCAATCTCAATCCGATAATCCCTTTCATTCCTCCAGTTTTGAGCAACAGAATTCAGCTTCCCATACAGATCTCTGTCTTCTTGCATCCGGGAATTCTTCTCAGCTGTCAACTTTTCTTCAAAGGAAGAAGTAAGTTAATTTATCTTCCTATCTTTTGTCTCAAAAGCATCCTTAACATTATCTTGGAATTCATCAAAGAGCCTCATCTCTTCTACATTTTTCCTCGACCAACTAGTCATTCTCTTGTAAGACCTTTTGTGGGATTCATAGCCGACAAAAAAAGTTTTGAAATGAGCCTCTATCTCAACAAATTTGTCCATAACCATGGATACGGAGTCTGTTTTCTGATTCAAAGAATGTTGGAGCATCTGGCATCTTGAATCAATACTTGAGAAAGTCGGAATAGTACCCACCAACTTCTTTAATGAATGAACAACAAAGTCATGCCCCAACTAAGATGACTCCGAATCCGAGACTTTGCTTGGAGAATTTTCTTCTTAAAATTGCTCATCCTTCTTCTTAGAAGAATCACCAACTTCCCTTCTCTTTACAACCACTGAGCTCGGTGTATCGACAACAAGTTGCTTTCCCTTGTCCTTTTTCGGAATGGATTCCTGTTCCGGGGTTTTCTGTTCACTATTAGACACTCGAACAATATTTTCTTCATCATCAATAACTTTTTGAGCACCATCCTCTACATTATCCATTTGAGCAATATCATGTAGAAGTTGTTCTTCCTCTGCATGATAAGCTACTTCTTGTTCTCCTTTCTCCTCATCCTTCCCTAGAGTGACTAACTTATAGGACTCATCTTCTGAAGTTTGAAGCAACAAATGTTCTGAAGGTGTTCCCTTATAATCATCTACTTGCTTCAATAGATTTACGGTCTCACCACTACCTTCAGAAACTGCTTCTTCCTCAACATGCTTAGCTACTTCCTCTTCCGGAGTGACATAGTTTCTTCCTGGAGTCTCAGGTAGAGATTCCACAGAAAATGATCTCGGAACTGGAATGTTTCCGGAGGCCATCTCATTAAACTTCAATAAAGTCTAAACCACCTCATCTTTAGACATCTTCTTCTTAAGCTTCTTTTCTTTCACTTGTTTTTCTAGCTCATCCGCTGTTTTTTCCTTCAAGGCCTTAGCCTCCTCAGGATCCAAGCCAAACTGAGGCTCCCCTTGCACTCTCTTCTCTTTGATTTCCATCCACTTAGCAACTACCTCATCAGGGTAAGATTTCTTTTTCTTCGGTTTTGGAGGTGCGGAATGAACTTCCTTAGATTTGGGATTCTCTGCTTCAACTTCAACTTCTTTCAACTTTCTCTTCTTCACTGGCTTAGAGGATTCAGGTTCACCAACTTTCAGAAATACTTCTTCTTGAGCTGGTAAATCAACGAAATGACCGGTATTTTTGTCGAAGGAAACATCCATCCTTTTGAGGGTACCATCACTCACCAACATAATTTTGAAAACTCTTGGCTTAGAATTGCAAGCCTTCTTGAAATACTCAAGGCACTGAACTATTAACTTCGAGAAGATTGCTGGATACATTATGACCTGAGCTCTCAGATTCCCTTTCTTAACATTCTCAATGGTAATAAGAATGTGTTTCATCAAATTAAACTTCCTTAGATTTATCAGAAAATCTAGAATATAGATCTCTCTTTTCTTCAAACTGTATTTGTCACCCTTTCTCAGTACGATAAAGCCTTGTACCCATAATTCTAGAATCCGAAAATTCATAGACAGACTAGAAATCTTTAGAGCCTTGTCATCTGACAGTCCGAGAGTCTCCAAATCCATTTCCTTATTGAAACTTCCTTTTGAATCCGGCAAAACATGCGAGATGAACTCAGCTTCTCCTTCACAGGTCAGCCCTACCAAGCTGGCTACCTTGACATAAGAAATCTTATAAGTCTTTCCATAATACTTAAACGAAAATTTATCCCTATAATTTTCCTTAAGGAAGGAAACTATCTCATAGAACTCAAAAAGAAATTCCGAAAATACTTCATCTTGATTCCCAGGCTTAGACACAACAACATCTTCCCATCCATTAAGTTTTATGTTCTTGGATATAAGATAATCATATTTTTTGAATAAATCAGGATGAACCAACCTTTCTCTATATACTAACCACTTGGAAATCGGCTTAGAGGTTGAAATGTCTTGAGAAGCTGCTTCCACAGACATTCGGATCTGAAGACTTCTGGGAAGTTCGGAACAGAGATTGCTGAAGATCGGAATAACCTTAAAACAGAGAGGCAGAGCTTTGGGATGCTGGAGCTTGAAAAACCAATGTGGGACGACCATTTGGGGTCCCCTTTATATAGGCAACGAATTTGACCGTTGGTCTTCCAAAAGCCATCTAACAGTTGAAAAAGCTTTGATCTGATCTGATGGTTGAAAATCAATTCTTAAGAAAACTTGAATCTGACCTTTTGAGGTTTTTATTAAAACAAGGATTTAAGAAAACTATAGTCCGAAAACAACAAAATATAAGAAAATACCAGCTAGTAAAATATGATTACGAAAACATGAGTAAGGAAATCATACCTTTCGGATTGGCTTAGGAGGATTATTCGTAATGGGTAACATTCTTTTAAAAAAAATGACTACGAAAAATCTTTATTATGAAAAAACATAGTTCGCAAAATTCACTACGAAAAACTCAACAAAGAAAACAAAAAATCATTACAATATTTTTAGCATGAAAAATTCATTACAAAAGTTTGAATACGAAAAGCTCATTATGAAAGTCTCGGTATGAAAATCTCGTTACGCAAACACCAGTACGAAATTTTCCATTCTGGAAGTTTTCAATACGAAAATTTCCATTCTAGAAGTTTTCTATACGCAAATATCCATTCTGGAAAATTTCAGTTCCGGAAATTCCCATTCCGGAATTTTAGTTCCGAAAAGTTTGAAAACTAACTTTGAAAAATTTAGTTACTCTAACAATCAAATCTACTCCCCATATGAAAAGGAGTTTATTACTGTTAGGAGAATTGTTCAACAAGAATTTAATGAAGAATGATTACCTTACGGTTATCATTCTTAACTTTTTTTTAATATATTCAAATCTATCAGAAGGAAAAGATTTTGTGAAAATATCAACAAGTTGATCTTGCCTTCCGATAAAATGAATAATGATATCTCCTTTTGTTTTGAATAGATTTTGTTACCAGTCATGTGCTGCGAACATCCACTATCCATGTACCATGTGTTGTTGTTGGTACACTCTTTATTTTCCTGAAATCAAGAAAATAATTAAACTTTCAGAATCCAAACTTGTTTGGATCCGAGATTTCCAGACAACAAAATTTTAGGAACCCACATCTTCTTAGAGAAATAAGCTTTGTGAAATCCTAGAGATTGGGTTTTGTTTAAGGAACAATTCTTTGCACAGTGACCACCACATTGACACTTAGTACAAAATGGGGCACTTTGAGGAACAAAATAATTGTTACTAAAAATTGGTTTTGCATGGGTATAACCAAATCCGGATTTATTTCTTAAAGGTCGTATTTGGGAATACATTTTATCAAAATTTTCCTTACCATGGGTAAAGTTTGATAAACACTTCTTTAAGGAAAACATTTCGGACTTGAGTTTGATAACCAAGTTTTTATCTTCAAAATCATTAGATTTAGAACTAGAGCTAGGATCGAAAACACTTTTCTTAGAAATTACTTTTTCTAACTCTTTAGAAAGTTTTTTCTTCTCAGAACTTACTTACTCAAGATTTTTTGAAATACTTTCAAAATCAGCATTTTTCTTATCAAGATCTTTAGAAAGATATGATATTTCTTTCGTAAGAATAGAATTCCTAGAGTTTTCCTTATCAAGTTTCTTATTGAGTTTAGAGTTCTCAATCTCAAGAAGTTCAGCAAACCTAGAGACTTCTTCATAGGTAGGTGAAGTATTTTCTTTATCAGAAGAGGATTCTTCATTGGAAGATTTATAATACTTACTATTATTAGAATTTAAAGATACATTGGTCAATGATTCAGCATTTCGTACCTTATCCATAAAGCAATGATTTTCAATAGGTATTCTGGCTATAAGACCAAGATTCTTCTGTCCTGAAGATTCATAATCAGAAGATTCATCTGAAGAGTCACCACCACTGGAACTCCAGGTATCACTAGCTTTCAGAACTTTCTTAGCTTTGGATTTATAATACTTCTTTTTGTTCCTGTCTTAATGCCTTTCTTTCCTTTATTTCTCATACTTGGATTGGAAATTTCTTTGGCCAGCTATCTTGTTCATACTTCGAGCAAGATTTGCTAACTCATTTTTTGAGATTTCACTTTCACTAGAATCTGATTGGACAACCATCTTCTTAGACTTTTATCTGGTTACTCTCTCAGGAGTCTTAGCTTTCATATGATTTGATGTTGTTGTAAAAGCAACAGTACCATTCCCATTCTTCTTTTTGATGTTGTTAGCATCTCTCTTCATTCTAGTTTCATGTTGGAGAAGAGTTACAAATAACTCATCAAGAGAAATTTGAGTGACCTTCCTGTTCTCATCTATAGTAGTTCTTTTGGATTCCCACTCATTGGGCATGATATCAATTATCTTATCTACAAGTGCTTCATCATCTAACCCTTTCTCTCCCATAGACTGTAAGCTGTTGACTATAGTCATAAACCTCTGTTGAACTTTATAAATTGGTTCACCATAAGGAAAATTGAAGCCATGGTATTCAGCTCTAAGCATAGCTCTCCTAGTCTCAATCACTTTAGAAGTTCCAAAGTGTGTAACCTCTAACTTCTTCCAGATACAATTAGCTACTTCACAAGAAGAAATTTAGCTATATATATTTCTAGTCATTGAACAAAGTAAAGTATTTCGTACCTTATAATTGAGTTGATACTCTTGCTTTTCCTGGTTAGTGAAAGTTCTAACTTCCTTATCAGGAATTTTATAATCTCCAGTAAGCATAACAAAGTTGTCCACTCCAGTATTGATAACAAAAGTCTTCATTTGATCTCTCTAATACTCATAGTCATTACCATAAAATATTGGTGGTCTTGTAGGATTTAGATTATCAATGGAACCAACATTAACTCCTGCCATACTTAAAATAACCTTCGGCACACAAACTTGTTAGTAGAAAAAGTTCGTAATCACAAAGTTCGGAATGACAAAATTCGGAATGACAAAGTTCAGAATGAAAATTTTTGGATTGATAAAGTTAGTAATGACAAAGTGAGCAAAAAAAACTTATACGTGAGTATAAGTATCTCAGAGACCTCCTCTGATACCAATTGTAGGATCAAAATAATGATGTAGATGCTCAATATACAAGAGGGGGGGTGAATTGTATACTTTAAAAATTTCCTTAAACAAAAGGAAAGATCTAAGTTTAACAAAGTTAAACTAAGAAAATTCACAACACCTCTAACACCAATTGAAAACTTGGAAAAAATAATGAAGTTATAAACTTCAAGTACTTTGTACTTGCTTAAAATTGGAAAGAGATTCCGAAAGTAGGTTCTGGAAATATGGATCTAGAAATTGAAACTTAACTAAAGATTACAATATGAGATTATACCTTAAAGCGTATAGAATCTAAATGGAACAGAGTACAAGTAAGGAAGTATAAGAAAGTTATACTTTCCTTACAATACAATATGCAGCGGAAACAAACAAGTAGTAAAACTATAAGTAACAAGATATAAGTCTTTTAACCCAAAGAGAAGGGTATCCAACAACCTTGGATAAAGGTCCCTTGATTTATACTTTCAAGAAAGTCTGTCTTACCCACACCAGGGTAATCCCTTGATACGAAGATTGTAATCTCTGTCTTGCTATCCCCACAAGCCCTCAACTTCAAGGTAGTTGGCAACCTCTGTCTTCCTCAGCAAGGAAGCCCTCGAACTTCAAGGTAGTCAGCACCTCTGTCTTCCTATCCCCGGAAGTCCTCGAATGTAATCACAAACATTCAGAGTCTCACGAAGCAAAAACTGAATGAGTAGTTCAGTACGCACAAGGCATGAAAATCTTTCTCTCTCTAAAAATCACCTTAGCAGCGTGTGGTCTCTAGATCGATCCAACTTCATTGTGTATTGAGCTCTTTCAAATGAGCTCCTATTTATAGGCTCGGTCAACCTCCTTTCCAACGGTCATATCTTCCTTAAAAATCGGAGGGACCTGTACACGTGTCACTTTACCAACATTTAGTTTATAATAGAATAGACGACATCATTTTATAACAAAACAAGTGTAACATAATGTACGACATCGTTTTAAGTCTAACTCAAAAGTTCGGAGTGAAGGTTTGGAGTGTAAACAAAATGTCAAAGAGTAGAAAAATTATAAAAGTGTAATAAAAATGAAAGTTCAGATTCTAACCAAAAATAATATTCGGAGTCTAAATAAATTCGGAGTGTATAAAGCAAAGATGATCAGATTCTGTTTAATAGGTGAATTCGGAATGAGAATTCAGAATGAGAATTCATCATCAGAATTCGTAATGAGAATTCGTAATCAAGATTCGTCATTAGATTTCAATTTAGAACTTCATGAGAGTTCGTATCCAAAATTTGGAGTAGAACTTTATCAGAGTTCGTATCCAGAATTTGGAGTAGAACTTTATCAGAGTTCGTATCCAGAATTCGGAATGAAACTTCATTGTAGTTCTCATCCAGAATTCGGAGCCTAAAACAAAATGCTTTATATCAAAGTTTCAAACTATTACGAGAATATATAAATGAATCCGATTCTTATACTTGAGAAATATATGGATATAGATAATGAAAATATGATAAGAATAGTTTTCCTTATAAAAGCGATTTTCCTTATAAAAGCAATTTTCCTTATAAAAGCGATTTTCCTTATAAAAGCAATTTTCCTTATAAAAGCGATTTTCCTTATAAAAGTGATTTTCCTTATAAAAGAGATTTTCCTTATAAAAGCGATTTTCCTTAAAGATAAGGTGTTTGTGATTTTCAAAACAAGAAGGAATGGAAAAGTCATAAGGAAAACCTTATTGGCTCAACACTTTCCTCTACAATTTTTCATTGAGTGGGTTGTGTGTGTGTGTACAGGTTTTAGGAAAATGCCTCCCTGATTTATTTTTGCCTTCAGCGCTTGTCGCTAACCCCTGACCTATGGAGGTGAGCTTGGGGTAGTTATGGCTCAAGACCCGGCTTGGGTTGAGTTGTAACAAAGTGGTATCAGAGGTGGTTCGACCCTTGAGATGTTGTTCAGACGTTTCCCTAAAAAGGTATTGGTTGGGTTTAGAGAAATAGTGTCGAAGTGTCTCGAGAGTGACTCTCAGTCCAGGGAGTCTAGTGATGGTACATGCGACTAACGTATCCATTCACCAGGACCCTTATTACCCACTTGTCGACTCAGTACCCTGAGACACTTATTGTAGGGAACAATGGTACGTGCATCATATAGGACCGAGTCTTTGAATGTCATTATTAAGTAAGCTCCCCTTTTTTGTTATTATTGTTATATATATATTCTCATCTAACTGTGGTACTCCTTGAAAATTTTCAGGATGCCTCTACGAAGACAGCTAGCCAGGTTACCCGTTCTAGATCATGATAATGACCTTGCGAGCGATGAGGACTCAGTTTAGGGGCCATCACATGATCTCTTTCCTCAAGGTGGACCAACAACATCACCTCCACCTATGGAGTATAAATTAGTACTGGTAATACAAGTTGAGGACAAGTGAATGTTGAGCATGATTCTTGAGTTCCGTCACTAAAGGTTGCTAAATTTTCGAGGTGATCCATATCCCTATCCAGCAGAGGATTGGTTGGAGTCAGTAGTACACCTCTTTAGGCTTGTACAGACACCGGTGGACCCGATGGTGGATTTGGCAGTTAGATTTTTTCTCAGTCCGACTGGGTGCTGGTGGAGTTTGATTACCCATATGCACGATGAGTCAACACTCTCATGGGATGAGTTCTATAAGTTGTTTTGTGAGGAGTACTTCCCCTCGTGCTTACACTCCATCAGGATTCAGGAGATTCTTAAGCTATAGTAGGGATCCATGATAGTGGCTATGTATACGGATATGTTTACTGACCTTACACAATACTCCTTAGATATGATCCATGATAGTTACTTTCGAGCATGGAACTTCGAGCAGGGTCTCCGCTGAGAGATCTGTGCTACTATAGTGACCCTGTGCATCCCTACCTATGCTGAGGTGTTGGATCATGCGCTTGTGATGGAGAGTTTCCTATCGAAGGGGTGCCAGTTATCTTGGCCTGATAGTGGTCACTTCTGCGCAGAGATATCCATGGAAGTTGGTGGACATCAATTAGTAGGTCCACAACACATGAGACCTTTCCAGGATCAATCTCGACCACATGATCAGACGACAATAGGACAAAAAAGAGTACCAGATCAGCCTGAAGAGGGATGATGCTATGCCTATGACAAGTGAGGTCACATAGCATGAGACTGCTTGACCAAATGGTTTGATCATCCCGAGTAGGTAGCAGGTGGACCACCGTAGTAGAGGCAACACCGTGACTAGGGTGGTCCCTAGGGAGGTAGTGCTGGTAGAGGAGCAAGAGTACCAGGTGGTGGGGGATGGAACTATGAGATCCCACCACCACCATCAGGTATCCCACGTCAGGCTCAGGGAGCTGGCGGGTGGTGTCACAACCCGTCCCCCGAGGCCCATGCTGTGACTACCCCAAACCCGCCTTCCATAGACCAGGGGCTGGTGACTAGCATCGGAAAGGCGTATCCCTATAACGGGAAGGTACTACCTTTAAACCTATACAATCACACAATCCAAGAGTACAAAAAGAAGCAACCATGAAGTAAAATTCTATAGTAAAAAGTGTACTGAAAGTAAAGGGGCTGGAATACAAGCCCAACTGAAAAGTACAAGTACAACTAAAAATAGAAAAAAACCCATGGATCGTCCACCGATGATCCTACCTGAAGGGTAGGTACAAATCATGATCAATAGTCACTACGACACATCACGTAAAATGTTCCACCTATGAGCACCATCCAATCCTGGCTCCTTCATCCTCGATCAACGCTGTCCTTCGTCTGCACAAGACACAACAAGGTGCGGGCATAACCCATGCATGGGTGAGTATAACAATACTTAGTAAGGAACCCGAGCCCCCTGAAGGTCTCCCAGAGTTCCACAAAGGAAAAACCACAAAGAAAGACCTAAATCACAAAGCAAGAAGAAATCATCAAATCTTCTTAGGTATATACCCATACATATACCAAAGTTATCAAAAGATACTCGTCTAATTCATGAGGAAAACTTAAGGCTCCAACTTTTAAGTCATTTGCACAACTGATACATAAAGGAAGAATACTACAAAGGTAACACCATGAAGGTAACACCACGAATGTAAAAGTACCATAAAGGTAACAACACGAAGGTAAAAGTACCACAAAGGTAACACCATTAAGACAACACCACAGAGATGAAAGTACCACAAAGGTAACACCACAAAGGCAGCACCACGAAGGTAAAAGTACCACAAAGGTAACACCACGAAAGTAACACCACGAAGGTGAAAATACCACAAAGGTAAAGACTCATCTCACACCAGGTATAAGTAAAGCACATAAGTACAAATCATTAGTCTAGAAGCTAGATCATCTTATTTTGTCGAGAGGCACTGCTACTGTCTATACGGAGTCTGACCCACATAGGATCGATAGGTACTAACCCCCGCTGACCCACACAGGATTTGACCCACACAAGATTGGTATGCGCTGACCCACATAGGACCACTAAGTGTTGACCCACATAGGATATAACCCAAATAGGATCAGTAAGTGATGAACCACATAGGATTGCTTGGTATTAATCTTCGTATGATCTGTCTCCAACCTCTGCCTCACTGCTAGCCACTGGATTCCTGCTCAAAGTATGCTTAATTTAGGGAGGATCCTCTCCTCAAGCCATCGGTCATACCTAAACCCCCACGAATATTCACAAATAAGTATCCAAAAGGACTGCCAAATCGTAAGGGTTCCAACGCGATAGACGACACGTCAATCAGACACCCGGTCTGTGACTTATAAGCATTTTAGTTCTGAGGGCTCGATTGGATTCAAGTTCGATCCAACCCGTATGTATTACAAATTTCTACAAAACTTAAGTGGAGTATACCAAAAGGAAATTCTCGCTCTAAGGGTCCCATCACTGTAGACAATTCGTCAAACAGAGGCCTGAATTTCAAGTTACAGATCCTTTAGCGAAACTGGGCTTGGAAGGGTCCGGGTCCGGTCCGACCTGATCCGGTTCGGGTCGAACCGACCTGGCCCGGGTTCGACCTGGCTGGGTGGGGTCTCGGTGGGCTCGTCCTTCCTGGGTGGTGCAGCCCAGCCCATGGAGGGGGGCAGCCTGCTGGGCTTGCGCGACTTGGCCTGCGAAGGGCGTGACCACCTGGGCTCACACGGCCTGGACGACGGAGGGGTGCGGCCCGCTGGACTCGCACAACTTGGCCTATGAAGGGCGCGGCCCGACCCATGGAGGGGTGCGGCCCACTGGAGCTTGCACAACCCAGACTGTGGAGAGGCCCATCCTGCTGAAGGTGCAACCCACTGAAGCGGGGTCCGCCCTAGATGGCACAGGGGGAGCGGTCTCCCCCGTTCGGAAGGCAGCGCAGCGACGCCTCTTGGCGTGGCCAGGTTGCTTGTAGGACCCACTGCGGGTCCCTATCCACCACCATGTATTCCAAGCCGTGACCATCCTCAGCAGTGTGCGATGGCGCGCCGCCCGCCTCCATCCGCGGTTGGCCGGTGCTGACCACCGCTGTCCGCCGCGACGATATGACACAACCCCTTTCTCCGGCGGTGCACGACGATGTGCCACCACTTTCTTTGCGGCCGTCCATTGTTGGCCACCGCCATCACCCATCGTGACCACGATAGTAGACTTCTTCACCGATGGTGCGCGATGGTGCGTCGCCATCTTCTCCGTGGCCGGTCGTTGCCGGCCGCTGCCATCACCCGACGTTCTGGGTTTCATCCAACCGAAAAATAATGCTCGTGAAGAATGCTCCCAATTCCAACAAAAAGGGCGGAGGGTCTGAGCCTTGTTCATTTGGCCCACGCCCTCCATGTTAGCTTGATAGAAAGAGGGTAGAATAATGATACATCAACTCTTGAATTTAGACAAGAAATAAACCCTACCTTAAGATCATTGGAGAACATCACGTTCGAGGAAGAATTTGTGTTTGTCGATTGGTGGCGCTCATCCCCGCCCGTTGGTACTAGTCTCATCCTCAAATTGGTTGGCATCGCAACACTTTATTAGAACTTTGTCACTTGGTGAAGCCGTTCCAATACTTTTCCCTGAGCTCCATATAAATAGGAGATGGGGAGGGTGAGTAACGCACGTGAAATTAATGAGGTTAAATTAAATAAAGAACCTTCCTAATTTACAACAGTGATGTTACAAAGAATTGAGGATTCAATCCATTTATTGTCTTGACACATCGTTGGTCCCTCCATCGCCGCTTGTCCGTTGGAGGGAAAAAAAAAGAAAAAAAATAACTTAGTTATTTTATTATTCTTTTAAATGTCCAAAATCTAACTTTTTCTCTCGACCTACTGTGGTCGAAGTGAAGCTTTCCTTAAGTGAATCCCGAAACTGAAGATTCAACAGCACCCTCAGATTTTTAATCCGAGTACCTGTTCAAAAGATAGAAAAAGCCACCCACACATTTACTGAACATACCTTAATAAAAATTCAGAAATTCATTCTGGGAACACTGGGCCTCAGAATCATACACCGTCAATTTTTGCAGACTCTTAATAATTCCATATAATTAAAAAAAATTACATGTAAAATTAGGGTCTTTACATTCTCCCCACCTTAGGGATTTTCATCCTTGAAATCCATAACATAGACTAAGGAAAAAGATGGGGACACTGAGCACGAATCTGATCCTCCTACTCCCATGTTCTCTCCTAGAGGTTCCCATGGTGCCAGCAAATGCGCACCATAGGTATCGATCATCCATGAAGGACCCGCTCCTGCCATTCCTCAATCTCCAATGGAACCTCCGTAAATGTTTCCCCATCATCAAAGTTCAGATCGCCATGATTGATGATGTGAGATGGGTCATGCACATATCTACTCAGCTGGGATACGTGGAAGACGTCATGCACCCTCTCTAACTGCGGTGGCAGTGCCAAGCGGTATGCCACCTCTCCAATCCTCCGAAGTATCAGAAATGGTCCGATAAACCTCGGTGAAAGTTTTCCGCCTTGTCCAAATCTCCATAGTCCCCACTGAATGGATACTCGTAAGAATACGTGGTCCCCCTCTTGGAACTCCAAAGGTATCCATCTCCTATCATCATAAGACTTATGCCTACTCTGTGCAGTCTTCATCCACTCTTGGATGATCTACACCTTCTCATGGGTAGCCCGTACCAACTATGGACCCATAAGTGCTAACTCTCCTAGGTTTTTCCATCATAAAGGTGATCTGAAAGGTCAACCGTACAAGGGATTGAATAGTGCCATACCGATGGTGGAGAGATAGTTGTTGTTGTACGTGAACTCCACCAAGGAAAAGTGATCCTCCCAACTACAAAAAAAATCTAGGACTCAAGCATGAAACATGTCCTCTAGTGTCTGAATGGTCCGCTCTGTCTGACCATCTGTCTGCGAATGAAAGGTGGTGCTCAAACGTAGCTAAGTCCCGAATGCCTCCTGTAATCCCCTCCAAAACCAGGATGTAAAACGTGCATCACAGTCAGAGACGATCATCGATGGCATCTCATGAATTCGTATAATATCTTGTACATAGAGGCGTACCAAGCCCTCTACTGACCCCTACTCTCAGATAGGTAGGAAGTGGGACGACTTGGTGAGTCAATCAATGATCACCTATGTCCACTAGACGTACGTGGAAACCCTGTCACAAATTTCATAGAGATACCATCCCATTTCCACTCTAGAACCTCTAGTGGCTGCTCTAGGCCTGATAGAACTTAATGCTCAACCTTCACTTGCTAACAAGTGAGGTATCGTGAAACAAAATCTGCCACTGCCTTCTTCATCCCTAGCCACCAGTACTGATGTTGGAGGTCCTCATACATCTTCTCCACACCAGGATGTACCTCTAGAGGGGACGTATGGAACTCCCTCAACACCTCCTCCCGTAGCACCACTAGTACCATGTTACGTCCTCTGAAGAGGATGATGTGCTCCCCACCTTCAAAAAATCCATCAGGTGCCTATCCTGAGGATATCTGAACACGTCAATCCTTGCAGTCAAAGTCCCCATGATATTCCTCCCGAACTCGCTAAAGAAGTGGGGGAGTGACAGTTATAGACTGGAGGTAAGCTGCTCTATCTCTATTCACAAAGGATATCTGTAGCATGGCTAACTGCTCTGTCACCTCACTCAGTAGCTGTAAACCAGACCTCCTGCTGAGTGCGTTTTCCACTACGTTCCCCTTTCCAGGAGTGTAGACTATCTCAAAGTCATATTCCTGGAGGAACTCTATCCAACTCCATTGTCTTAGGTTTAGGTTATTCTGAGAGAAGACATAACTAAGACTCTTGTGATTAGAGTAGACTATAAAACGTTCGCCCATCAAGTAATGTCGCCACATCTTCAAGGCGAAGACCACTGCCGCTAACTCCAGGTCATGGGTAACGTAGTTCTACTCATGTTGTTTCAGCTGTCGAGAACCATATGCGATCACTACTCGCTCCTCCATCAGGACACATCCAAGTCTGGTCCTTGATGCATCACAGTAGACTACATACCCAACGCCCTCTTCTGGTAGCCTTAATATGGGGGCACCCGTCAGTCTCTGCCTCAGACCTTGAAAACTAAGATGGCATCTCTCTGTCCATATGAAGGGCTGTCCCTTATTTGTCAACACTAACAATGGTGCCACAACTCTAGAAAATTCGGGTACAAATCTCTGATAGTACCCAGCCAATCCTAGGAAACTCCGCACCTTGGTCATACTCCTGGGTGGATCCCAAGCTAGCACAACCTCTATCTTCGCTGGATCTACTTCAAATCCAGTCTCCAAGATAACATGTCCCAGAAAGTGGACCTCCCTTATCCAAAACTGGTACTTAGAGAGCTTACCATAAAGTTAGTGATCTTAGAGTGTATCCAGAACTATTTGTAGATGACAGGAATGCTCCTCCTCCAATACCGATTATATCAAGATGCTGTTGATGAAGACCACCACAAAGCGATCGAGGTATGGATGAAATATCCTTTTCATGAGTCCCATGAACATTGTAGGGGTGTTGGTCATGCCAAATGGCACAACCAAGAACTCATAGTTTCCATACTGACATCTGAAGTCCATCTTCTGCACATCCTCATCTTGTACCCTAATATGATGATAGCCTTATCTAAGGTCTATCTTCAAAAACCATCGATATCCCTTCAATTGATCAAAGAGATCACCAATCCTCAGAAGTGGATACTTTTTCTTTACGGTCTCCTGGTTTAGGCGCCGATAGTCCACACAGAGTCTCAAACTCCCATATGCCTTCTTGGCGAACAAAATCGAGGCTGACCATGGAGAAACACTGGGCCTTATGAACCCATTCCTCTGCAAGTCCTCCAGTTGTACCTGTAACTCACGAAGCTCCACAGGAGCCATGTGATATGCTAGAGTAGATATCGGTGCTGTCCTGGGGTACCGGTTGATGTAAAAGTCTACCTCTCTATGAGGAGGTAGTCTCGAAACATCATCAGGGAAGACATCAACATATTTTTCCACCACTATAGGATCACTCAGACTCTCAACATCAATTTCTCTGAGGGTAAGGCTTGCCAAAAAATGTGTGATCGGATACACCCTCATCTGGGTAAGTCCATCTTGTTCTGCAAAGGTTCCCTTATCACCAGTGAAGGAAAACTTAGTCCCATACTCACAGACACACCGCGCCTAATACAGTCAATCTAAGCATGGACTACGAATAACCAGTCCATTCCCATGATGATGTCATAAGGCCTCGATGCCGCTACTAGAAGATCCCAGCTGAAGCTCCCGCCTCCTAGAGTAAGCTCACACTACTGGAACTAGTGTGTAATCATTTAATACCCTCCCGTAGGAGTCTCTAGCTGTAAGGATCGAGCCAACGTCTCCATCAGAATCTCTGAGCTATGAAAAAGGGTCATGGCAATAAAATATTGACTTACACCTATGTCTATAAGTACTGAAACTAAGGTGGAGTAGACACAGATCATAAATCTAATCATCTTTGGAGTGCTGTGTTCTTAGGCCTCAGCTGCCTGGAGCTGAGCTCGTCCTTGTCCACCTGCTTTCTATGGTCGGGGTGGACCACCTAGAGGTGGTGGTGGTAGAACCTAAAATCGTCACCCACCGCCTGCTACACGGATAGCTCCTCTGCCACGTACGCTGCCCTACGAACCTCCTCACTCGAACCTCTGCCTATACCTCAGCAGTCCCTCAACCATCAGCTGGTTGTCCGTATTGCGGGTCGGGCAGTCATGAGCCATGTGACCCTACCTGCTGCACGAGTAGCACTGCCTGCTCCTCAATTGTCCTCCTCTATCCCGTGAGCCCCACACCACTGAACCTGTATCCTGAGGTCATATGCCAGAAGTTTTGTCCCGCTTGGGCCCCTGCTTCATCCATCTACAACCTTCTACATATGATTCTGCTACTTGACGTTCAGTGGTGGCTCTCGCTGCCGGCGCCTGCTCAGCTAAGAATCTCTCCACCAAAAGCGCTCGCTCTAGCACCCCAGCCTACATTGGAATACTGAGTGATATCATCGATGCTCTGATCTCCTATCGAAGACTCTACTCAAAGGTCTGGGACCTAAAGAAATGGTCCCGTACCATGTCGGTGGATTAGAGGGAGAGATCAGTGAACCTCGCAGAGTACTGGGCCACGATCATGCTGTCCTGCTGTAAGTGAAATAACTTCAATATACGCACTGAGCGTAGAGTCTTTGGGATAAACTCTACCCTGAAAAGGCCCTCAAATTTTTCCCAGATGAGGGTCTCCTCATCGTGTAACTGGAGTGTCAGACTCCACCATCTCCCAGCCACTCCTTGGAAGAGACTGGAAGCTAGGATCACCATCAGATCGGATGGTGTCCCAACTAAGCGAAAAACCTGGGTCGCAACCTCTAGCCAGTCCTCAACCGCCTGTGGATCCGTCTCACCTCATAACCTCAGAGGCCTCTACCGTTGAAACACATGCAATGTGCTCAGTCAATGTGAACCCTCTGCTATTGGGGCTAGTGGCAAAGACTACCCAACAGGTAGTGGTGCTGCTGGTACACCACCCAAAGGTGCTAACACCATAAGAGGGACCTACACTGAGGCCTCATCACTCGGTGGGACATCATCATGTACTCTCTCGGGAATCCTGGATGACTATCTATGTGGTGGCATCCTGAAAGAAAATAGGTGTTCCACGGTCAAAAGTTATACCTGGTGAGCTGACTCAAATAGATCAAAAGGAAAACTTTTCAAAAACACACGCAATCAGTGTTTTCATGCACTGAGTCAGAAATCAGAATTTAGGGTCCTAGTGTATGGATACGTCGGCTGCTGCACCAATACTGGATTCCCCAAACTGAAAAAAACACTCATAACACTTAACACTATTTCCACATAGAAAATATCAGAGTCCTAGTTCTTTGGTATAACCGAATCCTCTCATATCACTTTGTCATGACCTGTCCCCCGTCCCTCGAGGCCCTTGCCATGACTACCCAAGCCCACCTTCCACAGGCCAGGGTCTGGAAACTAGCACATGAAAGTAATATCCCTATAACGGGAAGGTATTACCTTTAAACCTATACAATCACACAATCCAAGAGTAAAACAAGAAGCAACCACGAAGTAAACTACTGTAGTAAAAAGTGTACTGAAAGCAAAGGGGTCGAAATAAAAGACCAACTAAAAATTATAAGTACAAATGAAAAGAGAAAATATCTCTTGGATCATCCATAGAGGATCCTAACTGAATGGTAGGTACAAATCACGATCAGTAGTCACTGTGTAATGTCACGTCAAATGGTCCACTTCTGAGCACCATCTAGTCTTGGATCCCTCAGCCTCGATCAACGCTATCCATCGTCTGCACAAGACACAACAAGGTGCAGGTGTAGCCTGTGCAAGGGTGAGTATAACAATACTCTGTAGGGACCCTGAGACCCCCAAAGGTCTCCCAGAGTTCCACAAAGGAAAAACTACAAAGAAAGACCTCAATCACAAATCATGAAGCAGTCATCAAATCTTATTAGGCATATTCCCATACATATACCTAAGTTATCAAATGATACTCGTCTAATTCATGAGGAAAACTTAAGGCTCCAAATTTTAATCCATTTTCACAACTGATCCACGAAGGAAGAATACCACAAAGGTAACACCACGAAGGTAAAACTACCATAATGGTAACACCACGAAGGTAACACTATGAAGGTAAAAGTACCACAAAGGTAACACCACGAAGGCAACACCATGAAGATGAAAGTACCACAAAGGTAACACCACGAAGGTATCACCACGAAGGAGAAAGTATCACAAAGGTAACACCACGAAGGTGAAAGTACCACAAAGGTAATACCACGAAGGTAGCACCACGAAGGTGAAAGTACCACAAAGGTAACACCACTAAGGTACCACCAAGAAGGTGAAAGTGCCACAAAGGTAAATAATTAGCTCACACTAGGTATAAGTAAATCACAGAAGTACATATGATTAGTCAAGAAGCTAGATCATCTTATTCTATCGAGAGACACTACTGCTATCCATACGGAGCCTGACCCACACAGGATCTATATGTACTAACCCTTGCTGACCCACACAGGATCTGACCCACACAAGATTGGTATGCGCTGACCCACACATGATCGGTATGCGTTGACCCACATAGGATCTGACCCACATAGGATTGGTAAGTGTGGACCCACACATGATTGCTCGGTACTAACCTCTGTATGATCTGTCTCTAACCTCCGCCTCACTGCCAGCCACTGGATTCCTACTCAAAGCACACTTAATTTTGGGAGGATCCTCTCCTCAAGACATTGATTTTACATCAAACATCGTGAAGTTTCATGAAGAAGTATCCCAAAGGAATACCATGTTGTAAGGGTTCCAAAGCGACAGATGACGCGTCAATCAGATGCCTGGTCTGTGACTTATAAGCGTTTTAGTTCCGAGGGACCGTTTGGATTCATGTTTGATCCAACCTGAAAGTACTCCAAATTTCTCCAAAACATAAGTGGAGTATACCAAAAGTACCATCTCTCTCTAAGGGTCCCAACACTATAGACGGTTTTTCAAATGGATGCCCATATTTCAAGTTATGTCTCCTTTAGAAAAACTGGGCCTGGAAGGGTCCGGGTTCGGTCCGACCAGGCCCAGCCCGACCCGGTTCGGGTCGACCCGACCCGACTCGGTTCTAACCCAGCTGGGCGGGGTCGCAGCGGACTCGGCCCGCTGGGCCGCAAATAGGCTTGACCTGACTGGGCGGTGTGGCCCGCTAGGCTCGCGCGGCCCGACCCGCTGAGGGGCGCGACCCACTGGGCTCATGTGGCCTAGCCTACTGGGCTCGCGCGGCCCAGCCCGCGGAGGGGCACAACCCACTAGAATTGTGCGGCATGGCCCGCAAAGGGAGTAGCCTGGCTCGTGGAAGGGTGTGGCCTGTTGGAGAGGGGTCCTCCCTAGCTATAAAATGGGTGAGCGGTCTCCCCCGTTCGGAAGGCGGAGTGGCGGTGCCTCTTGGAACTGCCATGTCGTCTGCGGGACCTATTGTGTGTCCTGATCCACCGTTGCGGCTTTTGAGCTATGACCATCCTCAGCGGTGCATGACGGTCCACCTCCCACCTTCGTCTGTAGCTGGGCGGTGCTGACCGTCGCTGTCCGCTGCCGCGACCCCCTTCTCCGGGGGCGCATGACGGCGCGCCACCGCTTTCTTCGTGGCCGACCATTACTAGCCACCGCCATCACCCTCTGTAGCTACGGTCACGACCTTCATCTCTAGTGGCGCATAACGGCGTGACGCCATCTCCTCCGTGGCCGGCCATTGCTGGCCGCCGCCATCACCCGGCGTTCTGAGTTTCATCCAACCCGAAAATAATGCTCGCGTAGAATGCTCAAAATTCCAAAAAAAGGGTGGAGGGTCTGAGACTTGTTCGTTTGGCCCATTCCCTCCATGTTACCTTGATAGAAAGAGGGTAGAATAATGATACATCAACTCTTGAATTTAGAAAAGAAATAAACCCTACCTCAAGATCATTGGAGAACGCCATGTTCGAGGAAGAGTCAGCATTCATTGATCAGTGGTGCTTGTCACCGCCCACTGGTACCGGTCCCATCCTCCAAGTGGTTGGCATCGTAGCATTTTATTAGAAATTCATCTCTTTGTGAAGCCGTTCCAATACTCTTTTCCTGATTTCCATATAAATAGGAGAGGGGGAGGGTGAGTAATGCATGTGGAATTAATGGGGTTCAATTAAATAAGGAACCTTCCTAATTTCCAATGGTGCTGTTACAAAGAATTGAGGAGTCAAGCCATTTATTGGCTTGACACGTCCTTGGTCCCACCACCGCTGCTTGTCCATTGGAGGAAAAAGAAAAAAAGAAAAAAAATAACTTAGTTATTTTATTGTTCTTTTAAATGTCAAAAATATGACTTTTTCTCCCAAACTATTGCGGTCGAAGTGAATCCTTCCTTAAGCGAATCCCGACACTGCGGATTCAATAGTGCCCTCAGATTTTTAATCTGATCATTGGTTCAAAAGATATAAAAATACACCCATGCATTTATTGAACGTGCCTTAAATAAAAGTTCATAAATTCATTCCAGGCACACCAGACATCAGAATCACGCACCATCAATTTTTTCAAACTCATAATAATTTTATATAATTAAAAAAATTTACATGGAAAATCCAGGTCTTTACAGCTGGGGCCGCGAACAGCTACATGCCATGGATGTCTGTGATCCTCCAACTTTCAAGACGATAAGAGGCATGCCTTGTATCCTTTTTACTTTTCGTAGTAGAATTTTTTATACACTACGTGAAGTGATCTTTTCTCCCTGGTCCTTTATATTGAGGTTTTATTGGGGTGAGGTGGGGGATTGGTGTAGCCCTATGTCAGTATTGTTCGATGTATCTTTGAATTCATGAAGAAGAGGGGCCCTTCCCCCACTGAGACATGTTTTTGTGACGTGGGAAAAACCGTGAGGGAGATTCAGTGTTTCCCAAAGTAGATAGTATCGAGGTGTGGTGGATGAGTCCCTATAAAATGTGTGTTCAGGGCGAGGTTATGTAATGGAGTGTCGAGCAGGTCCTGGAATTGTCAATGGAGTTTTCCTGCTTGACACCCTTTTACTTGGAATGCCACTAGTGGGTGTATCACAATGTCTTTTTTAGGGATTAATCTTCTTCTAATGGAGGTGAAGACACATGGGTTATGCCACTTACTTTCCATGTCCAACTTCTTGAGGTTGGATGAGTTTACTCACCCACCCCGTTCATTGGTACCTTTGCGTATGCAACGTCAACGTTGATACAACCGTTATCAAGTACAGGTTGAAGTGATGGAGACCCCATGAACAGAATTACATGACTCACTATCTGGTGCTAGAATAAATAGTCTTCTTCCTAAGAATGTGGAGATGCTACATTCTAGAATAGTGCTTTGTGGTTTTCATAGACCACCAAAGTCTCAGGTACGTCTTCACCCATAGAAACTTGAACCTAAGGTGGCAAGGATGGTTGAACTTCTTACAGGATTATGACTTTGAGATAGTCTATACTCTGGGAAAGGGAAACATTGTAGCATATTCCCTTAGCGGGAAGTCCTAGGATCACCTAGTGTGGGAAGTTTCAGAGTAATTAACTATCCTATAGCTGAACCTGGTGGAGAAGGAGGGTACAACTTTCTTCAGTCGATGGTGTTGACTCTTCTCTTATTGAGAATGTAAGAGAGTCTCGGTTGTGAGACATCGAATCTAAAATCCTGCGTGACTAGATATCCTTGGGTTTTTCACCATATGGATATTCTGAAGGAGGGAATCAAGAGACCCTGTTCCAGGGAAAAACAGTGATTCCAGTCATGACATGGAATGTAGAGGTTCAGTCGGGGAGGAAAACTATCCCCCAATTTTTATTGGGATGTTCAAGACCGTGAAAAGAGATGGAAAGGTTGCCTACTTCCTTTCCCTACCCCTAATAGCTAGAGTGGGTGCATGACGTCTTTCACATTTCACAACTGAGGAGATACATGTGTGTCTTTATGCATGTCATCGAAATGAGAAAACCTTATGATGAAGGACCATCCCTTTGGTTCGTGTGTTGTGCTAGCACGGAAAATGTGCGGGTGTTCATGGGAGTGGTAGAGCGAGGTGTGAGATCAATATCCCAAGTTTTTTGTTTAGTTTTTTTTTCAAGGATGAAAAGATTAAAGGAGGGAATGATGTATAGACCTAGTTTTTCCTAATAAGACTTTAAAATATTTCTAAATAATATTCCAGAGTCAGGCACTGAGACGACGTGTAATTCCGAGACCCGGTGTGCCTGGAATTAATTTTATAAAAATATTAAATATGTTTTATATTACGCGCACATAGTTAATTAAAGAAAATGGGATAACTCTTAAACAATTAATCAGATCAGAAATCATAGACCACAATTGGGTCTATAACGCAATTTTTCTCCTAGGCATGACATAAAATAAGTCAGCGAAGGATGTTTGAATCCCTTGCTCATGGGAAGAGAATTTTAAATGGTTTATTTAATTAATTTAATTAATTTAATTAAAACCATTTAACCTAATTTATGGATATAAATTCATATTTTAGAGATTTTGGATCATAATTATATTTTAACAAAGACAAAAAACTCTATCTTCCTCTCATATCATTCCTGTTGATGAATGAAGAATGATGAGAAACCCCTAGATCTAGATGGATCAAAGTGCAACGAATCCTCCTCCTTCATTGACAAACACATCCCTCATCAATATTGCATGATCCAATCTAGTTAGGACTCGTTCTTGGTGTTCTTACACCTTGAATTAAACTTCGATCATGTTGTTTAGTCAATTCTTCAACCCGCACCTTTGATCAAACCTCTGCATGAGCCCAAGAACCAATTTACTTTTGTTTATCAATTTTTCTAACACTGGTACCCCGTTCTCAATCACCAGCCAAGAATTCTTGGCCAGTGATGAATAAAAACATTTGTTATGGTTCCTTTCCCCCTTCTTCTTCGTGTTTATTATTATGGAATCCCCATGGATTGTGGTTCGATGATTTCCAGGCAATCCGAGCTCGATCGGGCGCCCAAAATGAAATAGATTCATGTTGGAATCATGGAACAACAACAAAATCGCGATCAGAGGCTAGCTCTGCATAGATCATGACCCAAGGTTCACATATCTAAGATCATTTCACTGTTTTGGGTTGGATTGAATGCACAGTGGCTTGCGGAAGGTGTTGGAAACATGATTTGGCCAGGGCGACAGTTCGACACGGTTCTAGTGAGGCAAGCAGGCGACTCGTGGCGGTAGGGTGAGGTGGCCAGAGGTGGAGTCGGAGTGTGCAGTAGGTGGTAAAGCACTGTCGACATAATGACAGTGGCTTCATCCGATGACAAGGGTGAGCGAAGCAGGCCGACATGCTATGGCATCACAATGAGGCAGTAGGGACGTCGATAGGCCGGAGGAGGCGGTCAGTGGGGTGAGATCGAAGGCGACGATGCCGGATGCGCCTGGTGCGACGATTGTGGAGGCAAGGTGCATAGAGAGGGGTGGAGGCCCATGTGAGAAGAGGGTAGGGGAAAACCTAACCCTAATAGATTTTTTTATAATTAAAATAATCATATTAGTAATAATAATAATATTATTAAATGGGTTATCTTTTATAAATCCCTCACGGAGTGTCCGATTGACGCGCCGTCAGCAGCCACATAAACCCATTTAAAATTCGATCATTTTAAGACAATTTCATAGATTTTACCTAGACTCATGGACTGGGCCCACAAAATGCTCGTGAAATAATAGATTTAATACTATTATTAAATCTTCAACCCTCCATAACTCCTGCATACGACGTCCAATTGATGTGCTGTCAATGGAAATGTAACCCTGCGATTAAGAAGGTCGATTCAAGACTAGTGTTAAATATTAAATTTTGTTTTGTGTCTTGGGTTCACAAAACACCCAAGGATAATAATAATATTATTGTTGCAGAATCTTGCATCGGTCGTAACTCTTCCATACGACATCAGATTAGCGAGCTATTATGACATTGGGATCCGATCATTGAGGAGGACTTTTAGAAACCAATTTTAGGTGGTTAAACTAAAGATGTGGTGTGGGACCCACTTATCCTAGTTCGTACGCGTTGTGGTGAAATATAGTTTTTTCACAGGGTATCCGTTTTGGACAAATGAGTAGTCAATTCCGTGTGTTTTTCTAAGAGGATTGCAATGACGTGATCTTTATAATTAATTTCAAAACCGATTAATGGGCCCCATGGGATACCTTCCGAGCATAATGCAGCATTGTACAACTTTTCATCAAATGTCCATTTGGAGTGAGTGGACAGTCTACCTCACGCGTTTTTCCACAAGGATCACAATGGTGTGATCCGTTTAGATGCGTAGAGCCTTATTTGTGATCTCATTAATTTTGGAAAAAATAAAGGAATATTGGTGGAAGATCTATTTTTATGTGTTCCGAGCTTGATGCTTGTTTAACGGTGTTCAATGATGACAGTGATGGAAGTGATTTTTTTAGAATCACTGGAGCAGTACCGGCTTACCCTCCAGTGTATTAACCTCCAGCGGGGCTGGGTAGTGGCGTTCGCTGATGAATCTTTAGGGATTATCCTCCAGTGGGGATGAGTAGCGACGTTCACTGATTACTCTTCCAATCTCACCCTTCAACAGGGTTGGGTAGTGGGGTTCGCTGATTAATCTTTTAGGATTACCCTTTAGTAGGGTTGGGAAATGACATTTTCCATTTACTCTTCTGGGATTACCCTTTAGTGGGGTTGAGTAATGGCATTTTCCATTTACTCTTCTGGGTTTACCCTCCTGCAAAGCTGAGCAGTGGTGTTCTCTGATGAATCATTATGAGACATATTTTGATGTACCTTTGGAATCATGAGAAATAGGGACACTTTGCCCACCAAGACGCATCCTTGTGATGCGACCTAAAATCATGTGGGTGAGTTAGTACCACCCAAAGCGGATAGTATCAAGGTGCGGTGATTTGAGCCCCTTTGACTGGTGACTCCTGGGAAAATGATGAGGTGTTGGGAATTAAAGATGGATTTACTTGGAACTGTTGGATAATCACTTTCTTGGGCTGAGCTATGAGATGGAGATCCACTCACTCTCTCTTTTGAGTTTCTTTGACTGAGCATATATGTATATCCTTTTTATAGTACCCACTCCTTGGGTTTTGGTTACTCTCCTTCTAAGAGAGGCAATGATGTACAGGGTATGCCATGTGCTTTCCATGTCTAGATTCTTGTGGTTTGATGAGTGTACTCTCCTACTATTGGTAGTGAATAATCGATGAGAAGCTCATCTTCTCACCATTTCCATCTTCTTGTGTTTGGATGAGTTTACTTCACTCTATTGTTGGGTTGAACTATACTCCTTTTACTATACTCTTTCCATTCCCTATTATTGTACCTTGTTCTATTTACTGCCTTCCTCTTTAGTGTATCTCTTACTACCCCCCCTTCACCTTTTAGGGCGTTCTTATGGGTATATATATCCTCACCCCTACACGGGCTTCGCCCAACATGTGTCATGTATTTTGCAGATGACAGATAGGTCGATTGTGATTTCAGAGGAGCATAGGTATATGGGTTCTTGGACCGCGTATAGTGGTCGTAGCTTGGGATCCAGGAGCGGGAAACTCTTATATATTTCTCTTTTCTAGTTACAGCAGGTTGTGGAACTTTTCTATTTGGGCACGTGTCTTTCCCCTTTAATTTTTATTTGACACTACCATAATCTTGTTCCATATAGAGGTTCATGCATGTTCATTTTACTTTATAGCAGTTTTAGCTTTTTATATTTTTACTCTACACTTTTTCATTGAGTGGTTTGTGTGTGCATGTACAGGTTTTAGGCAAAGGCCTCATCGAGTTAGTTGTGCCTTTAACGCTTGTCGCCAACCCCTGTTCTATGGAGGTGTGATTGGGGTAGTTACGGCTCTAGCCCTGACTTGGGTCAGGTCATGACACAAAGGCTCTTTAAAGGTCCCACAACATCCGCCTTCTCATTTGGGAAAAAACATGACACTGCATAATTCCACCGAACATGACCTTTGTAACCTGAGATCCCTTACAAGGGAATGGACCTTAAACTGATTCCCAAAAAGTACACAATTCTTACAAAAAACCATAATGACCTCTTATGACTACATTTTACACATTGGTGGCCTAATTTGAACCTTTTCTTAGATGAACCTGATGAGAGGCCCAAAGACTCTTTTAGACATGGCCATCACCAACAACCCAGACCGCTTTCACCTTTCCTCACTGGAATTACCTTCACCGCTCTCAAAGAGGACCTTTAGACACGACGGTGTAAAAATTTACCTTTGATGACTTAGGAAAATTAAGAAAATAAGGTCTCTTCTATGCTTCCATAACCAATCTTCCGGTGTGAGAGGATCCGCTTAACCAAAAAGGAGGAGAGGTTGACTCAATTTCAAATCTTAAGAGGATAGTCCTTCCGTTGATCCACTAGAGGGTCTACCAATGGTGAATCAAACATGTCTGCACTTCAAACGTCCATTAATTCTTTATGGGGGCATGAACTAGCCAATAAAGAAAAATAAAGACACAATCAAACTGGTCTATTGTCCAAGACATACCATAAGCTAACACCAAATGTACAAAGGTAACCACCTCAATGGATTCTCAAAGCACTTTTTAGAAGAAACCACTAAACTCACATTTTTCACACCAACTTACCAACATGAACTCGAACTCAAGACACAAGTTTATATAAGAACATTATCGTCTTGAAACACCTCGCAAAAACATTCCAAAAACACAAAAATACACACCACAAATCCCCAGTTATCAAAACACCAAATTTTACAAAAAAATCATTTTTGAAAATAGATAAGGTTGGTGGGTTTCACAATCACCAATGGTGTCTCATAGACCTCAAACATGCATGTTTCCATGCCACACTGGGCACCCACCTCATGTACATCCAGAAACTCATCTACTCGTTCCATTTACCATCCAACTTTCCATATATGCCCATGAAAATGGTCACTCATGAGAACACCAAAGACCAAAACCAAACCTTTCCACTTTTCAAAACCAAAACATTCAACCCACACTTTCAAAACCTTACACATCAATTTCAAGGCATTTACATTTCTATACATTTTTCACTACACAACAAAACTCACTTCATTCTCAACCATTTCATTAAAAACTCACTATTCTCATTTAAAAAATGTTTCCAAAACCCCTTTTCAAAAATAAAATTCCATTTCCCCAAATGACCAGTTTTTGATAAAACAAAACTTCATTTATAAAAATTCACCCCGATAAACTCATCCCCTTTACTAAAAATCATTTTAAAAAGGTTTACATTTCCAAAACTTCCTTTTGGTAAATTCTGAAAATTCACTTTCCACCTCCCCAAAACCCAATAGTTCTTACTTTAAAATCAAATTTTCAATATTCAAAAACAAGGAGACACAGAATAATGCAAGAGGAAACTAGTAACGGTGGGTGACTTGGACATATGGTTGATGGCATGTAACAATCACTCCACCATCACAAAGAGTATTCTAAGACAACATCCATAACTCCACATAGATTTATAGGCCCTATGAGATCACTAAGACCATTGAACCAACACACATTTCATTTCTCAAACAATAAGCGACCATAGGGGCCAGAGAACTCAGATGAAACCTGACTTCCTCTGGTGACTTGAGTCCCGTCATGAGGTGTGATGATCAAACACCACAATCATGACCAGAAGGTCAAGTACCAATAATCCATATTTTTGTTTACCTAGACTCTTCCCTATAGAACAAGACACAAAAGAGCGTACCTCTTCTGATACCATTTTTTCATGAACCAACCCAGGTCAACCCTAAACCGGTCATCCGAGTTTGCCCGCGACAAGGCCCGAAGGGAATTCCTGATCCACATGGGCTGGAACAAGTGCCTGGGTATCAAATAAAATAAGAGGGAATGATTTACCTAAATTAACCACATTAAAATGAAAAAAACTAACAATTCATATCTTAAAATTAAACCAAACACACCCTTAACAATTACTATATTTTAAGTTTACAAACTAAAAAAAACCAAAAAGGTACAATGAAAAAAAGGGAAACTAAAAAATAACCCCAAAACTCCATGAAACAAGAGGAACCACATCCTCAAGCTTGCGCCACAAAGATCTACCAGAAAATCCATGAGAAACCCAACCTACCAACACTAAATGTCTCGACTTAACCTAAAACAAAAAGACAACAGTTCTACATACACCCAAAGGTGTATGTAGGGTGTGAGATAATACCCAATAGGATGCCACCCAGATAAAAATATTCCATGCCAAATTATTTTATAGACAATATAACATGATCATTTAAATTAATGCTTTTAAAACATTTCTACTAAATCATTTGGGAGTAAACATTTTAAAGAAAAGAAACCACTTACAAGGAAAACCAATACAACCATTTTCTTAAAAGAAAAAGGGATTTATAAAATTTAACACACACACACACATCCACACACAAGAGTTCCATCGTATTCTAGTGGCTGGCATCCCATCATATAAAGCAAAGAATCATGGGTAAATCCCTAGGGTCAAATTAGCTCAAGTGGGATTCTAGGAACCTCAAATATTGATGAAAATGTGGTATAGAAACCACAAAAACCTACATTATCATGCACATAACACTAGTTGGGGACATCCTTTTAACCCTAGTGGTCTCTAATCCTCATCCGAATATTTAGTTAGTGTTGTAGAATCAATCCTTCTAGAAGAAACTGGGACAAAACACTTCCAAATCATCTAGCGTTCTAGTCCTAATCCGTCCACTTAGTTACCCATGATTCTCTTTTGGTGCTCAATCAAGTTTCACATTCACATAATATATAACTTTTCCCATTTCACAAGAAAAAAAAGCATTACAAAAAAAAATACACCACTTGTATACCCAAATCTCATTTTAAAACCAAACACACACCAAATCACCTTTCAAAAATAAACTTCTCATTACTTAATCATTTAACAAATCTTCATTTGTAAATAATCAAGGAAGAAAACAATCAATTTCAACCAAATCCCTGGGCCAAGACCCTTTTTTAATCCCACACATAAAACAAATTTGTTTTCAAGGAATACTTCCCAATATTTAAACCATTTTCAATTCATGCCAAAAGTGCACAACAAGGAAATCACACCAAAATAAATTCAAAACATGTTCCATACCCATTGTACAATTTAATAAATCATTTTCACAATTTATAAATCATTTATAAATAGAACTTCAAGGGTTTTCCCTAATCACACACTCAATTTCATGTTGAAATGCCACTTTAAAACCAAACACACTGTAAGGCCAAACTAAAACATAATTTCAATTATACAAACAATTTTCAATTAAATTTTAAAGGTTCACAACAAGGCTAACACATCAAACCAATCCATTTCCCATGAAAAATACATTTTCAACACACACCACCTCAAGTTCCCATGAAAACATGTTTTACACTTTTCAAAAAACTCATAAAACCCTTCCATGAAACACCACACTAAAACACATGCACACAACATAGCTATTTTCCATTACAAAATCTAAATCCAACACATAATCACACCAAGCCATTCAAAAATATATTTTTCATCACTCACATAATTTATAAATCACTTCAAAAAAACACAACTTTACACTCAAAATACACACAATTACAAGTAAAAAAATCACTCCCAAACTAATTTCTCATCAAACTCATAAAAAAAATAAATTTTTATCACAAAATTAAAGTATAAAACATGATAAAATCAATTTAAAAAACAAATTAAATCATAAATAAATTCTAAGGCATGCAATCACCTACCTCGGGTGGAGAAATTTCCAGAAAGTGGTGCGAAACTCCATCCATACCTCAAATGCACCTAAAAAAACCCTAATAAGGAAATATTTACCCAAAAACAAGAAGATAAAACCCTAAATCAAACACTATACCCACTGGAAACCTAAAACCCCAAAGAACATGAGCCAAAAACCTAGGAAAAGAGGAGGGGTTTACCCTGAGGGGTGGTCACCAGAGGGAGGAGGCTGGCGGGGTCACGGTCACTAGAGGAGGAAAGACGATTGGAAATGAACTGGTAGGGTGGAGGTAGGCTGGTCAGAAATGAGCCGACAAGGAGGATTGAGTAGAAAGGGGGTATCACTGGAGAAGGCCGCACTGGAGGTGGAGCAGGGCGTCGGGGGGTTCGCCAGAAGAATAAGGGAGGCCGGTTGATGGAGTCGCTGGAGGAGAGCCGACTCGGGGGAGGGGTAGTGTGCACGTAGGGTGTAAAGGGGAGGGAGTGGTGTGATAGAGAGGGGGAGAGGAGGTGAGGGAGGAAAAAAATAAAAAATAAATAAATGGAAACCCTAAGAAAAAAACTAAGATATAATTACAACAACAACAATAATAATTATAATATTAATACTAATAACTTAATAAAAATTATATTCTTAACACTAATAAAAATAATAAGATTAATAATATTAATAATAGTATTAATATTATTAATACTACTACTAATAATAATACTCTCAATAATAATAATAATATTATTATTATTATAACAACCATTCTTTAAATTTTATTCTACCTTTTCCCTTAATTTTATTTTATTATCATTTTAATGTGTGATTTATTTTTAATTCCAGGTAACCATGTGGTTACCCCACATGACTCAAGTGACCGTGTGCGGACCGTGCGATGGCTACTGTGCATTCCAGAAGCAGTCGCATGGGTACCTAGACTGACAGAACTGCCTTTGCTAACTGTGTGGTGTCTACATGCTGACCTAAAACCCACAAAGTTTCCAAACTTTAAAACTAAACCGAAACCTAAACCCAAACTTCAATAAATTCATCATGAAACTTCAAACCTAACACACCCGGTTACTAAGAAAAAAAATAGGACCTGATCAGGGTCATGACCAATGTTAAATTAAAAACCTGGGTGTGACATTTCATATATTATTATCCCATATTTATTTACTTGTGCCTCCTTCCATAACACATGGTGTGGGATGAAAGTTGATTTAAAATTAGATTCATCACTCTATATATAAACAGAAGAACATAATTATACTATTATTTCATGTCACATAAACTTATTATGGTAGATTTAAAATACATACCATTTTTTTTCAAGTGAATCATACCTCATCCTTGCTTTATGGTAGGGGTATGTTGGTTTTTCTACCTGTTCCTTATTTTCAACACTTATTTTTTGTTTCATAAATAAAAAATTCTCAATCAAAGAGATAAATAAACATATTATCAAACAATGTATTAATAATCACAATGTACCAGGAAAGATAGCTCCCCACAAAGGCCAGTAACTGTATCCCATGCTTCTTAGGTTATTAGGTGTGCATACATAAGCAGATGGTGTTGGTTTATTTTCTTTTAAGCATCTTTAAAATGATATCTCATTAGAATTGTGCGATAGCCTCTATGAATCCTTCTAGAAAATATTAATACATATTTTTGTGGGATTTATTACTATAAATGCACTTTTCAAGGGATGATGAAGAGTAATTCAATATTTCAATGTTTTATTTTTTTATTAAAATAAAGAAATGATATCATAATATTACCGTAATCTCTTCCCACATTAGTGTCTTAAGAATGAGTACAACATGGTTCCATGAATCTAAATCAATCGACATTCCTTGTCGAGTGATGATTACAATGTAACTACTGAACATGACCTTGTTGGGGTTAACATGCTGGCCCTGCAAATTCCATTTGACCTCAAATTTGATTTCTTTTCTTTTCAACTTAATAATTTTTTCTAACACCATCAAAATACAACACTCCTATTTTTTTCAGCATCACCGATACTTCATCACTTACCATTTTCTCAGATTTAACATCATCAATATGTTTTTCCTATAGAGAGGTAGTATAGGCATGTGTAGAAGGTCATTGTACCTCTACACTGGGAGCATAAAAAGGTTGAGAAACCTATTGTTTCCCTGGAATGGTAGCATCAACATGTGCAGAAGGTCATTGTTCCTCTGCACTAGGAGAAACAATATCTTGAGAGACCTGTTGTTCCTCAGTATTGGGAGCACCATCACCTATAGAATTCATTATCTGCATAAGTGGATTAACATTTAATTTAGATTACATAAATGAAGTAATGAATAGATAACAACCTGAGGTAACACAATGTATATTACAAAAAATATAACCCGATTATTGAACTCTTTTTTTAAATGATGAAGGGATTTGAACCCTTTATAGAGTATACAAATCCCTTCATTATAGTATCCTATGAGATAAAAAACCCTGTCTACATTGGGACCATAGTGAAATGATTACATTATCCCAATGAAAGGGTCATCCTTGATTGAATTTTCATCTGACCCTTCAGTGGTTTTGGTCGATTATAGAACAATTAAACACTTTTAGTTTGTGAGATCTGGAAGATAAAATACTTGTATTGATTTTTATTCCATTATAACTAGTTTGTCTTTATACCCTTCCTTATTGAAATCCACTTTCATGAATCCCAATTAATATATTTTTAACAAAACTCATATTATGAACCCAGTTGAATTAAAAAATCAGCATATGGAATATTGTATAATCCAACTCCCATATTTTTTGATGATTCCAATGTATAACATATTCACATAAATTGGAATTCTATCCTTAGTACCAGAAACATGCATCGCTTCAGCCACAAGTGTAACTCCACTATTTTTCATGGTACTATCTTCATGATGTTTATTTTTATAGAACATATAACTATTAATTACATGACCATTTTAATATAATACATACACACTTGGTCCTATGGCTTTCCATAGAATTCCTTCTGAAATTGAATCTATATTTTCATTCGAATCCTTAAAAATATGGTCACAAAACTATTCTATAAAGAATTTATTATGTGTATTTGATATATATCTTTCAAACCTTGATGGATTCAAATGCCTAATAATTTATTTGTGGGTTTCAACATATAGGGTAACCTCCAAAATATTATACAAAATTTAAAGGTGGGACTTCTCCCAAACTATAATATTGATTGTGACAAAATCTTTTCCAGATATTCCTTTACCTGTAATCTGCCCAGTGTGATGATATTTTAGTATACCAATGATTTACACACCAGACATGTTTTTGGTATAGAATTTAATGGATTCATCAACAATATATCGCTCTGTAATACAACCCTCTAGATGACTTCTATTTTTGACATACCCTTTAAAAATATTCTTATACCATTCAATGGGGTACATCCATCTATAGTGTACAATACCACTTAGTCGAATCTCTCTCACCATGTGAACCATCAAGTGAACCATCATATCAAATACTTATGGAGGGAAAAACATTTCCAATTCACATAATATGATGACAATTTCTCTTTCAATAGTCAGTAATTTCACTGGGTATATAACTTTGCTACATATAGATTTGAAGAAGAAATATAGCTCGGTTAATGTATAACAAACATTATTTGAAAAAATGAAATGTAAATCTATTAGAATTAGATCTTGCATCAAAATATGATAGTCATGTGATTTCAAACCCTTTAAATTTAAATCGGTAATTGACATGATATTATTTATATTTTATGAATGCCCCTCTAGAACCTTTACATCATTAAAGAAGTTAAAAAACTGATATCTCTCTTTCCTGGAAAGAGTGTAAGTAGCTGGAGGAAGAAAAGTTCAATTTTCACCCTTCACTAGCGCCAACTCTTCTCATATTCCCATGTCAACCAAGTCTGACCTAACCTTAATTCCATCCTTTGTTTTGTTAGGTGCATTTATATTTTTTTGATGATACTATCACATACATTTTTTTCAACATGCATAAAATCAAGAAAATGTCTAATGTATAGACAATTCTAGTATTGTAATTCAAAAAAAACTGATCACTTTTTCTAACTGGTTTTCATAAGGTTATTCGAAAATAGTTTACCAAAATCAGCATCCACATATTTTACTTTCTTAAATAGTTGATCACCTATTAGTGGATATGGTTTTTTAAGTTCTTTTGAATTTCCATAAAATGATGTCATCTAAGATCGTTACTTATGCCATCGAGGTAGAAATCTGCAATGTCCTAGAAACATGGTTTTTGATGAATGTTTCAACCTAATTGACTATGTACCTTGTTCACAAACGGGATACCCTTGAGTTACATTAATTCTATATCCTAACGAATTTCCATAAGCATAGAAGTAATTTATCATCCTATACAAAATGGATCTCAATGTGAAATATTCATTTCTGTAAGAATAATACAACGTAACACCTAAATCCCACAATAATTTCAAATCCTTGATCAATGGAGACAAATAAACATCAATATCATTACCCAGTTGTTTTGGTCCTAATATATGCATAGATAACATGATGTATTTTCATTTCATACATAACCATAGAGAGAAGTTATAATTTACCAACTAAATCATCCATGTACTATGAGTGCTGCTTTAAAAACCAAAAGGATTTACTACATCTATAGATAACACAAGACAAAGGTTTCTCAGCTTGTTTTTAAATTCAGGATACTCATGATCAATTATCTTCCACTGAGGAGATTCTATCGGGTGACATAGTTTCCCATCTTTATTTATTATATCTGCATGCCATGCCAATTGCCCTGCAGTCTCCTCACTTCCATATAGGTACCTAAACCTTGGAATGATTGTAAAGTACCATACAACTTTTGTATCACTAGATTAATCTTTCTTGTATCAAGAAGAACCACACTTTGGGCATTTAATAAGTGATTTGTGGTCCATACGAAGTAGTATACAATCATTCAGGTAGGCGTCTATTCTTTCAAAGATCATACCCATCGATTGTAGTATTCATTTGGAGACATATGTTTAGCTAGGGAGCTCATTATCTTCTGGGATAATATCATTCAAGAGAGTAGTTATATAAAACTGGCCTCACACCATCTGTTTCCTACTCTTAAATCATATAGATCCAATATGGTTAACAATGCTGTATATTTATCGCAACTAGCATACAATGACGTCTTTGCAAAACTATTTAACTTCTCAAAAAATTTTGGGCAATCAAAAAGTTCATATTCAACTATCCTTGTAATTTTATCAATACGATCTTAATCATCATTCACATCTATAATCACATCCTTGATACAATCTTCTTTATTCTCCATAATTATAATCATATCAGATGATCCATAAAATGCAGTGCTATCATAGCCACTATCTACATTCATTTTTTCCCATGTTTATTCGAACATTTATAACTTCGATCTATTCTATGATAGATCAAGTGTTATTCCAACTCCTATAGACTAATTATTATTGAATAACAACATTGTAAACACAAATAAAGGATTTTAGAAGGGTAATATACATGATATTTTGTAAAATTGATAAACTCATTCACCCCATCTTTATACTCTTTTTTCAAATAATTGGAATCCATCCATTCTTTATTCGTATCCATCCTATTTTATTTGGAAATATTAATATTTAACAAAATAAATACACAAAATATGTTCTATTGAAATATCTCCCAAAAATTCCGTGTGAGTGTACTAGAAAGAGACTTTGGGTTTTTTATTCAATTTTAGTGAGTTTAATGTTTTTTAAGGTTCATTAATAAAATAAAAATTATTTAGTATTATTTATTTAAGACATTTTTTTCGATTACAGACATTATTTAATGGCGTTAAAACATTTATAAAGGCCAAATTTTGGAGCTAATAAAGGTTAATCATTTTTAAGTGCATGAGTAGAGACTTTTATAGAGATACCCATCATTCATGATATATATATATATATATATCAAAATATATGTATAAAAAATAGGCTTTATTTGAGATTATTATATGGATTGTTGTGAGATTTAATTTTCATGTAGGATAATGTAGGATATTATAGGACAATTAAAATTACTTTTACCAAGAAATCACTATAATGAAAATCACTTAAAAATCCCCAAACCACTCTAAGCTTATCAAGAATACCACCCAAAAATAATAATCACCTTAAACCACTCAGGAGTTTCCAACTTCATAAATTTCTAAAGATAATCAAACCATTCCATAACCTCCTGAGGATCTTGGTCACCATGAAAAAGGAAGGATGATGACTCAATAATTCATAAGGAAAAAAATATAATCCCCCACCACTACTTTAAGAGTTTGGGAAAATCCAATCACTAGAAAAAATACATTAAAATAATAAGAGGATTTTCCCTAAGTCATATCCTCAGAATGAAATTTCTACCCCATATCAAGACATTTCATACATGTGAAATAAAGCATCATGAAACATGAATCTATCACCTTCATGTTTTAAAATACACTCAAATCACATAGTCCCAATGCCACCAAGGGGTTATATCCCAAAGCACAATACACATGATAAAAAAACACAAAAAAATATTTTCAAAATTTTTATTTCCATTAAAATCACACCTTTATCCCAAGAAGGTTGAAATAATTTTACAAATACATTCACACTTTAAAATCAATCCAAATTATTAAAAATAAAATCCAAATTTTCATGTTAAATTATTTTCACAAATTCCAAAAATTTTCTTTTTTTTCATAATTAAAACAACCACATTTCAAACATTTCAAACACAAATTCCTTTTTACAAGGAAGTATTCACACATGGTTTAAAAAATTAATGAATTTCTAAAAAAATCCCCTTTTAATTTCAGTACCAAAAATTACATGTAAAAATGAAAAGAAAAGAGAAACCATATTTAAAAAATTTCACAACAATAAAAATACTTTTTATTCCCTAAAAAATTTGGTTTTAAAATCAACTCACTCAATAAAATATCTTTTCCATTCAAAAATATTCTTTTCCAAAAAAACAACAATATTTTAAGTCCTAAATCTAAATATAATGAATATGGAACCATGAAATTCAGGATCTATTGCATGAAAGTGATTATAAATCACTTAATTTAAATACAAAATCATTATACCATATATGAACTAATATAATAATTAAAAAGAATTGACTAACATCACAAGAATAAAATATTTCTTAATAATAGAAGAATAATGAGCATAATCATTCATGAATAATTTAATTATTATAATAAAAAAAATCTAATTAATAATAATTAATATAAAAATAATTTTTAGAATGAAATTGAATTTAATTATTGGAGTTGGATAAAAAATTTAGTGGTCCATCTCCCAGTTGATAGTTTCTTATTTTCTTTTCTACTTTTAACCTAATTCCATTGAACTAGTTTCGGGTTACAGGGTATTAATCATGAAAATGTTATCCTCAATCAATTTTTTTGACAACATAGAATATATTTTGAACTCACTTGAACTACCACTAGTTATACTTTATCAACTAGTTTGGTTCACTCCACATGACATGGAAACAATGGATGAAAGGGAATCTGAATGAATTAATTCGACTGATTCTACTAGATCTATCACATCCATGACTTATTTTAAAGTAAAATTTCATTTAAATTTCATTATTTCTTTGTTGTGGGGGTTTCCCATGCATTTTTGGAGGAAAGGGTGAGTTTCCATGTTTTGGGCCAAACCGTGATCCCATTTCTAGATTTAAAAACCAATTTTGTTTATTTTATAACTCTTTCAAATTTTAGCATTTTTCACCCATGACACTTCCAAAATGGCCTCCTCTGACATATTAACACTAAAAAATCAATTTGGACCCTTTAAAATCCATAATCATGGTGGATTTGTGTTTTCAATTAAGGAATTGGGCCATCCCAGAAGCCCATTTCTTGTTTAATGTTTTCTTTATTTAATATCTTATTCAATTTTTATGATTTTTCGGTGATTCCAAGTCTCACCCAAGACCAATAAACTCAAGATCACCTCCATTCTCTTTTACCCCCTCTTTGGAGCTCATATGCACTGTGAATTAGGGAATAACTTCTTAGGCTTTCTCAAATCATCCATATTTGAAGAGGTAACTTGTTTCCTTCATAACTCTTTCAATTTTTACTATTTTAACCCCATTTCAGTTCTCACTTGACCTTATCAGCCTTATTCTAACCTCAATTTCATTTTTTTCTATCTGTAAATTCATCTACTCATGTATTTGGGGAGATTTATTTAAGATACCTCAATTAAGTGGGTCTCCTTCCTTTTTTCTTTCAATTTTCTTAGAGTTCCTTCCTTTTGTATGGGTTTTATTCCCTTATTATTGAAGTTACTTATGAAAAACATGTAGGGTTTCAAACCTAGGGGTTTATCTTGTGTTTCTTTGTCTATTATTTTGGTTTTAGGCTTGATCTAAGTCCCTTGTGGTGCGGCATTGGTGCAGTTTAATTTTTTCTCAAAGATTCAAGGGTTTTGATACTTGTGGTAGGTTATTCCATGGGTAATCAATTCTAGATGAGTTATATTTTCTGAATTTATATTTTTATCACACTTATCCTTCATTATCCTTATCGTGGAATCTAGTTTTGGTGACATTTGTTGAGAAAATGTTAATAGGTACCAATTTGGTGTTAAATTATGAGTTTTACATGTTTATTTTATGTTATGCCAAATGGGGTTGTTTTATAACTCATGTAATGGATTTATAGATTTTTTTTGGGTGCTTAAAATTCCATTTTGGTGAATATGGTATGAACATGGTGTTCAAAGTAGGATTTTAAATGGATTTTATGTGCAAAACATTGTTAAGTTTTGTGAATTTATTTTATTTAAATCCTAAAGGTCTTATTGAGTGGTGAAAAGAATGTGTAGCTACTATTTTGAGTTTATTATTACCATAAATTATGTGTTTATGTGATAATGGATTTTATTATCATGTGAAAGTGGTTTGAGCACAAAGTGGGAAACTTGGGTACCTAGGAGGGTGGATATGTACCGATACACTAGTTATCCAGATGGGCTTTGTACCCATTTCACCGAGCAAAATGGATAGTGAAAACATTAAAAAATTGGTGATTTTTGGGGACTAATAGGGTTTGAGTATGTTCCCTACTAATGTCTCGTGCACTAGAACATATTTTTCTATGGCTAATTTTCACCGAGGTACGAGGTACATGGGGCCCGAGACTACCTAGTGCCTAGGGATGTTCTTAAGATTGGTGATCATTGAATCTTGTGTATTTATCTTTGTAATATAGTGATTTTTTCTGGAAACTACAGTAGATTACATTTTTTATTTAAATTTTCTCACTCATAGAAAATTCCATTTGAAAATTTCTTACATTCAAAAGTTTTATTCTTTAGAACCTTTTTCCACCACTTCTTGTTTATAAAAAATGGCATTTTTTTATCTTGTATTGTTTACTCTATGGAATATCTTAGTGGTAAACTATTGGGTTTAGTTTCACACATTAATTACACCCCTTGGGTGTATGTATACTTGATCATGTTTGACATAGGTTAAGGCAAGGCCTTGGGTGATGGCAGTTCAGGTAGTTAGTCCCCTTCCTTGGTGCGGCGTTGTGGAGAAGGCTTTTGGGTGATGACCCCTTGTCATGTGGAGTCCTTGGGACTATTTTTATGCTATTTTTATGTGTCTTTATACCTATTGTTGTATGTTTGAACCTATGTATTCAGTTCTGAATTTTGTTTAAGCCTTGTTTGTCATAAATTTTCAGATTCGGTTTACCAATTTTTTTTGATGTTTTATGTATCCATATTCAGGTAAATCATTCCAAAACCAAAATATATGATACTCGGGAACTTGTGATAGCCTGTGGGGGATAGATAACGCCCTTCGGTTCTTTTCACGGGCCAGGTTTGGTGCTGATTTTGATGGAGACCAGATTCGGTTCGTGATAAAATTGTATCACAACAGGTTAATGTTTTTAGGTTGTATTATTATTTTGGAATGAGTCGGGCTAGAAAGGATCTAGGACTGTTGGGACTCAGAGTTTTGGTCATGAGTAAGGTTCTTGGCTTTCACCTCTCTTGGTATACCTTGAGTCACTATGGGTTATTGGAATTGTTCATTTGACTTCACTTCTAGGTGAGACGTGTGGGCTGAAAACTACACGTGGACATCGAGTAAGGGTGGGGTAGTTGTTTCTTTTATTATTGAAATGTGTTTGGATTATTTATATCTGATGTTATTGATGAAATTTTTATAAATTTTTTACTTATTTTTTATCTTGCGAATGTTACCTTTTTGTAGCAACATGCCTCCCCGGAAAGCTCCCATGCACCCATGGGAGGAAGCTGGAGAGAGTTCTCCCTCACCGCTTGATTAGAGGATAGTAGAGGATGTGGTTCAGGAAATCTAAGCTCTAGGACATGGACTAGATCCTGTTCTATAACCTATTAGAGAATATGAGACTAGTCCTAGGAAATACAAGGCCTAGTAGTTCCTGAAAAATAAGCCTCATACTTTTTGAGGTAGCATAGAACCCCAGGAAGTAGAGGAATGACTCGAAAATATTGAGCGCATGTTTGAGTTCTTGGATACACTCGAGGAGATCAGGGTGAAGTGTTCCTATTTTCTATTGGATGGTCCCAGCTGCAGGGGGTGGGAATCAATGCTTCAAATTGGGAAGAATGAACATATGCGCTAGGGATATTTCAAGGCCGTCTTCAATGAACAGTACTGCCCTGAGGTCTTGGCATATGCTAGGTCCTGAGAGTTCATAGATATTGTTCAGGGGGATATTTCTATGATGGATTATGCCAATTGTTTCACTAAGCTGGTTTGGTATGCTCCTGAAATCATCTCTTATGAGTAAGCAAAGGCCCAGAGGTTTGAGAAAGGCTTACGACCAGAGATATACTCCCAGGTTTTCTTGTTTAAGCTAAGGACCTATACTGAGGTGGTTGATCGGGTGTACATGGTGGAGATTAACCGGAAAGGGAGGGATGGTTTCTCTGGGACAATATTAATAGTGTGAATTGGCAGCTCTTCAGATAAGAAAAGGAAGCAGGAGGATCAAGTGAAGAAGGGAGGTGATAGTTCGGTCCACTCTTCCAGGCAATTTTCATATGTGGATTATGATGCGAGATCGGTCATGTGCCACCAGTGTGGGAGGCCAGAGAACATCCTAAAAGAATGTCCAATTCCTTCGAATCCCTGTTATCAATGTGGAGGTATGGGTCAATTGTAGTGCTTTTGAGGGGTGGCACGTCCACTTCAGAGTGGGGTGGGATCAGTGGCTTCAAGAGGAGTGCCAGTATAGTCAGAGCCATCAAGGACAGGAGGATCTCGTTTTGGTGGCCGTAGTGGTAGGGATAGGTCAACTTCTATGTAGATCCAATTTAGGGCACAACCACACATACTAGCGGTCTTCCTCACGTAGAGACCAAACATCTCCGTGCGGTGGATCAGGCACCAACAGGATCAGAGGCGGGACCGTCGACAGCTTGAGGTACCGTTTGATTGCATCTTCTATAGATGCTAATATTTTTGATACTGGTGCCTCTATTTCATTAATTTTTGCCTATTTTTTAGACACACTGAATCTTCCAACCAATTTTTTGTCTTTTGCGATGGAGTTGGTGACACCACTGGGTAAGAAGAAGGAGCAGAGTCTCATGTGCCCGTCGTGTGCACTTTTCATGTCAGGGGTTGAGATGGAGTGGGACCTCCTGGTCTTATATATACATCTATTTGAGATAATAATTGGAATGGATTGGATAATACACTTCCAGGAACACATCGATTTCTATATGTGGTGGGCCAGTTTCACGACACCTGATGGGAGTCGTTAGGTTTTTCATGGGGAATGGGATCCTCGGTCGAGTCGCGCGGGACCTCCACTCCCAGAGTTGGGAGATGTTTTTTTCAAGTTATCACATCTCTCAACGGAGGATTATGGTAATTCTCATAAATGTGTACTACCTCATGTAGTTGATGAGTTTCTGGAGGTATTTTCAGATGATTTTCAGGTTTTCCCTTGGAGCAGGATGTGGAGTTCTTGATTGATTTAGCACCGGGAACACAACCGATATCTATTCCCTCATATCAGATGGACCCCAACAAGATGAGGGAATTAAAGATATATATGTAAGACTTAGAATAAAAAGGATTCATTCACCCAAACATCTCTCCTTAGGCTACTTCTGTGTTGTTTGTAAAAAAGGCTAACAGATCCCTTCAGTTGTGCATTGACTACCAAAAGCTAAATAAGGTAAAAATCAAGAAAAAAATATCATTTTCCTTGAATATATGACTTGTTAGAATAGTTGAAGGGGTAAAGGTGGTTTTATAAAATATAATTTCATTTGGGATATCATCAACTCAGTGTGAAAGAGGAAGATATCCAAAGACAGCCTTCTGAAGCAGGTAAGACCACTTCGAGTACTTGGTCATGCCCTTCAGATTGACCAATGCTCTAGTGGTATTTATGGAACTCATGAAATGGGTGTTCCATCAGTATCTCAATTATTTTTTTTGTGGTATTCATGGATGAAATCCTAGTTTATTCAGGATCTGAGGAGGAACATGATCATCATTTGCAGATCGTTATGGGCACCTTGCGAGATAATCACCTTTATGAAAAGTTGTCAAAATGCACTTTTTGGATCAGGGAAGTGAAATTTCTAGGGAATGTGATATCAGATCAGGGGGTTTCAGTGGTCCTATAGAATATTAGTGTAGTTATGTCATGGGAGAAGCTGAAGAATGTGTTCAAGATCAGAATTTTCCTCAGCCTAGCTGGTTATTACAGGCGGGTTTTTCGGGATTTCTCTTAGATTGCTTCACCAATGACCATACTCACCCGGAAAAAGGTGAAGTCTGTTTAGGCCCCAGAATGTCAGGAATTGTTTGAGGAGTTCAATAGGTGGTTGACTAACACCCCCATTCTAATTTTTCTAGAGGCTAGAAAGGGGTATGTGGTGTATTGTGATGCTTCAGGTATGAGTCTTAGGTGTGTGCTTATGCAGGATGATCACGTGGTGACGTATGTCTCTCGCCAACTCTGACCACATGAAAAGAATTACCCGAACCACAACCTGGATTTAGTAGCTGTGATGCATGATTTGAAGACTTGGCATAACTACCTTTTTGGAGAGAAGTTTTTGGTCTACTCTGATCACAAAATCTTGGCTTATATCTTCTCACAGAAGGACCTTAACTTGAGGAAGTATCATTGGATCGAGTACTTGTAGGGGTTCAACTTTGACATTATCTATACCCCAGGAAAGGGTAACGTGGTGGCCAAAACCTTAAAAATAAGAGTCCTAGTATAGGATTTGAGGAAGTCCAGTGATGAGTGGACTTTGATGGCACTGTTTGCTCAGATGCATGTAAAGACCAAGGAGAAAAATGGGGGTGCATTCTTGGCAAGATTTCAGTTGACTCCTCTGGTGGAGACAATTTAGCGAGAACAGCCCAGTGATGAGAATTTTCAGTGGTCAAAGAAGTTTATTCATGGTGGGGATACATCTTATGATTGGTCGTTGTCTCCCAAGGGCATCCTGTGCTTCATGGGCCGTTTAGTAGTGCCATTATCTCTATGGAAGGTGGTGATGTAGGATATCCACCAGTCTTAGTAGGTTATCCATCTGAGTGACACCAAGATGTATTATGATGACTATCAATAGTTTTAGTGGCCTGGTATGAGATGAGAAATTGTGGAATTCGTGTCGATATGCTACACATGCCATCGGGTGAAGGCAGAGCATCAAAGGCCCTCTGGTTTTCTCAAGCGATTACCCATTACTACCTAGAAGTGGGACGAGGTTTCCATGGACTTCATTGTTGGATTACCTCATAAACCTCAGGATAAGAATTCCATTAGGGTGGTAATTGATTATCTGAAAAAATAACCCCACTTCATTCCAATCATAGATACAACTAAAGTGGATGATTTGGGCCGTTTGTATCTTCAGGAGGTAGTAAGGCTCCATGGTGATCCGTCAGCAGTTGTATCAGATAGAGACCCCTATTTCACTTATCATTTTTGAGCAGCTGGTGTGAATAGTGGAATTCCAAGAAAAAGTGCTTCGAGGAAAGTATATTCCACTAGTCCTAGTTATTTGGAAACATGGGAATGATACACATGAGACTTGGGAGCATAATTTGTGGGTTGAGAATGAGTACCCATTGTTGTTTTCTGATCAAGCTTTAGGTTAACTTTCTGAGGCGGAAAATCTTTCACAGTGGGGAGAATTATCACATCCATGAATTATTTTAAAGGTAAATTTCATTAAATTTCCATTCTTTCTTTATTGTGGGGGTTTACCATGAATTTTTGGATGAAAGTGTGAGTTTCCATGATTTGGGCCAAACTGTGAGCCCATTTCCATATTTAAAACAAATTTTGTTTCTTTTATAACTCTTTAATTTTCAACATTTTCACTAATTCCACTTCAAAAATGGACCCCCTGATATATTAACACCAAAATATCAATTTATAACTTTTATAAATCCATAATCATGGTGGATTTGGGTTTTTAATTAAGGAATTGGGCCAGCTCGGAAGCCCATTTCCAGTTTTTTTATATATTTAATATCTTATTAATTTTTTATGATTTTTCAGTGATTCCAAGTATCACCTAAGACAAATGAATCTAGGTGGTCCCCCATTATATTCCCCCCCTCTTTAGATCTCATATGCATCTATAATTAGGGCATAACTTCTTAGGATTTCTTAAATCGTCCAGATTTGAAGAGGTAACTTGTTTCCTTCATAATTCCTTCACTTTTTACTCTTTTCCCCCATTTTAGTTCTAAATTGACCTTATCAGCCTTATTCAAACCTCACTTTAATTTTTGGATGTTTGTAAATTCAAATACTGGTGTATTTGGGGCAATTTCTTCAAGATCCCTCAAGTAAGTGGGTATTCTTCCTTGTTATTTCAATTTTCTTAGAGTTCCTTCATTTTGAATGGGGTTTCTTCCATTATTATTGAAGTTCCTTATATCCAACATGCAGGGTTTCGAACCTAGGGTTTGATCTTGGGTTTCTTAGTCCATTATTTTAGTTTTAGGCTTGATCTAAGTCCCTTGTGGTGCGGTGGTGGTACAGTTGAATTTTCACACAAATATTCAGGGGTTTTGATACTTGTGGTAGGTGATTCCATGGGTAATCAATTCTAGATGAGTTATATTTTCTGAATTTATATTTTTAGCACACTTATCCTCTATTATCCATACTGTGAAATCTGGTTTTGGTGATGTTTATTGAGCAAATGATTTTTAGGTACTAATTTGGTGTTAAATTAGGTGTTTTACATGTCTATTTTATGTTATTCCAAATGGGGTTGTTTTATAACTCATGTAATGGGTTTATAGAAATGTTTTGAGTGATTAAAATTATGTTTTGGTGAATATGGGTATGCAAATGGAGTTCTAAGTGGGGTTTTAAAGGGATTTTGTGTGCAAAACACTGTTAAGTTTTGTGAAGTTATTTTATTGAAATCCTAAAGGTTTTATTGAGTGGTGTAAGTGGTGAAAAGAATGTGTAGCTACTGTTTTGTGTTGATTATGACCAGAACTTATGTGGTTATTTGATAATGGATTTTTGTATCTTTTGAAAGTGGTTTGAGCACAAAGGGGGAAACTCGGGTACCTAGGAGGGTAGATATGTACTAGTATGCTAGTGATCTGGATGGGTTTTTTCCCTGTTTCACTGAGAAAAATGAATAAATACAACACTAAAAAAACTAAAATGATTATGTTTTGGGACCACTAGGTTATGGGTATGTTTCCTAATAGTGGATCGTGAATGAGAACATATTTTTTATGGCTACTTTACACCAAGGTACGAGGTACATGGGGCCCGAGACTACCTAGTGCCTCTGGGTGTTCCAGAGATTAGTTCTCATTGTCTCTTGTGTATTTATATTTGGAATATGGTGGTTTTTTTGGAAAAAAATCAGCTTAAATGTTTTATTTAAATGTTCTCACTCATGGAAAGTTCCCTTTGAAAAATTCTTACATTCGAAAGTTTTATTCTTTAGAACATTTTCCACAACTTCTTGTTCATAAAAAATGGCTTGCTTTTTATCTTGTATTGATTAATATATGGAATCTATTTGTGGTATCCTATTGGTATTAGGATCACAACTTACTTACACCCCTTGTGTGTAACTAGACTTGATCATGTTTGACACAGGTAAAGGTAAGGCCTAGGGTGACGACGGTTCGGGTTGCTAGTCCCCTTCCTTAGTGTGGCATTGTGGAGACGGATTGTGGGTGATGACCCCTTGTTGTGTGGAGTCCTTGGGACTGTTTTGATTCTATTTTTACATCTCTTTGGACCCCTTGTTGTATGTTTGAACCTATGTATTCTGTTCTGTATTTTGTTCAAGTCTTGTTTGCCATAAATTTTCAGACTCGGTTTATCAATTGTTTTTGATGTTTTGTGTATCCATATTCAGGTAAATCATTTCCAATCCAAAATATATGATACCCGGGAACTTGTTCCAGCCCATGGAGATAGGGAAACCCCTTCGGGACTTTTCAAAGGCTGAGTTTGGTGTTGGTTTTGATGGCGACCAGATTCGGTTTGTGACAGGATCCCAAGCCAGGGTGCTGAGAAAACGAAGACAAGAGTTGGAGTAAGATCCACATAAGGGATGAGAGTTTGGTTCATCAAGAGAAAGTGAAACATGAGTAGGGGAGATGAATAAAAAAAGGTGAAAACTAGATAATACTATAGATTTGGAGGTCCGTTGGTAGCAGTAAGGTTCGTCGATAGGGGTGGCAGAGGCTGGTGCGGCAATGGGAACAATAGAGGCGGCAGCGGGGGAAGCAGAGACGGTGACATCAGAGGTGGGGGAAGTAGAGGAGGCGACGAGGGAAGTATAGGTGATGTCAAAGCTTTGGTTCTATGAAAAATTGAGGCGTGAGCAATGATAGGGTTCTGATATGGTTCCATTTATTAAAACACGAAAGGTTTTTATCAGCTTTAAAATATAAAACATTGATAAAAATGATTTTTATCAATGGTTTTTTAACACTGATAAAAATGACCTTAATTAGTGTTTTTTTAGCACTGATAAAGCTAACCCTTTATCAGTGCTAAAAATCCCTCATAAAAAATGTCTTTATCAGCGCTAAAATTGTAGTGCTGATAAAGACACGTTTTATCAGCGCTAAAAAAGCGCTGATAAAGACCTAATGCTAATAAATTATTTATAATTATATAATTATAATAAATATATTTATTATATTTATAATTATAATTATAAATAAATAAATATTTATTTAAATAATTATAAAAATATAATAAAAATATATAATTTAATTTATAATTTTATAATTATTTAAATAAATAAATAATTATTTATATATATTTGGTGCTTGGGGGTACAATTACGTTAAACACAAACACACCACACACACATGTCGTAAAGATAGGCCATAGCCTCCTTAAGAGGTAGCCAACCCATTAGGACTTATTTATTTAGTACATGGTCCATAGGCCTAGTGGGCTTGAAGCCCATTACATGGAAAAAGTCCCACAAACTGGCCCGAAGGTCTAGTGTGGTGTCATGCCTGCATCACCATTTTCCCATGTCATGGCCTGCCTATGTCATGCTTGTGTCACCGCCTGCCAACAGAAATTCGCTCCCACTCCGATTTGTACTCGGGTCTCATGTAGGATCATGGAGAACCTTTACCACTCGGGGAATCCCCCAACAACTATATTTATTTATAGTTATAAGTATAAATAAATATATATTTTTAAATAATTATAAAATTATAATAAATATATATAATTAAATTTATAATTTTATAATTATTTAAATAAAAATATATTTATTTATAATTATAACTATAAATAAATAAATAAATATTTAAATAATTATAAAATTATAATAAATAAATATAAATAAATTTATAATTTTATAATTATATATGATAAATATATTAATTATATACAATTATAAAATTATAAATATAATAAATATATTTATTATAATTTTATAATTATTTAAATATATAAATAAATATTTATAAATATATTTATTATGTTTTTATAATTATAATAAATATTTATTTATTTATAATTACAATTATAAATAAATAAATATATTTATATAATTATAAGATAATAATAAATATATTTATTATATTATTTAGAAAATTATAAATATAATAAATATATTTATTATAATCTTATAATTATTTAACTAAATAAATATTTATTTATACTTATAAATATAAATAAATAAATATTTATTTATAATTATAGAATCATAATAAATATATTTATTGTATTTATAATTTTATAGTTATATATAATAAATATATTTATTATAAATTTAAAATTATTTACATATATATATTATTTATATTTGTAATTATAAATATTTTTATATATTTATAAATATTTGTATATTTATAAATATATTTATATAATTATATATTTTTATAAAATTATAAATTCTATAAATATATTTATTATAATTTTATAAATATTTAGACACACACACACGCTCACACACACATATATATTTATAATTATAAATAAATATATTTATAAATATTTTTATATAATTATAAATATATATATATATATATTCATTAATATATAAATATATATATTTATAAAATTATAATAAATGTATTTATTACAATTTTATAATTATTTAAATACACACACACACACACACACACACACATATATATATATTTAATTATAATAATAATTATAAATAAATATATTTAAAAAACATTTATATATATAACTAAAAATTTATAATTATAAATTTAATAAATATATTTATTGTAATTTTATAAGTATTTATGAGAACAAAATAAATTCATGGGTATAACATGAATGAATCATACGAGTGTCAATTTATAAATGAAAATCCATAATATTGAATATATGCATGCTCTTGATATCATAATATAGTCAATCAAAACATTTAGAGCATAAATCACAATAATGTCCACAAATATACTTTATTTTCCTATAGCATAAATCAATAAAAAGGTTCAAGGGACAAGAAGGACTAATTTTAAAAAAATTATTAGAAAAAGGAAATAGACAAAGATGAAAAGAGGAAGGACGGGGTCAGACAATGAGGCATGCCCTCATCAATAAGGTAAGACTATAAGTTAAGAACATGATTGTTCTCATAATCATGAACATAGTCATCATCATCATCAACAGTTTCCCACTCTGACAATGAGTTCCTTTTATTGAAGAGCACCGAGTACTTCTCCTTGAGCCTTTTCTACTCTAGAGTGAGTTGACTCATAGAGTCCTTGGAAGAAGATACAGTAGACACATTTCGGCCATGTCCTCATGTAGTATCCCAATCATCTCAGCCACTTCCTCAACCATGAACTTTTGGATGCCTACCTCATCACCAGGAATTTTGATGCCAAATTCCTCCAGTTTCTTCTTTCTCAGTGATAATGTCCGGTGGGATAACAACCACCGTCTGACTACTTTCTACATGCAGGGGGAGTTCCTGAATAGTAATAGTCTATTCCACTTCATATGTCAACACATATGTCGTAGGTTTTCAGGGGAGGACCAGTTGAAAAACCTCTTCATCCACCACTCATCCCTTACCTTTAGACAAAGACACCTACTTATCCACATGAGGTTCATGTGATTTTTGAGCATTTACTACTCTATGCTTAGAAGACTGGGCACCCTTCGCAGGCTCAACATCCTCATTGGCTTCCATACTTTTTGAAAATCCATTCATAACACTAACACATGTAGCCTATTTTGAAGTATCATCTCATCCCTTCACATCATCATCAAATTTCCCATCTTTTTTAGTGGGTTTTGATCAATTCTCATGAGGTACAATGACATCTCTATTTGAAGGTGTTACCTTTTTTCCATGAGAGTGTGATATATGAGAATACACCTGAATATCATTAACACGATCTTATTCAGTAATATCGTCCCATAACCTACTCCCTTGTATAGCCACTGTTGAAGGCCCAACATCATTAGTTTTATTTTTAGAGACCCTTGCATCATGACCAATAGTGTGAGAAATAGTATCTTCCTTTCTAGATCATGAGATCCACTTTCTACATCAAGCAACATCATGGTCTCTCAAATTAAATATGGTACAACTTATACCTTTTTGGAAATTCTCTTTTACATGACCAATGGTCTAACAATGAATGTAGAATAAATGTAGTTTTTTTCATAACTTATAGTCAGATCAAAATTGAAATCTATAGTAGACAGTGTGAAAAATTTATTTAGCGTTGAATTGAGATCCACCTCAACCATAAATCTTGCAAAAAATACAAAGCGAACCTCTTCTGTTGCCCGGTCGAGATTGATCAGAGTTCCAATGGATGAAGTAATGTCAAATATAATATGAGGAGGCCATAGTAACCAATTCAATCCGTAAAATCCAACACATCCCTTGCCGGAATCTATGGTAGTTCCTTAAATTTATGATATTTTTTTACTTGGATGAAAAAACATATGATTAAATGTGTTAATTAAGGATGGTTTTGGGTACTCACTCAACACTACCTGACCCGATTAAATAGATATATGGTTTTAGTTAATTGATTTTCTATAAGGTTAGGGAAGCTAATTAAAATCATGATTTATTATATTTCATTGTACCTCATCCTCCCATAATCCTTGTTTTCATTTTTCTTTAATAAAGGAGCTTTGACTCTAGCACATTTCGATAAAATGAGAATAAAATTATAAAATAAATTTATTTAATTTTATATTCATTCATTTTAGATTCATAAATGAATTTTAAAAATTTGAAATTATAAATGGATATTTAAACGGGTCAGTGTAGTTAAATGAGTATTTCAAAATATAATATGATAAAGTTAAATTAATAAGTTTAAAAACTAAAAAAGTTCAGTTTTTTGAAAAATTAAATGGGTTAGAGTTTGAGTACTCTAAATTTCATAGACATTCAACACTACCCATCCATATTAAATAAGGTTAAGGTAGTAGTTAATCAAGTCTTTATAAGGCCAACAAATAATTCAAAACCCATTTAATATTTGGTTAGTGTTAGGACAGTCGAGTGAAAATTCTTGAACTCGACTAAATTAATTATTATTAACATACTAACTAAAAATTATTTAAAAATAGTAAAATTATATTACTTCTATTTATTTATTTTGAATTCAATTAATATTATATTTATAAATGAATTCTAAATTTAAGTGAGATTAAATTAATTATTATTAATTAAATAAATATATTTTTTAAAATGGGAATAAAAATATAGATTATATTTATTTAGTTATATATTCATTCATTTTATATTTATAAATTAATTTTAAAAATTTGAAATTTTAAATGGGAATTTAAACTAGTTAGGGTAGTTAAATGAGTATTTAAAAATACAATATAACAAAGTTAAAGAAATGAGTTTAAAAAAATAAACGAGTTATGAATGAGTGTGAGTTTTTCAAAATTAAGTGAGTTAGTGAAGATCCCTCGATGATTAGGGATATTGACGAGTCTTATAATTGAAGAGAACTCATGAAATAAATTGAAAAAATGAGGAGATGTAAATTTATCTCAATTGAGACATGGACAATATGGTGTTGATATTTTCACCAAGAGTTGAAGATCACTCAAAAAAAATCATTCTATCATATGGTGTGGTGATAGATAACTTCCACATTGAGAGCATGCTATAACTTGTTTATTGAAACAATTTTGTTGAACCTAAAAATGATGTTGTATTTATTGTCAATATTTATTCAAGTGTGACAATTATTTGAGCTAATATTTAAGTCAACAGACAAGTGATGATCAATAATTCACTATGTACAACATATATCAAGGGATTTTGAAGTGCTCATATGTTTTAATATGAGTTTTGAGTGGTTGAGATGTCTTGGAAATCATTTGAATAAGTTCTGGTTTGAGTTGAGTGAAGTATAGAATTTCATGTCATAAGTTGAAAATTGATTAAGGAAATTATCTTACACATAAGTGATTTTATTCCAGTGTAGGATAATTGAGTTGCAGGATCCACTTTTAAGATATTATGTTGAGTTTATATGACTTTTGAGTGTTCTGAAATTTAACAAAGGCAAGGGTCATAAGACGTATGACATTTCATTGGCCTCATAGGATGATTGATCTATGCATAAGTGAATTTAGCCACACAAAAAAGTTTTTGAGCCACATAATACATTTGATATCCCATATGATTTTTCCTCTACATGTAAGTGAATTTATTCACACACAACATATTCAGAGCTTATAAGACATTTGGGCCAGCGTGTAGGATATTTATAAGAATTTGTGAATTGGTAAAGAGAAATATCATATGCTTAAGTAATTTTCTTATTAGGTTTGTGAGGTCTCTTAAAGGATCTACTATATGTTTAACATAATTTCATTACTCAAGTCACCAGAAGATAACATTAGTAGGATACTTTAGAGGTTTTACTGATGGGTGTTGAGAAAAGATCCAGGTTACCTAAATTTCTGGTAGTCAGGTTACTAGATGTTTAGATAGTTAAGTCACCAATAGAATAACTTTATCTAAATTTGAATATATTTTTAGTTGGATTTTGTGGGGAAGAATGATTCTTAGAAGCACTATTGAGTTACCATTTTTTAAAAGGTTATTCATTGGTCATAAATACCTAAGGCACATTTATTAGAATAAAAAAGGTGTTACGAGAGTCTAAACGAGGGAATTTTATTACAATATTTTTCATAGAATGTAACTAACTCCATAGGTTAAGTTCATCCATCCATGTTATGTTGGCATTGATTATCTTTTTGGCAAGTCCATCCACCACAGAGTTCATTTCTCCAAAAGTATGGGTGATGATATAGTTGATATCTGATAGTGTGTTTAGGTAGTCCATCCATTTAGCTATGAGTGTCTATACAAGATGAATGATGCAATTCTGGATTTCTTTTACAATGGTGGTAAAGTTTATTTCAATCCATATTCTGGTCCATCATTTTTTTTCTATAAAATAAAATGTCATAGGTGACACTATACATTTCTTCAAAAGTGGTTGCAGTGCCACAAGATCCATAAAAACAACCAAGGATCTTCCCATTCTGATATCTATAAACTTATACAAATCTTGATTGGACCAGGTTCCATTTTTAGGAAACATCAATGTTGAATTTAGTACATTCTAGAATTGGATATTTCCAAATCTTTTCAAAAGTTCCTTTAGGCTGGTTGTAATTTCCAGCCACACCCAAATGGTGTAGAACGGTGAAGTCCTGAGTGGTATTATGGCATGTCATGTTCTACAGTGTGCATGCCTCCATTTTAGCAGTGTAGATTTTTACCTTTTCTTCATATAGGCTGAAATAAATATTGTTATGAATAAATGAGTTTCTTTCATACCGGATTAGATGAGCCAATTCAGCTAGTGTTTCGAAAAAAAAGTTTATAATTTGAGGGGAGGTATCAACTACAATAAATTTCTGAACTATATCTAAATGGAGTCATCCTCCATCTATATGAGTTCAAAATAATCAAATACATACTTCCACAATGAGGTAGTAGTAGAACAACACAATAATAGATGGTCAACATATTCTCTATGTTGGGTACATACTCAACACTTAGAACATAACCGAATACTTAAATATTATAAATAGGTATTAGTTGGTATTCAATTATGATAAATCCTATAGAGTAAAGTAAAACTTTTGAATTACCAGTTAAAAGCAATCAAGTCAAGAAATTCTATAGGGAATTGATAGTTTCATAGTGCAACAGATGGGAAACTGTGTTTGTAAGGAGCTTGGGTGACCAGATAACTAGGTGGGACCCTCTATTTAAAGGGGGTAGGACCACTTTGTTGAGCTATATCAAATCATCGAGTGACCTTTTTACTCTTTGATCCACATGGTTAACAAGTCACTAGTTTTTTACTATTGTAATTTCGGTGAAATTAAATCTTATAGTGTTCTCACATGCATTTAGGATGAAATTCTAAACCATGAAAAACCAATGTTTTTATCTTTGTGATTTTTCCCATATACTTGTATGCTAGTCTTCATGTGTGTAGTTGTTGGATTTGGTACGGTGAATTGGTTATAAAAATACCTTTGAGTTCCAGTGTATTGAACTTTCGAAGGATCCATGTTAGTGATATGTCTCCATCTTTGTGATATGCTAGCGGATGATCTTCTAGTGGTTGAAGTATGGGCCGAGTTCTCAACAAGTGGTATCAAATCCAAGTTCACAATAAGCTATGGAACTCAACATACATAGGTTTTATATTTTTCCTAACTTGAATATTTGATTCAATTGGAGTCTTCATTTTTGGATCACATCATAAGAACAAGGTAAGGTGAGGGAAGATAGGTTTGATGGAACAAACTTTAGTTTTTGGAGAATTTAGATGGAAGATTATTTGATCCAACAGGATCTTAAATTTCTGTTCACTAGAACTAAACCTGAGAATATAGACAAGGATTAATGGGAGCGAATGGATAAAAAAGATCTTGGTTTTATTCAGATGATGTTATTAAAGAATTTTGGCTTTAACATCTTGGAGAATAAGACAAAATTAGAAATTATGACATCACTAATAGATATGTATGAGAAACTAAATGCGCTCAACATGTACTTATGATGATAAAACTATTCAGTTTTAGACTAATAGAAGGGATATTGGTGACATATCATGTGAATGATTTCAACATGATCCAAAATTATCTTGAGAAAATAATGGTTACATTTACCAATGATATTTGAGTGATTTTATTACTATACTCTTTAGTAGAATCATGTAAAGAAATGGTAAATGTAGTGAGAAATTCTTTTTATAAAACTAATTTGGTATTTATTGACATTAATAATTTGATCTTAGATGAAGATATCTCAGGGAAGGAGGTACATAGATCTTATGATAATGTAATTAATGAAGATGAAATAATATTTTCACCTTAAAGAAGGAACCATAGATGTTCAATGGATAAAACTAGAGGAAGGTATAATGGAACATGCCTTCCTAGCTCATGAACTTGTCAGTTTTGGTGGTTGGAGGTGTTCGAGGGAGGTTTTGAGAGTTTTCTGAGGAGGCTGGATGTGTAGTAGAGTTGCTGTAGGAAATACACACCATGTAAATGTATCACACGATGTGTAGTGGTGGTTAGTGACTTGTGTAGTTGAGTGATTCAAAACTTGTACTAAGGGGTATCCCGTGGAAAGGGTACATGTCATGTAAGAAAGATTCATGATGTTTAATAAATTCAAGTGTTAAATCCTTTGAGGTGACACATTTTTTTATCAAAAGTTTAAATTTTTCAAAACCCGAGGATTACACTCTGTGTAATGGTTACACGATGTGTAAATTGTGGGATTTATAGTTTTAAGTTCTTTTGTAGATGAATTTTTATTCTTTTGGCCATACCCTCTTCCTCTATCATTCCAGGAAAACCCTAGGATCCCTAATAATTTCTTCAATTCCTCTTCATTCTGCATTGATCTGTTGGTTTTGGTATACCATTTTTGGAAATCCATGGTTGGTTCTCCTCTCTTTCTTGATTGGTTTTCTTCCATTCTTCTCCTGGGGATTCACTATAGTGATGTTGTTTTGGTTTGGGGCATGTGTTGAGATGAGTTTTGATGATACTTTGATGTGGTGTAGGTTGATCCATGGTTTCTCATGTAAAGGTTATGATTTGTAGGCATTTATTTTTATCATTTACGGTGTGCATTGAGTTGGAAATCCTCTTTGAGGTAGGGAATCCCTCATTTATCTTTATTGTGTATCATGTTGGAGGGTTCTTTTTTTATCTATGGGTTATGGTTTTTCTGGATTAATCAATGATAAATAATTGGTTAAATTTAAATTTAAAGGGGAAATGGTAATTATTCTCATGCCTTTTTAACTTTGATATGATTGTGATATTGTGGATTGTATGGGATTTATGTACTGCTGAAAATTGTGGCCGTTAGGGGATTTGTTTGTGCTAGATTATATGTTCTATAACTGCTTCACTTGTTGTGATTTTTTGAGATAAAAAAAAATGGAAATTAACTAACCAATTATATCTGGGAAATGAAATGGATTCCCTAGGATTTATGGATTTTGTGATAACACCCCTAAAATAAATTGAAATGTGATAAAAGACCCTTGTTAAATTTGTAAAATCATCCTTGATGTGTTGTGATGTGTGGATATTCTTGTGGGGTGGAAATGAGTGGTTGCGATGGGATGTGGTGGTATATGTGGTTTATTTTACATGATTTTGGGGTGGCAAGGTTGTGGTTGCTGGGCCATGCTTTTGAGGCGGTGAGGTAGTGGTTGTTTGGGCATGCTTTTGGGTGGTGAGGAGGTGGTTTTTTTACCATGATTTTGGGATAGTGATGTGGTTGTTTGTTTTCCATGATTATAGGGTGGTAGGGTGATGGTATGATGGGAATGTTGAGAAGTGTGTGATGTGTGGTTGTGTTATGATAGATGATCGGGTAGTGATGGAATAAATAATTGTTTAATAATGATTCAAATGACATGGGTTGGTTTGATTAATGAGATATGAATGGTTAAAAAATAATTAAATGTTGGGATATGTAGTTTAAAGTGGTTGATGCTTAATAATGAAATGAATTGGATAGATAATGGGAATTGGTTGGTGGTGTGATGTGGCTTGTGGTTTGTTTGGTGTTATGAATTTAGAGGTGGTAGAAAAAGTGGTGATGTTGTGAGTTGGTTAGTGTTTGTCTATGAACCTATAGTTTGTTCTTATGTGTGTATATATGTATATACTTGTATATTATTTTTGATTTCTATATGCACCCCACCCACATAGAGAACTATGTGCCGACACCCACATAGTTTCACGGGGGGAGTATTTTCCGACATCCAGTGGGGAGGATGGATGGCTGGGTACCCACTCTATCCTTCTCTCTCTACCTGGCGAGGTAAGTATTTCATAGTCTATGATATCTGAAGGTATGTTAGTGTATTAAATGGTTGATGTTATAACCTAGGTGTTTTAGGGTGACATGTGATAGCCTAGGAGTTTTTGGGAAATATGTGACCATACTTGTGGGGTGGTGGACCATGTGTTTTAGGGAAATATTTGATGTGACTGTGCTTATGGGGTGGTGTTATACAAAAGAGATAGAAGCATCAATAAGTACAACATTGGGGTGTGAGATTGGAATACCAGTGGGAAAGCGATGCAGGGTACCCTTATAGATGAAATTCTTATTATGTTATATTACTTGTCTTTCATTATTTAGTGAGCATGCCTTGGTGAGGTTAGGGTGGATAGTTGGACTATTTAGGTGGTGTTGGTTCTTATGTTTTCTCATGGGTGAATTAATAGGATTCTTTCACATGTGCATGATATAATTTAGTATTCCTACTGATCATACTTGTATGCTCACCCTACATATATAGACTGTTTTCAGGTTTCCAAGAGGATTACATAGACCATGCTGGACATTTCTAGCTCAAAACTTGGATAGCTACTATGTAACTTCTTTAGATTTACTTTTGGATAGTTTACTTTAGATAATTTTATCTATATTAGTTTTATCTATAAATTCATTGTGGGAAAATTTTGGTTTCTTTTTTATATTATGTTTTGGAGTTATTTTTGGATGATTCATCTTATCTCCCAATTCTACCTTATTATAGAGGGTAATACCTCATATTTTTATGATTTTTTATACCCTTAGTGATAGTCACCAACCCAAGGCCTACTGGATAAGGGACTCGAGGGTAATTATATCTCTCCCTTCATTACAATATCTTTGGTGAGAGGGGGTTGTGATAGAAGGAGTTGAGGGAAATTGACCATGCCTGACCCCACATGTTGACATTTTGGGAATAGGGGACACCTTAGAAATATTTACAGGACCACAAGACTAGTAGAAGATTAATTTCTAGAATTTTAGGTTTTGTAAATACCATAGTTGAGGAACATATTATTTTTATGCCTAGTGTTAATGTTCCATTGGAATCCTAGATTATTGATTTAGGAGAATCATTCCATTCCACATGAGAAAGAGGATACATAAAAAATTATGCTTCTAGAAATTTCTATTTAGTGAATATTTTAGTAATACATGGCTGGAAAGGAGAGCAAACCCAATTTAGTAAAGGAATTTTTCCACTATTATGGTCTTGGTAGTGAGCCTTGACTAATGTGGAAATGATTTTATATGCTTATGTGTATGCCACAATTCCATGTATTATGTTATGATATCATAGTTTATGTTCTTTTATTCTTTTATGATTCATGTTTTATGAACTTTAAAGATTTATTCCATGACTCAAGATTATGATTTTGATACATAGGGTATAATTTTCAAAATTTATTTTCATGTATTTATACCCTTATGGTCATTTTTTGTTTGATTTCTCCCTTATTTAACCATATTGAGGATTTCAGCTCAACCTTTCTTATATTTCCTTTCCTAGGTGATGAAGAAAGGTTTAGGATAGGTATGTATGAGAGGAGTACTATGTGAAAAGATCATTGTGGGGGATGTTGAAGATCTATCATAAAACAAGAAGTTTGTATATCAAATATCCAATGAATCAAAACCTTTATAGTTCTCACATGGATAATATTTTTATGTATTTAATATTCATATAAAAATATATAATATTTGTTTATGAAAAGATTAAGCCAAAATAGTTGTTATTAAAGTATGGTTTGGACAATATTTGGAGATCAGTGTTAAATTTTTTTTTGAAAACCCTGGGGATAGGACTAAGTATAGGATGAAATCCTAAAGTTTTGATAATTATCAGGAATGAACTAGGTTAAACCTAAGGTTTAAAATATGGTTTTATTATTTAAGACATTATATAAATTATTTTTCATGATTCCTCACTATGGTTATTGTTTTTCACATTATAATTTTTGGTTTTAGATAATGGATGGAACTTGAAGGAATCATGTCAATGATGAATATGGTGGAAAATGAAATGATTGTACATATGAGAAACTAAATGTTATGGGATTGGAATGCATAATCTTACTATTATGCTCACACAACTTTCTCAGGATAATAATCATGCCGAGTTTCCAAATGATCAAAGGAGGGAATAATGTATTGGTGAATCTTTCATGAGAAAACATCCACCTCATTTTAGTGGATATTCTGATCCACTAGTGGTTGAGAGATGTATCAACACCATTGAGAAAATATTTTATATTCTTAAATTCTCGGGGCATGAAAAATCTTCCCTAGATGTTTATCATCTCGAAGGAAAATAATATCAATGGTGAAGTCTTATTAAGAATACTAGGAAATAAGAATAAATTGAATCAATGTAATGGGTTGAGTTTAAGGGGATATTCCTTAGTAAGTGCTTCCCTTTTATTATATGTACAAATATTGATAAGGAATTTATTGAACTTAAGAAAAAGGATGATGAATATATCGATACCCATGAGGCAAATTTTACATGACTTGAAAGGTATGCTTCTAGTATTATCATCCTAACTGAAAGTAAGGTTGATTAATTATTTAGTGGTTCAAAACCAAGTCTTTAAAGGGATTTATCAATAATATACTTCATTGGTTATGAAGATATTGTTTTATGTTCTATCAAGTTGGAAGCAGATATAATAGTTACATATAAATCTCATGGTTTAGATAAGAAGGGAAAAATGGAATTCAAATAAATTTCTAAAAATTATGGAGATAAAGAGAAGAGATTTCCTTTATTCTCAAACTGTGGGAAGAAACATGGAGGAAATTTTCTTAAGGTAAGTAGTAATTGTTTTATGTGTGGAAGGAAATTTCATTAGACAATTTATTTCCAAAGTGATGGGAATAAGTTTGGTAATGATGTGAATAGAGAGAAAGCTACACAGATTGCACCACCCACACTATAGTGTTTCAAATGCAAAGAGTTTGAAAATTATGTGAATAAATTCCCCAATAAAAGGTTTATTATGGATGATATACCACAATAAACTCTAAAGGAAAATGATAAAGATAATTCTTATGCAATCAGAATAGTTAAAGTGAATCATGTTCATTAAGGAACACTTATCTTCCCCTACTTAGTTGAGAATTTCATGTCTGATTCTTTATGAGTACGCCCTATGAAAATATTTTTTTTCATACTTTAGTGAAATTTTATATGATTATATCCCCATACATGAATTCTATATTAATAAAATCACATTTTATATTCTATTGGTACAAGTTTGAACCCAATATTCCAATGAAAATGTTTTTGTATAATATAAGATCTTACTTAAGGAATAAAGGGTGAATTATATTTTGGAAGAATATATGTATCTAGGAAAGATTAACTTAATATTTATGGGTACTATCATGATGTTTAATTTTGATCATAAGTTCAAAGTATTTGACAACCCTTTTTAGGTTTTATGTGATGGTAGTTTATCCAGATTAAGGATGTTTTAAGAGACATTTATGGCAATGAAACCTTTTGGTTTTGTATACAATGACAAAGTTATTTGAGAAGTAATTCCTTTAAACTATATGTACATATGATTAAATGTATTAGGGTTTATCTTTAATTTTATGATGAGATAATTATGAGTTATAGTCAATCACCTTACAAAGTCATCACACTCACTTGTCATCAGATAATATTTCTATTTGGATCCTTTTCCAGATTATACATTAAGGAAGTGGTAAGGTTGCATAAAATACTATATTAAATTGTATTTTATTAAAATATGGACTTTACATTGAAGTTTTGGAAAAGTCTTCAAAAATATCTTGATACAAAGTTGAGTTACATCATTTCATATCATCCTCATATAGATGGTCAGTTTGATAGAATAATTCAAACCTTATAGAATATTTTAATATTTTGTTCTATGGATTTGAAAGGTGGTTAGGATAAACACCTTCCTCAAATTGAGTTTTCATAGAATAATAGATTTTACTCAAGCATTCATATGGATCCTTTTGAAACCCTTTTTTGATGGAAGTGTATAAATCCAACATACTAGAAAGAATTTTTAGAAAGAAAGCTATTGGAATTTGATAAAGTTGATGATATGAAAGAGAAGGTTAGCTCTATTCAGCAACATGTAAGGACTATACAAAGTGGGCATAAATGTTATAATAATAATCATAGACATGATCTAGAATTTTTTGTTACTATGAGGTCCTTTGAAAAATTTCTCCATAGAAGAAAGAAGGGAAAACTAATCCCCAGTTATATTGGTCCCTTTGAAATTATTGCTCGTATCAGGACGGTAGCCTATCGATTGGAAATTCCACCAAACCTCTCTAAGGTTCACAATATGTTCCATGTATCTATCCAAAGGATGTAAATACATGATCAATCACATGTACTAAACTCAAAGGTCATACTGCTGGAGAATAATATTCCTTATGAGTAACAACTGGTAGATTGTTTGGATCAAATTGATAAGCTTCTATGAAACAAGACCACTCACCTAATCAATGTTTTGGGGTGAAACCACCAATTTGAGGAAGGTATATGGAAACATGGGGATATAATGAGGCATAAGTATCCTCAATTATTGATTTCAAATAGGATAATTTAGACGAAAAAATTCATTTTAAGGGGGTAGATTGTAACACACCAATATTTTTATAAAATATTTATCTTTAAATAAATTTGATTTCTTTGACAACTTTCATTTCACGCATCATCAAGTTTAAACTAAATGTGGTATACTGTTAAAATATTATTATTTTTAATACAATTATTATAACCTTGCTGTTGAATTGGTGGGTATGAATAGGAATAAACAAATTATGAAATATATTAATATTTTATTCAATACACATTTATTTCTTAATTCTTAGAAAATAAACACTTAATTTTTAGTAAAGTTAGTTTATTCATCGTGTTTTTTATTGATTTCTATGAGAAAATAAATATAATTAATTTTTGATACTTTTATAAAATATATTTAAAAAAATAAAATTAATTTTTTGATTAATAATTTCAAAATTACCCTAGGATGAATTCTTGAGAATTTTATGAAATGTTTGAATTTTTAATAAATAGTGAAAAATACTGATTTTTATTAAAAACTATATTTTATTTAAAAGTTTTTATAAGGTCAAATTATGTTTTGGATTAGTTATAAATTTTCATTACTCCATTTTGATTTAAAAAAAAAAAATCCAATTATGGTTTTTGAAGTGAATTTTAAACTTGAATTCAACATAAAAATATTTTATATTTAAAAGGACATTATCTAAAAAAACTATTTTTTCATTGTGTTTTTTTGGTATCATTTTAAATTAAATTCTGAAACTTATTTATTTTGAATTCTTAAAAATGTTTTACATATTTTGAATCAATGGTTCCAAATTTAGTATATTTATTTCCCTTTTATTTTTAGTTAATAATAATAACAACTGTGGTAAAAATTATTACCTCGGTAAAGGGTAAAACAAGTTAATATGGATTAAAAATAAGGGATAGGGATATATATTTTATCCTATTTATTATTTTATGAATTTTATTCCACCCTTAACACCTAATGTTCAAAATTAATTTGTTTAATGGACACTTTCCTATGAAAATGACTAATATTTTGTTTAAATCAAAGAGAGTCACAAAATTTCACTTTATTTAAATATTTATTATGCATACACATGGGAAAAAAATTAGGTTATAAACAAATCTAATTGTCCATTTTGAACTTAATAATCTCTTTTTATGATATAAATTTATTTAGGAAATTTTTGGCCAATTGGATGAGATCATGACCTTTATGATACCTTATTTAAAGAATAATCAAAGATGTGATATTCATATTTTTAATAACTACAACATTTTTAATATAGAGTTATCCAAAGGATATATTCAAATCTAAATATTATTATCAAATATAAAATATTTTTCTACATTATGGTAATTTATTTTTAAATTTTAGTGATGAAATAATTACCTTAAAAATTACACATCGATGATGTAATAATTATTCAATTAATAAAAAAATCATATCAATGATATTAAAAATATTAAAATAAATATAATTTTAATCAATTAAGGTAATATGAAATAATTCATCATTGAACACATTCAAATTTGAATTTATAAAATCTAATTAGTACTTAGTACAATGGTAAGATAGGGTCGAACCACAAGGAAGGTCCGAATTTTTGATTAAAACCAAAGAAACAAAACAAAACAAAAATAAAACAAAGAAACAAAAGAAACAAAAAATAAATATTGGATTATAGTAGTGAAATTTAGATGTAAATATTGAATTGAGTGTGTGACATTTATGGTGAATGTTTGTATAACCATCCAAGATAGGCCAATAGCAAGGAAGATAGACAAGTAGTAAGAGAAGTTTAAATAAACAATAATATGGAGAGGGAGAAATCAGATGGCCAATTCCTAAACCGAAATTCCCTTTTTCATGAATTAAATGGAGTCATATAGAACTGATTCAAAGTGTAAGACTAGATTTTTTATCTGGTCAACCTGTGATTGTTTGACCCCTATAATTTATCAATTGCAGTAACCTTACAATCACTAATTGAAAAAAAATCAGAATTCAGTGAGTTCAACTTTTCAGTTGAACTCAGTGAGTCTCTCTCTATTAAGCTTGATTAAATTTTTAATTAAATCCTAAAATTAAATACACTTTTATTTTATATTTTATAAGGACCAGTTTTCACTGATTCTTGATGTTTAAAAAAAATATAATCATACAAAGAATGAGAGAGAGATACATTCTTGTAGAAGAGATTGCATGAACAAAGGAAAAATTTAGATTAAGAACCAAATAATCTTATTCCCAAGAAATAATTTAGTAAATCATCATAATTAGCAAATTAAAAGAATTAAAATCAGATGAATTCATGCTAAATAGGAGTGCATAAAATTAGAGTAAATAGAAAAGTATTTTATTTCTCTCCTTGCTAGATTTCTAGAGCTTTGATCATCCTCTTCCTGCTGCTCGATTGGTGTCTAAAAAGGTATATCTAGATCTCCCACCCTAGGAATCTAGAAATGTGATGGTGTGATGGTGATCTACTCCTAGATGTCAAATTCAAGTCCCTTATACTACTCAATATCCTGCTCTGCTCCGGGTTGTGGAAGTTGTAAAGTGGTGAAGTCCTCATGGGGGTTGGGATGCCCTCTTATTTTTATAGCATCCCATCCTTTTATTACATTACTATAACATCATTTTAAAGGTAAACAAAATAATAGTATTATACATAGAGGATCCAATGGTTTAGTGTCTTGGGTAAACTAGGACCAAACATAGCAATTACAACATCAAGCATAAACATTTATTTAATTTCTTCTTCTCTAGCTTCTTATTGTCACTTATCCTATCCTTAGTATATGTAGCCACATGAGGATATACATTAAAAAGGGGCGATCTAAAAGCCCAGTAAGGGGATAGATAAGAATAATATATCATGGGGTGAGCATAATCATGACATAGGTAAAGAAATCATTAACATGATAGGAACATAAATAAAAGACTTGAAATGTGGCAATGCATAAAAATGAAACATCATGTTTTAGTGGTTAACTACCACACATACTTGTGAACAAATATAGCATCTTGTTCACACATAATTTCACATTTACTCATGAGGTTCATCACTTTACCCAATGCATTGGAGCGCTGTATAATTCTGGGCACACCCGTCACCTTAAAACATTCATATTGCGCTATATAATTCCGAGCGCACCCGTCACATCATTATCATTATCATGATTTCCACATAGAACACATATAAAAATTGAACATAACTAACCCATGTAAAGTAATGGGTTTCATATTATAATGATACATTCATAAGATTTTGGATCCCAAAAGAAAGAGGGAACAACATACTTGATACAAGAACCATCAACCATGAATGAGAGGTAAAAGTTGAGTTTTTAAAAGAAGAGTTCTTTTGGAAAGCATTTTGTTAGACATAAACTTCATTAGAAAACATTTATATCCCATAAAAGGTAATATAATTATGATTAAATGATCTTTAAGGAGTAACCATATCAAAATGGAGTTAAATAAGGGGAACCCGAAGGAAGAAAATTGGGTTCTAGATTTCCCCTTACCTTGTATCCGAATGCTTCCTTACCTTTAATGTCCTGTATAATGAAATTATATTAATTAATTAGAAATAAAGAACCTTTTTTACATTAATATGGTTAATTATGGTTCCATTAAGTGATTTTATGTTCCTTTGGATGAGTTATAGAGTTTAAAAACATTGTTCGGGAATGTTTGTTTTTATGGGTTCTTGGGTGGTTCACTTGTATTCTTAAATTGAAGTTTGGGTAGAACATGGGTAAACATCCAGAACTGGTATTACATGTTATTAATGATATTAAAGGAGTTTTGATTATCTTATAATGAATCATATTATATCCATGTGGATGAATCATTAGATAAGAATTAAATGATGATGGTTTGAGTTAATTTGGGCGGTTTTTCGATCACAACGAACTTGTTTTAATTTATCACTTAGTAATATGTTCATAAGTCAGTTACAGAACTATAAATAGGAAATAATACATATAAAATATTCTGGTTCAACCATAAAAATTGTTTCATGACCAGATCTAAAGGTAGAAATGGAAGAAGAAAATATGTCGTTCTTGAAGGTGATAAATTAACACCTCACGAACAACGTTCTCTTTAATAAAATAATAGAAAGAGGAAAAGGGAGGTTGGATGATATAATATCAAATTAGCATCATAAAATTACAGTATATGTATAATACTGGAGTTACAATACCATTTGGGTGAAGATAAGTGGGGAGAGATCAAGAAATGAACTTGAACATGAAAGGAAATTAAAGGAGAAGAGGGAGAGAAATTACCTCTTGAATCCTTATCTTGAGAACCTCCTTAAGGGCCTAATATTGGTCTTTTGATGAGACCAGTAGATCTTGTAAGTGGGTAAGGGGCTAGGGAGGATGTTTTGGTAGAGTTTAGAGAAGTATTGGAGCTTGAGAGGTGTTAGGGAATGAGGGTGTGAAGGGTGGTTTTTATAGTGGAGGGGAGGGGTAAATTTTGAATATTTAATTCATTATTTTATTATTTCCCTAAAGACAACCAATAGTATTGTTTCATGTGACCCCTAATAGTAATAGGTTCATGTAAGTTCGAAACAAGTGGCCTTGCATCACTTGTGATGTCATGAATAGTGTATTTAACTGTTAAATTGTATTACGGTATTTTACCATATTTCACTATTCATCAAAAATTTGAGTTTTTTAGAAAAATACCAAAAATTTACCCTAACCATTTTTCGACGTGTATAATTATAAAATGAATTCCATTTTTCAAAATTAATTTTCTAAATATTATTTATTTAATTTTTAAATAAAGTCATAGTTAATTCGAAAATAACAATCTTAAAGGTGCACTTAGTTTTATTTCTCATTGAAAAATTAATTAAGATGTCATTATCTTATTTCCATAAGAAAATAAAATAATAATATTATTTACTATTCATAAGGGTCATATTACTATTCATTTTACTATTCATAAGGGTATGTTACTATTAAAAAAAACAAGTTTTTTCTATCAGACTCCAAAAATTATCTTGAACACAACCGTGTATGTCGGATTTTCAAAATTCCAAACACAGAAGTGACAAACTTATGTTTAATGGTCACTTATCACTTAGTAGTTCATTATGTTGTGCATTCATGTGATTTTATTACATAATTTTATGAAGGTAATTTTCATTGAAAAACTTTGGGTAGTTACATTTTCCCCCCTTAAGAAATTTCCCCCTAAAAATTTTGTTTTACATAACAGGTGAGGGTACTTCTCCTTCATCGCCTCTTCCAGTTCCCAAGTTGCTTCCTCAAACTTATGGTTACTCTACAACACTTTTACAAGGTGGGTCATCTTGTTGCGTAGAACCTTATCACTTCGGTCCAGAATCTTTACTGGCTACTCCTCATAGGAGAGATCATCTTCCAGCTGCACGACCTCTCAGTTTAGTACATGTGAGGGATCAAGTATGTACTTCCTCAGGAGTGATACGTGAAAAACATCATGAACTTGAGCAATATTTGGTATAAGTGCAAGACGATAGGCCACGAATCCTATGCGGTCAAGGATCTCAAAGGGGCCAATGTACCTTGGGTTTAACTTCCCTCTCTTCCCAAATCGCATGACTCTCTTCCATAGAGATATTCAAAGGAAGACTTTATCTCCAACGTCGAACTCCAAGTCTCTTTGACGGTTGTCAATATATCTTTTTTTTTTCAAATTTGAGCAGTTTTGATGTGTTTCTGGATGACTTGAACCTTCTCTACCATCTCTTTAATAAGATCAGGTCCAAGTAGCTTTCTTTCTCTAACTTCATCCCAACAGGTTGGAGTTCTTCATCGCTTTCCATACAGAGCTTCATATGGAGCCATATGAATACTCGAGTGGAAGCTCTTGTTGTATGAGAACTCAACCAACGGGAGATGCTGATCCCATCCACCTTTGAATTCTAGAGAGCAGGATCTAAGCATATCTTCAAGCATCTGAATAGTCCTTTCAGATTGGACATCAGTTTGGGGGTGATAGGCCGTGATGAAATTTAATTCAGTACTCAAAGCATGTTGAAGGCTCCTCCAGAATTTAGATGTGAACCTTAGATCACAGTCAGAGACAATTAAGAGTGGAACACCGTGCAATCTCAACACTTCCTTCACATATATCTTTGCAAGTTGTTCAAGCGAAAGATCTTCCCAAATAGAAATAAAATGGGCGGTCTTGGTGATTCGGTCAACCACAACCCATATCGCATTATTTCCCTTTGATGTCTTTGGGAGACCCATGACAAAGTCCATAGTAACATTTTCCCATTTCCACATGGGTATAGGCAATGGCTGCATCATACCTTTGTAATTTTGTCACTCAACTTTAACTTGCTGACATACCAAGCACCTTGATATATATTCTGCAATCTCCTTCTTCGAGTTATCCCTCCAGAAGTGTTCCCAGAGATCACGATACATCTTGGTACTCCCAGGATGGATAGAGAAAGTTGAGCTTTGTGCATTTTCCAATAGATCCTTCCTTATCCCAAGTGATGAAGGCACACAAAGCCGCATTCCAAACCGAATCACACCATCATCTTCGATATGGAACTCCTGCAGCTTCCCTTCTTTTACTGCATTCACCATTTTTCTATCTCCACATCACCCCTTTGTGCTTCCTTAATCTTCTCCTAGATGGATGGTTGAGCAATCATTTGGGAAAGGTAGGATGTATCCCCTGCCCTTATGATTTCCAAATCTATTCTTTGTATATCCAAGAAGATAGGGTCTTTCTCAATCCGCATCATGGATAGAGTATCAGGTTATTTTCTGCTTATAGCATCAGCTACCTTGTTCACCTTTCTAGGATGATAGTGAATAGAGAAATCGTAATCCTTGATTAGCTCTAACCATCTCCTTTGACGCATGTTGAGTTTCTTTTGTGTGAATATATACTTTAGGCTCTTGTGTTCGGTGTATATGTCACACTTCTCACCATAAAGGTAATGCCGCCAAATTTTCAAGGAAAAAATCACGGTTTCCAGCTCTAGATCATGCGTCAGGTAGTTCTCCTCATGGATCTTCAACTGTCATGAGGCATAGGCTATCACATTATCATTTTGCATGAGTACACAACCCAAGCCTTTCTTTGAAGCATCATTGTATATCACAAAAATTTATCCACTTTTCGGTAGTGTGAGTACATGTGTAGTGATCAGCCTTCTCTTTAGCTCCTTGAAGCTTCCCTCACATTCTTCCATCTAGAAACACTTTACCCCTTTCCTTGTTAACTTAGTTAACGGGCTTGACAATCGTGAGAAGTTTCTCACAAAATGTCGGTAGTACCCAGCTAATCCAAGAAAACTATGGATTTATGTGACACTAGAGGGACTGGTCCATTCCTCAATCGCCTTTGTATTTGAAGGATCCATAGAAATTCCCTCACTTGTGATCACATTTCCCAAGAACGTGACTTGCTTCATCCAAAAGTCACACTTTCTGAACTTGGCATACAAATTATCTGTTCTCAATGTCGCCAACACAAGTCTTAGATGTTCTTCATGTTCCTCCTTTCTCTTAGAGTAGATGAGAATATCATCGATAAAAACTACCAAAAATTTGTTGAGGTAATTTCTAAAGACTTTATTCATCAAATCCATGAAGATTGCAGGGGAATTAGTAAGTCTGAAGGGCATCACCAAAAACTCATAGCGCCCATACCTTGTACGGAAGACAGTCTTCTGAATATCTTCCTTCTTCACCTTTACCTCATGATATCCAGAATGAAGATCCACCTTTGAGAAGTATTGAGCTCCTCTTAACTGGTTGAACAAGTCATCAATCCTTGGGAGAGGATACATGTTCTTTATGGTGATCTTGTTGAGTTCCCGATAATCGATACACAACCGCATTGTTCCATCCTTCTTCTTCACAAAGAGCACTGGTGCACCCCAAGGTGATGCACTAGGGCGTATGAACCCTTTGTCCAGATGCTCTTACAGCTGCTTATTTAACTCCTCCAGTTCTATAGGATCCATCCTATAGGGACACTTCAAGATAGGAGTAGCTCCAGGTAAGAGTTCAATTGAGAACTCTACCTCACGATCCGGGGGAATTCTGAGAAACTCTTCAGGAAATACATCACTGTATTACCTCACGATGGTCATTTCCTCAAGGTTTTCACTTTCCTTCAACTCAACCATTTGGGAGAGGTATGATTCTTAATAGGGAATCAACACCCACACCATTGAAGGTTTTTTCAAAGGAGATTCATGATCTTCCTTGCATTTGTAGAAGAGCCTGGGATGGTTCGGAATATGAAAAGATATTTCCTTTTCCCGACAGTTGATATGTGATCTATATGACAGGAGCCAATACATTCCCATTATAGCATCAAATTCCACCAAGGGAAGTATTACGAGATTTTACGGAAGAATATTTCCACAGACACCAACAGGAGAAGAGTCAAACACCTGGGTTGTAATGATTGCACCACTTGGTGTTTTTACAGATATCTCTACTTCAAGGTTTCGGGGCTTCGATTCTATAGTTCTAGAAAACTTGAAAGATATAAAGGAATTAGAAGAACCAGAATCAAATAAGACTTTTCCATCCTCGAGTGAATAGGAAGTGTACCTTGTACAACTTCATTATCATGCTCCACCTACGCAGTAGTGATGACATAAGCCTTCCCTTGTTCCTTTGTCTTTGGTGGTTGCTGACATTGATTACCCTCAAGAACTAGAGGTTTAGTGCATTGGTTTTCATTGTACCCTAGCTCACTACAATTTTAGAATTGAACCATGAGTGGTTCTCTCCTTTCATTGGCTACATTATCCTTCCTTTTCCCGTCTTTTCGACACTCTTGGGCATGGTGTCCTTCTTTCCCACACTTGAAACATTTCACCATCCCTTTGAGGCAGTTCCCATGGTGCAATATATCATCCTGGCCTTTTCTTACATTACTATTACATCATTTTAAAGGTAAAAAACATAATAGTATTACACATAGAGGATCCAACGGTTTAGTGTCTTGGGAAAACTAGGACCATACATAACAATTACAACATCCAACATAATCCTTTATTTAATTTCTTCTTCTCTAGATTTTTATTGTCACTTATCCTATCCCTAGTATATGTAGCCACCTGAGGATATATATTAAAAAGGGGTGAGATAAAATCCCAGTAAGAGGATGGATGAGAGGAATATAGTATGGGGTGAGCATAATCATGACATAGGTAAAGAAATCATGAACATGAGAGCAACATAAATAAAAGACTTGAAATGTGGCAATGCATAAAAATGAAACATCATGTTTTAGTGGTTAACTAACACACATACTTGTGAAACAATACATCATCTTGTTCACATATCATTTCAAATTTAATCATGAGATTCATCACTTTAACCAATGCATTGGAGCACTGTATAATTCCGGGCGCACCCGTCACTTTGAAACATTCATATTGCGCTATATAATTCCGGGCGCACCCGTCACATCATAACATTATCATTATCATGATTTACACATAGAAAACATATCCAAAGTGAACATAACTAACCCATGTACAATAATGGGTTTCATCACATAAGAATACATTCATAATCTTTGGGTTCCCAAGAGAAATAGGGAACAACATACTTGATACAAGAACCATCAACCATGAATGAGAGGTAGAAGTTTAGTTCTTAAAAGAAGAGTTATTTTGGAAAAAATTTGGTTTGACATAAATTCATTAGAAAACATGTATATCCTAGAAAATGTAAGATAATTATGAAGAAATTATCTTTAAGGAGTAACCATATCAAAATGGAGTGAAAGAGGGTGAACCCGACAGAAGAAAATTGGGTTTGAGATTTCCCCTTACCTTTTATCTGAATGCTTCCTTCCCTTTAATGTCCTGTATAATGAAATTACATTCATTAATTAGAAATACAGAACCTTGTGTAAATTTATATTGTTCGTTATGGTTCCATTAAGTGATTTTATGTGCCTTTGGATGAGTTATATAGTTTAAAAACATTGTTCGGGAATGTTTGTTTTTATGGTGTTCTTGAGTGGTTCACTTGTATTCTTAAATTGATGTTTGGGTAGAAAATGGGTAAACATACAGAACTGATATTACATGTTATTAATGATATTATAGGGGTTTTAATGATCTTATAATGAATCATATTATATCCAGGTGGACGAATCATTAGATAAGAATTAAATGATGATTGTTTGGGTTAATTTGGGTGGTTTTTCGATCACAACGAACTTGTTTTAATTTATCACTTAGTAATATGTTCATAAGTCAGTTCCAGAAATTTAAATAGAACATAATACATATAAAATATTCTGGTTCACCCATAAAAATGGTTTCATGACCAGATCTGAAGGTATAAATGGAAGAAGAAAGCATGTCATTTTTGAAGGTGATAAATTAACACCTAACGAACAACGTTCTCTTTAATAAAATAAAAGGAAGAGGGAAAGGGGTTTGGATGATATAACATCACATTAGAATCATAAAATTACATTATATATATAATAATGTAGTTAAAATACCATTTGGATGAAGATAGGTGGGGAGAGATCAAGAAATGAACTTGAACTTGAAAGGAAATTAAAGAAGAAGAGGGAGAGAAATCACCTCTTGAATCCTTCTCTTGAGAACCTCCTTAAGGGCCTAAGCTTGGTCTTTTGATGAGACTAGAAGCTATAGGATGTGGGGGAGGGGCTAGGGAGGATGTTTGGTAATTTTTAGAGAAGTCTTGGAGCCTGAGAGGTGTGAGGGAATGAGGGTGAGAAGGGAGGTTTTTATAGTGGAGGGGAGGGGTAAATTTTGAATATTTAATTCATTATTTTATTATACCCCTCAAGACAACCAATAGTATTGTTTCATGTGACCCCTAATAGTAATAAGTTCATGTGAGTTTGAACCAAGTGGACTTTCATCACTTGTGATGTCATGAATAGTGTATTTAACTGTTAAATTGTATATACGGTATTTAACCGTATTTCACTATTTATAAAAAATTCGAGTTTTTCAGAAAAAAACCAAAAATTTACCCTAACCATTTTTCAACATGTAGAATTTAAAAATGAAGTTCATTTTTCAAAATTAAATTTCTAACTATTATTAATTTAATTTTTAAATAAAGTCATAGCTAATTCAAAAAATAAAAATCTTAAAGGTGCACTTAGTTTTATTTCTCATTGAAAAATTAATTAAGATCTTATTATCTTATTGACTTAAGAAAATAAAATAATAATATTACATACCATTCATAAGGGTCATATTACTATTCATTTTACTATTTATAAGGGTATGTTACTATTCACCAAAAAAATAAGTTTGTTCTATCAGACTCCAAAAATCATCTTGAACACAACTGTGTATGTCGGATTTTCAAAATTCCATACACAGAAGTGACAAACTTATGTTTAAAGGTCACTTATCACTTAGTAGTTCATTATGTTGTGCATTAATGTGATTTTATGACATAATTTTAAGAAGGTAATTTTTATTGAAAAACTTTGGGTCGTTACATTCTTCCCCCCTTAAAAAATTTCACCCTTGAAATTTCGTTTTATATAAATAGGTGAGGGTACTTCTCCTTCATCGCCTCTTCTGGTTCCCAAGTTTCTTCCTCAAACTTATGGTTCCTCCACAACACTTTGATAAGGTGGGTTGTCTTGTTGCGTAGAACCTTATCACTTCAGTCCAGAATCTTTATTGGATGATCCTCATAAAAGAGACCATCTTCCAGTTGCACCACCTCTGAGTTTAGTACATGTGAGGGATTAGGTATGTACTTCCTTAGGAGTGATACATGAAAAAAATCATGAACTCTAGCCATATTTGGTGGAAGTTCAAGCCGATAGGCCACGATTCCTATGCGGTGAAGGATATCAAAGGGGCCAATATACCTTGGGATTAGCTTCCCTTTCTTCCCGAATCGCATGACTCTCTTCCATGGAGATATTCAAAGGAAGAATTTATCTCCAACTTCAATCTCCAAGTCCCTTCGACGGTTGTAATCATAGCTCTTTTTCCGACTTTGATCAGCTTTGATGTGTTTCTGGATGACTTGAACCTTCTCTATTATCTCTTGAACAAGATCAGGTCCAAGTATCTTTCTTTCTCCAACTTCATCCCAAAAGGTTGGAGTTCTACATCGCTTTCCATACATTACTTCATATGGAGCCATCTTAATACTCGAGTGTAAGCTATTGTTGTATGAGAAATCAACCAATTGGAGATACTGATCCCATCCATCTTTGAATTCTAGAGAGCAGGCTCTAAGCATATCTTCAAGCGTCTGAATAGTCCTTTCAGATTGGCCATCAGTTTGGGGGTGATAGACCATGCTGAAATTTAATTCAGTACTCAAAGAATGTTGAAGGCTCCTCCAGAATTTAGATGTGAACCTCGGATCACGGTTATAGACAATTGAGAGTGGAACACCGTGTAGCCTCACCACTTCCTTCACATATATCATTGTAAGCGGGAGATCTTCCCAAATAGTGATAAAATGGACAATCTTGGTGATTCGGTCAACCAAAACCCATATCACATTATTTCCCTTTGACATCTTTGGGAGTCCCATGAAAAAGTTCATAGTAACATTTTCCCATTTCCACATGGGTATAGGCAATTGCTGCATCATACCTTTGGACTTTTGTCGCTCAACTTTAACTTGCTGACATACCAAGCACCTTGATATATATTCCGCAATCTCCTTCTTCATGTTATCCCACCAGAAGTGTTCCTAGAGATCACGGTACATATTGGTACTCCCAGGATGGATAGAGAAAGTTGAGATATGTGCATTGAACAATAGCTCCTTCGTTATCCTGGGTGATGAAGGCACACAAATCCATGTTCCAAACCGAATCACACCATCATCATCGATATGGAACTCTTGCAGATTCCCTTACTTTAATACATTCACCCTATTTTGTATCTCACAATCACCCCTTTGTGCTTCCTTAATCTTCTCCTAGATGGATGGTTGCGCAATAATTTGGGCAAGGTAGGATGTATCCCCTTCCCTTATGATTTCTAAATCCATTCTTTGCATATCCATTAAGATAGGGTCTTCCTCAATCCACAATATGGATAGAGTTGCAGGTTCTTTTCTGATTAGAGAATCATCTACCTTGTTCACCTTTTTAGGATGATAGTGAATAGAGAAATTGTAATCCTTGATTAGCTCTAACCATCTCCTTTGACGCATGTTGAGATCCTTTTGTGTGAATATATACTTTAGGCTCTTGTGGTCAGTGTATATGTCACACTTCTCACCATAAAGGTTGTGCCGCCATATTTTCAGGGCAAAAAATCATGGCTGCCAACTCTAGATCATGCGTCGCATAGTTCTGCTCATGGATCTTCAACTACTATGAGGCATAATATATCACTTTTCCATTTTTCATGAGTACACAACCCAATCCTTTCCTTGAAGCATCACTGTATATCACAAAACTTTCTCCACTTTTCGATAGTGTGAGTACAGGTGCTGTGATCATCCTTATCTTTATCTCCTTGAATATTCCCTCACATTCTTCCGTCCAGACACACTTTACCCCTTTCCTTGTTAACTTAGTTAGCGGTCTTGACAATCGTGAGAAGTTTCTCACAAAACGTCGGTAGTACCCAGCTAATCTAAGAAAACTACGGATTTATGTGACACTAAAGGGCCTGGTCCATTCCTCAATCACCTTTATCTTTGAAGGATCCACAGAAATTACCTCACTTGTGATCACATGTCCCAAGAACGTGACTTTCTTCATCCAAAAGTCACACTTTCTAAACTTGGCATACAAATTCTTCTCTCTCAATGTCAGTAACACAAGTCTTAGATGTTCTTCATGTTCCTCCTTTCTCTTGGAGTAGATGAGAATATCATCAATAAACACTACCACAAATTTGTCGAGGTAGTGTCTAAAGACTCTATTCATCAAATCCTTGAAGATTGCAGGGGCATTAGTAAGTCCAAAGGGCATCACCAAAAACTCATCGTGCCCATACCTTGTACGGAAGGTAGTCTTCTGAATATATTTCTTCTTCACCTTTACCTGATGATATACAGAATGAAGATCCACCTTTTAAAAGTATTGATCACCTATTAATTGATTGAATAGGTCGTCAATCCTTGGAAGAGGATTATTGTTCTTTATGGTGATCTTGTTGAGTTCTCGATAATTGATACACAACTGTATTGTTCCATCCTTCTTCTTCACAAAAAGCACTGGTTCACCCCAAGGTGATGCACTATGGTGTATGAACCCTTTATCCAGATGCTCTTGCAAATGCTTCTTTAACTCCTCCAGTTCGATAAGATCCATACAATAGGTAAACTTTGAGATAGGAGTAGCTCCGGGTATGAGTTCAATTGAGAACTATACCTCACGATCTGGGAGAATTCCAGGTAACTTTTCAGGAAATACATCACCGTATTCCTTCACGATGGGCATTTTCTCAAGGTGGCACTTTCCTTCAACACATCCATTTGGGAGAGGTATGCTTCTTCATAGGGAATCAACACCCACACCATTGAATGATTTTTTAAAGGATATTCATGATCTTCCTTGCATTTGTAGAAGAGCTAGGGATGGTTCAGAATATGAAAAGATATTTCCTTTTCCTGACAGTTGATATGTACTCTATATAACGAGAGCCAATCCATTCCCATTATAGTGTAAAATTCCACCAAGGGAAGTATTACGAGATTTGCTGGAAGTATCTTCCCAAATACGTCAACAGGAGAAGAGTCAAACACTTGGGTTTCAATGATTTCACTACTTGGTGTTTTTATAGATATCTCTACTTCAAGGTTTTGTGTCTTCAATTATATAGTTCTAGAAAACTTGCAAGATATAAAGTAATTCGTAGAACCAAAATCAAATCAGACTTTTTCCATTCTTGAGTGAATAGGAAGTATACCTTGTATGACTTCATTATCATGCTCCACATCTGTAGTAGTGACGGTGTAAGATTTCCCTTGTTCCATTAGATTTGGTGGTTGCTGACGTTGATTACCCTCAAGAACTCGAGGTTTAGTGCACTAGTTTTCATAGTGCCCTAGCTCCCTACAGTTGTAGCATTGAACCATGAGTGGTTATCTCCTTTAATTGGCTAAATTATCCTTCCTTTTCATGTTTTTTCGACACTCTTGGGCATGGTGTCCTTCTTTCACACACTTGAAGCATTTCCCCATCCCTTTGAGGAAGTTCCCATGGTGCAACTTCCCAAATTTTTGGCATGTGGGTCATTGATTTTTCTTCCCACCTGTGTCCTTAGATCCACCAGCTTAAAACTCCATATTTCTTTTATTATCACCATATCCATGGGACCATTCTCAAAACTCCATCTCCACTTTTAGAGCACATCGAACAACTTCTTCATAACTCCCAAAGTCTTGAATTTCAAGAGCCTTTCGAAGATGTGGTTTTAATACACTAAAGAATCTATCAATTTTGCTATGATTGTTGATAACAAATCCCGAAGCATACCTTTCAAGCCTTGTGAAATTCGCTTCATAGGTTGTGAAAAATTCTCCTTATTTTTTCTTGATCTCTATAAATTATCTCTCCATATTCGTACAACGAGTTCATGGGAAATACATATTAAGAAACATTATCGTAAAGTCTTCCCATTCAATCTCTTAAATTTATTCCCTTGGCTTGGTGTTCTTAATGAAAGCCCACCATTGATCAAATTCTCCATCTAGAAGATAAATAGATGGGGTCACCTTATCTGTCTCAGAACAGTGAATAACAGAAAATATCTTCTCCATGGAGTTATCCCACTATTCTGAAACTAGTGGATCAGAAGATCCACTAAACGTCGGTGGTCGTTGCCGCATAAAACATCCGATAGCCAGTTGCTCCCACTTTGGTGAAGGAGGACATTCCCCATTATTATGGTTATTGTTAATAACCTAAGATAATTGGGTAATCATCTCCATGAAGTTTTGAACTCCACCTCCCAAATCATTGGGGATGTCATTTGGGAAATCGTTGCATTGGCCCTCACCCGAGTTGTTGGCTTGATTTCTCCTGGTTCCCACCATTTTCTAAAATAGAAAAGGTTAGAACAAAACATAAGTAAACAAGTTATGAATAACTTATTTATTTAAAAAATTTATACTAAAAACATAACATATGGGATCCCTATGTAGATTTTCTTGTGTGCCTACTTGTACTTAGTCTCATGCTAGAGGTTTTCTCTAGGGTTCACTAATCCTAATTCCCAAATTAACTAAACCATTCCTCTGATACCAACTATAGCATCCCGGAATTTTCTTAAATTAAAATTACATCATTTTAAAGGTAAAAAACATAATAGTATTACACATAGAGGATCCAACGGTTTAGTGTCTTGGAAAAACTAGGACCATACATAGCAATTACAACATCAAGCATAAACATTTATTTAATTTCTTCTTCTCTAGATTTTTATTTTTACTTGTCCTCTCCTTAGTATATGTAGCCACCTGAGGATATACATTAAAAAGGGGTGAGTTAAAATCCCAATAAAAGGATAGATGAGAAGAATATAGCATGGGGTGAGCATAATCATGACATAGGTAAAGAAATAATGAAAAATGAGAGGAACATAAATAAAAGACTTGAAATGTGGCAATGCATAAAAATGAAACATCATGTTTTAGTGGTTTACTACAACACATACTTATGAACCAAGATAACATCTTTTTCACACATACTTTCACATTTACTCATGAGATTCATCATTTTACCCAATTCATAGGAGAGCTGTATAATTCCAGGCTCACCCGTCACTTTGAAACATTAATATTACGCTATATAATTCTGGGCGCACCCGTCACATCATAACATTATCATTATCATGATTTCCACATAGAACACATATCAAAAGTGAACATAACTAACCCATGTAAAGGAATGGGTTTCATTACATTAGAATACATTCATAAGCTTTGGGTTCCCAAGATAAAGAGGGAACCACATACTTGATACAAGAACCATCAACCATGAATGAGAGGTAAAAGTTGAGTTTTTAAAAGAAGAGTTCTTTTGGAAAGCATTTTGTTAGACATAAACTTCATTAGAAAACATTTATATCCCATAAAAGGTAATATAATTATGATTAAATGATCTTTAAGGATTAACCATATCAAAATGGAGTTAAATAAGGGGAACCCGAAGGAAGAAAATTGGGTTCTAGATTTCCCCTTACCTTGTATCCGAATGCTTCCTTCCCTTTAATGTCCTGTATAATGAAATTATATTAATTAATTAGAAATAAAGAACCTTTTTTACATTAATATGGTTCATTATGGTTCCATTAAGTGATTTTATGTTCCTTTGGATGAGTTATAGAGTTTAAAAACATTGTTCGGGAATGTTTGTTTTTATGGGTTCTTGGGTGGTTCACTTGTATTCTTAAATTGAAGTTTGGGTAGAACATGGGTAAACATCCAGAACTGGTATTACATGTTATTAATGATATTAAATGAGTTTTGATGATCTTATAATGAATCATATTATATCCATGTGGATGAATCATTAGATAAGAATTAAATGATGATGGTTTGAGTTAATTTGGGCGGTTTTTCGATCACAACGAACTTGTTTTAATTTATCACTTAGTAATATGTTCATAAGTCAGTTACAGAACTATAAATAGGAAATAATACATATAAAATATTCTATATCAACCATAAAAATTGTTTCATGACCAGATCTGAAGGTAGAAATGGAAGAAGAAAACATGTCGTTCTTGAAGGTGATAAATTAACACCTCACGAACAACGTTCTCTTTAATAAAATAATAGAAAGAGGGAAAGGGAGGTTGGATGATATAATATCACATTAGCATCATAAAATTACAGTATATGTATAATACTGGAGTTACAATACCATTTGGGTGAAGATAAGTGGGGAGAGATCAAGAAATGAACTTGAACATGAAAGGAAATTAAAGGAGAAGAGGGAGAGAAATTACCTCTTGAATCCTTATCTTGAGAGCCTCCTTAAGGGCCTAATCTTGGTCTTTTGATGAGACCAGTAGCTCTTTTAAGTGGGTAAGGGGCTAGGGAGGATGTTTGGGTAGAGTTTAGAGAAGTATTGGATCTTGAGAGGTGTTAGGGAATGAGGGTGTGAAGGGTGGTTTTTATAGTGGAGGGGAGGGGTAAATTTTGAATATTTAATTCATTATTTTATTATATCCCTCAAGACAACCTTTAGTATTGTTTCATGTGACCCCTAATATTAATAAGTTCATGTGAGTTCGAACCAAGTTTCCTTGAATCACTTCTGATGTCATGAATAGTGTATTTAACTGTTAAATTGTATATACGGTATTTTACCATATTTCACTATTCATAAAAAATTTGAGTTTTTCATAAAAAAACAAAAAAATTAACCTAACCATTTTTTGATGTGTAGAATTCAAAAATGAAGTACATTTTTCAAAATTAATTTTTTAATTATTATTAATTTAATTTTTAAATAAATTCATAGTTAATTCGAAAAATAACAATCTTAAAGGTGCACTTATTTTTATTTCTCATTGAAAAATTAATTAAGATCTCATTATCTTATTGCCTTAAGAAAATAAAATAAAAATATTATTTACTATTCCTAAGGTTCATATTACTATTAATTTTACTATTCATAAGGGTATGTTACTATTCACCAAAAAGACAAGTTTGTTCTATCAGACTCAAAAAATCATCTTGAACACAACCGTGTATGTCGGATTTTCAAAATTCCAAACACAGAAGTGACAAACTTATGTTTAAAGGTCACTTATTACTTAGTAGTTCATTATGTTGTTCATTCATGTGATTTTATGGCATGATTTTAAGAATGGAATTTTTATTGAAAAACTTTGGGTTGTTACAGCAACTTCCCACATTTTTGGCATGTGGGTCGTTGATTTTTCTTCCCACCTCTGTCATTAGATCCACAAGCTTGAAACTCCATCTTCCTTTTTCTTATCACCATAGACATGGGACCATTCTCCAAACTGTATCTCCACTTTGAGATCACATCGAACAACTTCTTCATAACTTTCAAAGTCTCGAATTGGAAGAGCCTTTTGAAGGTGTGGTTTTAATCCACTAAAGAATCTATCAATTTTTCTATCATTGTTGATAACAAAACCCGAAGCATACCTTGAAAGCCTTGTGAAATTTTCTTCATAGGTTGTAACAAATTCTCCTTCTTTTTTCTTGAGCTCTATAAATTCTCTCTCCATATTCATACGAATAGTTCTTGGAAAATACTTATTAAGAAACATTATCCTAAAGTCTTCCCATTCCATATCTTCAATTTCCTCGCTTGGCTTGGTGTTCTTAATCAAAGACCACCATTGATCAGATTCTTCATCTAGACGATAAACGACTAGGGTCACCTTCTCCAGATCAGAACAGTGTAGAATAGAAAAGATCTTCTCAAAGGAGTTAACCCACTGTTCCGCAACTAGTGGATCGGAAGATCCACTAAACGTCTGTGGTCATTGCTGCATAAAACATTCGATATCCAGTTGCTCCCTATTTGGTGAAGGAGGTCATTCCCCATTATTATGGTTATTTTTAATAACCTAATATAATTGGGTAAGCATCACCATGAAGTTTTGAACTACACCTCCCAAATCATTGGGGATGTTGTTCGGGCAATCGTTGCATTGGCCCTCGCACGAGTTGTTGGACTGATTTCTCCTAGTTCCCACCATTTTCTAAAATAGAAAAGGTTAGAACAAAACATAAGTAAACAAGTCATGAATAACTTATTCATTTAAACAATTTATACAAAAAACATAACATATGGGATCCCTATGTATATTTTCTTGTGTGCCTACTTGTACTTAGTCTCATGCTAGAAGTTTTTTCTAGGGTTCACTAATCCTAATTCCCAAATTAACTAAACCTCCCTCTGATACCAACTATATCATCCCGACCTTTTATTACATTACTATTACACAATTTTAAAAGTAAAAAACATAATAGTATTACACATAGAGGATACAACGGTTTAGTGTCTTGGGAAAACTAGGACCAATCATAGCAATTACAACATCAAGCATAAACATTTATTTAATTTCTTCTTCTTTAGCTTATTATTGTCACTTGTCCTATCTTTAGTATATATAGCCACCTGAGGATATACATTAAAAATGGTTGAGCTAAAAGCCCAGTAAGGGGATATATAAGAATAATATATCATGGGGTGAGCATAATCATGACATAGGTAAAGAAATCATTAACATGATAGGAACATAAATAAAAGACTTGAAATGTGGCAATGCATAAAAATGAAACATCATGTTTTAGTGGTTAACTACCACACATACTTGTGAAAAAATATAGCATCTTGTTCACACATAATTTCACATTTACTCATGAGGTTCATCACTTTACCCAATGCATTGGAGCGCTGTATAATTCTGGGCACACCCGTCACCTTAAAACATTCATATTGCGCTATATAATTCCGAGCGCACCCGTCACATCATTATCATTATCATGATTTCCACATAGAACACATATAAAAATTGAACATAACTAACCCATGTAAAGTAATGGGTTTCATATTATAATGATACATTCATAAGATTTTGGATCCCAAAAGAAAGAGGGAACAACATACTTGATACAAGAACCATCAACCATGAATGAGAGGTAAAAGTTGAGTTTTTAAAAGAAGAGTTCTTTTGGAAAGCATTTTGTTAGACATAAACTTCATTAGAAAACATTTATATCCCATAAAAGGTAATATAATTATGATTAAATGATCTTTAAGGAGTAACCATATCAAAATGGAGTTAAATAAGGGGAACCCGAAGGAAGAAAATTGGGTTCTAGATTTCCCCTTACCTTGTATCCGAATGCTTCCTTACCTTTAATGTCCTGTATAATGAAATTATATTAATTAATTAGAAATAAAGAACCTTTTTTACATTAATATGGTTAATTATGGTTCCATTAAGTGATTTTATGTTCCTTTGGATGAGTTATAGAGTTTAAAAACATTGTTCGGGAATGTTTGTTTTTATGGGTTCTTGGGTGGTTCACTTGTATTCTTAAATTGAAGTTTGGGTAGAACATGGGTAAACATCCATAACTGGTATTACATGTTATTAATGATATTAAAGGAGTTTTGATGATCTTATAATGAATCATATTATATCCATGTGGATGAATCATTAGATAAGAATTAAATGATGATGGTTTGAGTTAATTTGGGCGGTTTTTCGATCACAACGAACTTGTTTTAATTTATCACTTAGTAATATGTTCATAAGTCAGTTACAGAACTATAAATAGGAAATAATACATATAAAATATTCTGGTTCAACCATAAAAATTGTTTCATGACCAGATCTAAAGGTAGAAATGGAAGAAGAAAATATGTCGTTCTTGAAGGTGATAAATTAACACCTCACGAACAACGTTCTCTTTAATAAAATAATAGAAAGAGGGAAAGGGAGGTTGGATGATATAATATCAAATTAGCATCATAAAATTACAGTATATGTATAATACTGGAGTTACAATACCATTTGGGTGAAGATAAGTGGGGAGAGATCAAGAAATGAACTTGAACATGAAAGGAAATTAAAGGAGAAGAGGGAGAGAAATTACCTCTTGAATCCTTATCTTGAGAACCTCCTTAAGGGCCTAATCTTGGTCTTTTGATGAGACCAGTAGATCTTGTAAGTGGGTAAGGGGCTAGGGAGGATGTTTGGGTAGAGTTTAGAGAAGTATTGGAGCTTGAGAGGTGTTAGGGAATGAGGGTGTGAAGGGTGGTTTTTATAGTGGAGGGGAGGGGTAAATTTTGAATATTTAATTCATTATTTTATTATTTCCCTCAAGAAAAAAATAGTATTGTTTCATGTGACCCATTATAGTATTAAGTTTATGTGAGTTCAAAACAAGTGGCCTTGCATAACTTGTGATGTCATGAATAGTGTATTTAACTGTTAAATTGTATATACGGTATTTTACTGTATTTCACTATTCATCAAAAATTCGAGTTTTTCATAAAAATACAAAAAATTTACCCTAACCATTTTTTGAAATGTAGAATTCAAAAATGAAGTCCATTTTTCAAAATTAATTCCTTAAATATTATTAAGTTAATTTTTAAATAAAGTCATAGTTAATTCGAAAAATAACAATCTTAAAGGTGCACTTAGTTTTAACTCTCATTGAAAAATTAATTAAGATATCATTATCTTATTGCCTTAGGAAAATAAAATAATAATATTATTTACTATTCATAAGGGTAATATTACTATTCATTTTAATATTCATAAGGGTATGTTACTATTTATAAAAAAAACACGTTTGTTCTATCAGACTCCAAAAATCATCTTGAACACAACCGTGTATGTGAGATTTTCAAAATTACAAACACAAAAGTGACAAAATTATGTTTAAAGGTTACTTATCACTTAGTAGTTCATTATGTTGTGGATTCATGTGATTTTATGACATAATTTTATGAATAGAATTTTCATTGAAAAACTTTTTGTCGTCACAATTTTTACTCTCTAATTATCTATAATTAGCAAGAAATGAATGAAAAATTCATTTCCCACCTATTCTACTTCTGAAATTTTCTAATGCTTTAAGTGAGCGCCTGTCACAATATGTTGATAATTTCACTAGCCTCCGCATGGTAATTTCACAATGCCCCTTCCTCCTCAACTATCACTGACGCCTGAACTCCCTTAACTGAATGAAAGTGTGCGGGTCTGCAAGGTCCTACAACATGAACCCCCTACTTAAAAAAACAGAAAAAATAGTTATAAAACTAAATTATATTATAAATATAATTACCACTATATTTACATTAATATATATTAAATTTATTATTGTACAAAAAACTATTTTCATGAAAAATAATACATATATTAATAAAAACCTATTAATATTATATATTTATAAATTTGAAATTAAATTAATAATATTTTCATTAATTTAATTATTTAATTATATAAATGAATATATTTAAAAATATAACTATAACTAATATAAAAAATAATCGATTAAAAACCTATTTTTTATTATTATTATTATCATTATTACATTTAATATAACATAAGTATTATAATTATATTATTATTATATACATATTATTATATTTATATTTATTTTTATGATTAAGAAATGTGTAAAATTAATATATATAGTTAAAAAAATATAGAAAATTGGATGAGAAGAGGAGGCTAAAGGGAATGGATGAGAAGGACGAGGGTGGGGTTTAGTGATGTAGTAAGGGGAGAAATGTTGGATGTGGGGGGAAAGGTTGTGGCTCGGTTCATATATGCAGACAACAGAAGGTTCAACCTCAGGTGGAGTGGGTAAGGGTTTCAGTAGCAACCAAACTTCAGTAGATCTTGGTATAGCAGGAATGGAGGCACTGGAAAGCAGCAACATTTGCGTTGGTGAGTAGATTTGGAGTAGCGACCGTTATTCTCCTTTGGTGTGTTCAGATATGGTACAAATTTGGACATTTTCAATTTCAGATCTCTAATTTAGTTGATTCTAGGTTAAGGTTGCCTTGTTTTTTCAATGCGTGATTGCTGCTTTATTAATTTTTTGTTGGAATTTTTGTGTCCCCATTGCATTTTTGTGATTCTGGTGCTGTTTTTTTTCTGGCCAAAATGGTGGAAGGTCAGATGGACAACAATGAGAAATAAGGTGGTTGAAGGTGATAGTGAGAAGTGGGAAGCACTTCTAACATGATGGCCGTGTAAAATGAGGAAGGTGAGACATAGGAGGGATGGGGATGAGAAGAGATGGGATGATGTGTCATGGGAGAGGAAGTGCTGGTAGTGTGTGGGAGACACCTCTAGGTAGTGAAAGGGGGTGTGGCGGTGTGAGGGAGACACCACCAAGGGGTGTGGTAGCATAAAAAACCAGCGGTGAGAAAATTTGAGAAGGGTTACTGGCGGCATGAGGATGGAGGTGTGGTAGTGTGAGGGAATTTTTTTTAAAGGATGAGACACTACCAACTTTGGCGGTGTGAAGGGAGACATCGCTAGACCAACTGGCGGTGTGTTAGGAGTGGCAGTGACTTGGAAAAAATGGCAAAGTAAAATGGCTCGCAGTAGCACCATCAAGTGTGGGTACCTGCATCAAAATAATCATCAACTATATTTTAAAAATTACAAAATAATTGAATAAATTAATTTAACAAAAATTTAATTAGTTTGACTAAATTAGCAATAAAATATTTAAAATTGTTCAAAATCAAATTAATTGTGTTAAAAAATAATTTTTCACAGAATGATTTAATAAAAGTTAAATATCTTTAACATATAAATGAATTAAAAACAAAAAAAATTTAGTTTTAATGAATTAATTAACAAATTAATTAACTAAAATAATAAAATAAATCAAAGAATTGAATTAAAATTAAATAAACAAAGTATTAAAAAAATTTAAAGAAGAGAATTAAATTGTTAAAACTAATTTATCTATTTAAAGAATAAAAAAATAAAGTGAAAAATTTATTTATCTATAAAATAATTTAAAAAATTAAATAATTAACGAAAATAATTATTTTTTTTAAAATAAAAGAAATGAAATAAAGAAAGAATAAAAATAATAAAAAATTAAAATTATAATAAAAACAAAAGAAGAAAAAGAATGAAAGTTAAGGCAAAATAAATTGATAAATTTAAAAATTATTCAAAAAGAAAAATAAAATACACACTAAAATGTATATTTTCACAAAAAATGATTATTTTAATATTTATGTACAAAATTGAAAACATTTAGCTGTTATTAATTAAAATACATTATTTTGGAATTTAAAATACACTAAATAACAATAAAACATATGGAAAATTACATTAAAAAGAAGACGCATCACGATCTATAAATTTTCTAGATGATTATGAAATATTAGGGGTGTATTAAATGATTTTGTTTGAAGTTATCATGTATTATTGATTTTCTTAAAGTCAAAGTAATGAATTGTGTCAAAACTGACACTAAGGAAAATTTATGAAAGTAATATTTTATTAAATTATTTAAAAGACATAAATTTTTTAAATAAGGACCAAGGGGATAAGGTATGGTCGAATATATCATAAATTGGATATTTATAGTTCAATTGATACTTTATAAGTAATAATTTCAACCTTTTAATATTTAAAATCTGTTACCGTAGTTAAAATTAATATAGGTTAACTAAGGGTTAATCATAATTACAATGTTTAAAATTTCACCAAAACTAGTTAAAAATCTATTGGTTTATAGGATTACAACCATATCCCACCTTATCTTTGAATCCATTTTCATTTTTAGGTATTTATATTGTTATTGAATTTATTATAAATTAATCTTTTGAGAAATTCCAAAAGTATCCCTCATTGCCATTATAAAATGACACTTTCTTCCTCACTTAATTTCACCACTTTGAGTCTTCTAGATCACTAAACACTACCAAATTATCTTATCCACTTACCTAGCCACATTCTAGAGGTTTTTTTATTCCTAGAATACCAACCTTAGAGCCCTTTAGAGAATATATAAAGGAGTCTTTTTTTGAAGAAGAGGAGGTTTCAACATGAACAAAGAAAGTCGAGACTTAAGGTAAGAGTTTATTTCACAATCTCATTATTATTCAAGATTGTTTATGTTTAAGTATCCGCTAAGGAATATTTTTATTCCATTTCCATGTTTTCTAAAACTGTTTTAAAAAAGGTTTTTAATATTCTCCTATGAATATTTAAATCCACTTTTACCCATATTTGAATTTTTACAAAATAGTTTGAAAGATATATTTTTTATCATTTTCCAAACAAGGTACTTTGTGAATTTTCTGAAAAAAATACAAAATGAATGTTTTTTAACTTATACTACATGATCATATTTTCTCGTTTTCATAATGGCTTTATTTTTTTAAACTTCCTTACAAGATTACAATTTTATTTTCAAATAAAAATTTTTCCTTTGTAATTGCACGACTATAAAAAAATGTTTTCAAGATGGAAAGGATATTTTCCTCAAGAATTATTTCAAGTGATCTTTAAAAATTATTTTCCTTCTAAGAAAAAATTATTTGATGTTACCTATTCTTTATTGGGGATATTATCCAAGGATACCATCCTTATTATTTCTCTAGATGGTTTAGGTTTATGATGGTTGAAGTTTATAAATCCCATTACTTCCATGGATTGTGAAGTGATGAAATGTTTATGAAGCTCAATATTTTTTATGGGTTCTAATATGATGAATGGTTTATTTTCTTATGGCACACATATGTATGGTTTTCATTATGGGATGATTGGAGACTATATCTCCCTCTAATTCATTGGGTAATGATTTATATCTCATGAGATAGATAGGATTGTAATGGGGAGTGAACCTGATTTAGAACTATAGGGACAAAATGGGAAGTAAACCCAGTTCAGTAATACAAGGATAAAACAAAAAGGGAAATCAGTTCCATAATATATGAATGAAATGGGAAGGGAACCCGGTTCAATAATACAGGGCTAGAACATGGAGTGAGCCTAGTTTAGTAAAGGAATTTTTTCACTATGATGATCTTGGTAATGATCCTTGACTGATATGGAAATGATTTTTTATGCTTATGTGTAGGCCACAATTCCATGTATTATGTTATGGTTTCATAATTTATGTTCTTTGATTCTTTTATGATTCATGTTTTATTAACTTCCAAGATTTATTACATGACTCAAGATTATGATTTTGATACACAAGGTATAATTTTAAAATATTATGTTCTTTTATTTATACCCATATGGTCATGTTTTTTTTGATATCTCCCTTATTTAACCTTAATGATCATCTGAGCTAACCCTTTCTTATGTTTCCTTCCCCATGTGGTGATGAAAGGTTTAGGTAAGGTATATCTAAGAGGATTATTATGTAAGAAGATCATTTTGGGAGATATTTAATATCTATCATAAAATAAGAATATTGTATATCTAATCTCTAAAGACTCTAAAACTTTATAGTTATAGTGTGGATAATATTGACATGTATTGAATATTTATCTAAAAAGATGTAATATTTGGGTATGAAAATCTTTATCCGTTATAGTTTCCACTAAGATATTCCCTGTTGATATTTTCTAGGCATGTGAAAACTTGGGCTGACACTCTGTTTTAGCAGGAATGTGATTTTTAAGGCCGAGACATGGTCTTGTTAAAGCGAGGTCAAAAAATTCATTTCCATGTAGAGGATTCTATATTTATCCTTATCTTTTATGTGATATCATAAATTTATCATGTTTTATCTTTTTGGGTGATGGTGTAATTAACCATAATAAATATTTAATTGGATGAAATAAAAAGGAATTGGTTTATGGTCGTAGTGATAAAATTTTGTTTCTTCCCACCATTATAATGGGTTGCCTCTTGATTTTATAAGTAGTGTGATATCTACATTATGATTTCTTGCATGTTTTTATGCTTGGTTTATCATGTTTGTTAGAAAGTGGTAAATAACAAAATCCTAGAATTAATTTTGGTTAGATACGAAGTTTAAGAGGGAGGTTTAATGAATTCATTGATTCTTATAATTTGATAATAATTAAACTGTTGCTATGTGAATATTTCTTTAAATTTTTTATTCCATGTTTTAATGGAATTGATAAGAACTTGAATCTATGAATGCTTGTAAATGATGAAAATAATAAAAAGGCATGTTAATAAAGAATTTTTCTTCACACAATTATTATGAAACCGGTTTTATACTAGGAAACATGTTAAATTAATTTTTTATAGATTTCTATATATGATGTATTAGGTTTCCTATGGTTGGAAATGATGAATAATTAATCGATTAATTCAAGATGGAATAAAAAATCTGTTGTTTTGATAAAGATAAATATTTGGAGCTAAGAATTCCTATTTGTATGTGAAGGTTAAATTCCTTGTTTTTAGGGCCAAGTTTCCCTGTGGGCTATACTTGTTTGTTTTCTACCTTATGATGTGCTCTAGATATGTGCACAGGGTGGAATATCCTAGGATGACTGATGTTATGGATGAGGAAGCATGAGGTTATGGTAGAAGTTAATGCTTGTGGCAGTGAGATGTATGGTGAATTACATATGGGTGTTGGGGATGACACTAAAGATGATGGAATGGGTTAAATATGGATATACCTATTGTTATGATAAATCTGGATACTTGCTGTTAATAAATATTTTTAAATGCTATATGGATAGTTTTCTTGCTTAATCTTCATTTTTTCCCACTGCTTGAGGTAGCTAGATGTTCTTAGTTACATATCTCTTGGTGGTAGATTAGGATGTTTTCTTAGAGTACCTGAGATTATGGAATGGAAATGTTGATGTTTAATAAATTTTTTAACCAATGTGGTAGGTTTTTATATAATATAAATGTTAATATTAATCTTGAGAAACTGTGGTGGTTGGATTATATCTAGAGGGCATGGACTTCACTTGATGATAATAATGTGTGTATTAATCAATGTTAATTTAAGGTTTATTAAATTTAATTTGGAGTAATTTTTGTTAATGGTTAATTAATTAATTAATATAAATTAAATAAATTAAATAAAAAATTAATTTAATTAAATATTTTTTAAATATTTGTGTGCTTATAGGATATATATTTCTTACCTGTAGCATATGGGAGTCCAAGAGACGTTAGTTTAAATTGATTCAAATACTAGTTTATGCCCATATTGTGGTAGTGAATTATATTATATCCTGTATGTTCTTTGATTTCATATGCTACCCCCCAATTCGGTCGGTCAATTGACACACAGTGGACTCTGGTAGTGTCTTTTCCTCAACATCCAGGTTGGCGACGAAAAGATAACTGACTACCCCTATATCCCTATTATCTTATCTTGGTATTATTATGTTATATTATTCATTGTGTTCAGTTACCCATATATGTGTGTAGATGGATGTAATAGATTATGTTTATTTAACACACACATATCTCTAGATATAGTTTCAAACAAATTATTATAGCTATGGTGTATATAGGTTGCGATCGATTGAGGTACCTTACTTAGTGTATGGGTTGTGATGGATTGAGGTATAATGTAACATCCCAAGTAAGTAATGAATAATATATTTTCATATCTATGACTATTTATGAATTAGATAGTATTTTAGAGGCTTAAAATGAGAATAAATCTAATCTTAAGCATAAAATTCTCTAATATTTTTAAAAGATTGTTTTACCGCCTTTTGATGACGAACCATTTTTAAATCAATATTTTGATAATTTTATAAGCTCTATTTGTCAAAATAAACTTATTCTTTAGGATTGGGACATTGAAATTTACTTTGGATAAATTTTTGGTATTTTTCTGACAATGTTCATTTTCTAATGAATAGTGAAAAAATACCGCATTTTACTTCAAAACTACTTTTTCATATAATTTAATTATATGATTAGATTATCTTTATAATTGGATTTAAAGTTTAATTAAAATATATTTTTACAATTTAATCCAATGGTGGTCATTATAATTGATTTCACTTTGGAATTGGGCATAAACAAGTGCCAAAGTTTTCATAGATATTGTTTAAAAAAAACCCGCTATTTGTTTTGACAACGAGAATTATTTTTAAATTAATTATTGCAATTTCTATGTTTGGAACTTTGTAAAATGGATTCCATATTTGGAATTATAAGGTCCAAATTATGTAATCAAGACACTTTTGTTTTTTGACATTATGAATAGTAACGATGGTAATTATCTTTAATTATCGTGATTAATTAGAAATCGGGTAGTTAAGGGTAATAAAATAATAACATAATAATATAAAATGACCCCAAAATGTGTCCTAATTCTACTGGTTGTGTCATGGCCGAACATGGGATGCCTTGTTCCAAACTTTGGGACCCCATTAAATCACTTTTGTGTGATAGTGACTTTTTATCTTTTTATTTTTAAAGAAAGTTAAATATAACAAAGTATGTAACACCTAAGTAAAACAATTTTATTTTGTCTACATAAATGATCTCTTGGACTATAAATAGTAATTGGAAATCTAAAAATATTTCCTACATCATAGAATTTTTTTTATAATTTTTAGACATTAAATAAATTTAATTTTTTATGACACCATGATGATGCAGTGATTACCTCATTAATGAACGATTTAAATAAAATGAAAATATAATGTAAAATATTAGACTTACACTTGTAAAAAAACTATTGGATGAGTATATTTAGAACCCTTATCACTTTATCCTTGAAATATATCAATGTGGGACCTTTAAAATCCGAAACTCATTTTAATATAAAGTAACATTCCTTGACTTTCCAAGAGTGCCCCTCCTCCCTCTTATAAAAAGCCCCCCACCTCTACCTCCTTACCCACACATCTCAAGCCATTGGATCGGCCAATTTATGATCATTTTATCTCTCCAAATCCCTCTCTTCATCCTATAAGCCTTACTTTAGGCATAAATCTCTTCAAGAAACCCTTTTGGTTCAAACCAAGAGGAGTTACCTGATTTAAAGGTAATGTCTTTCACATGTGTTCTTTTGTTTTATTTTGATTCTCCAACCCTAAACTCTTTTTATTCCATTATTTTGTAACCAAAACAGTATCTTCAATATACTAGGATTTTGTTATGATAAGTATTTGAGTTACACTTACACACACCTCCATCTAATGGTTAAAGAACATACAGTTTCTATGGATGGTGAATTTCTGCCTCACGAAAGAATGATTGTTAAATATTATTTTAACACCTTTAATGGTGTCCATTAAGATGTAACTATATTTATATATGATATATATTATATTTATGTTTTCCTTATGCTTCTGTATTTTTCATTTATGGCATACCTTTATGGTTTCCATTATGGGTAAACGCGATATCTTTATTTTAGGAAGTGCGGACTACCGCCCCTCAAAGTGATTTGATTCGTTAATGCCATATGTGGGATGTATAAAGGATGGATTTAATGATATTATATATGATATTATACTATAATTATAAAATAACTTATATCATTGTGAATTCATTCCATTAAATACTAAATAGAAATGAAAGTAGCGTTCATGCGTACGTACGACTTACCGTCTCCATGAACGGTGCATTTCATTTCTTACATATAAATGTTATGTAATATTATAAATGCATGTATATAATGGATATATATGATATATATGATATCTACATCATGATTATAATTATGGATATAATGGATATTTTACAACATGAACAACTTGTAATTATAAGGAGTTTATTTTTGACTCAAGTACCAATGATCGACAAAACGACCGTTATTAACTTAAATAATTACATAGTGTTTATAACATGGTAATAAGTGATATAAAAGGAATAATGAACTTGAAAAAGGTTCTTAAGCAAGTATAAATCTACTCAATTTTATTATTCAAGAGATTAAAGAATGATTGAGTCAAGTTGGACGTGAGGTATGAGACTTCGTCTCAATCTCTTTTCATTGAGGCATATTTTGTTTTATAAACAAATTTATTTTATATGGTGTATAAACCCATTTGAATTTTACATTTATTCAAAAGGAATATTTTTTATATGAAGCATTTTACTAAACAACAAAAGGGAATGTTTTTGTTGTACGTATGTGGCGACATTGACTTCTCCTCCACCGTGACCATTATTTGAGTTTCAACTTCCTCTACAAGCCATAACTTTTTTATTAAATGAAAAGTAAATACCATGTTTTAATTTTATTTTATTTTGGCATTGAAAATGGTTTTGATAATGTTTTGATTATATCAATGTTTTGTATTGATATCTTGTGATTGAAATATAGAAATGTTATGTTTCCTTTATGCATGTTTTATGTGATATGATTATGTTATGGTTCTTGGGAATTGTTTATGAAGATGGGTGGTTCTGTGATAAACTAAAGGCGGGTGAGCCCAATATAGCTCTCCAATTCATTGGGTAACATGAAGGAGTTAAATGCTAAGGTTTATCCAAAGAGATTTAGGGAAGATACTGTGATGGGTATTCCAAACATAACCATGAGGGTTACTCCCTACGTAAGAATGTTATGAATGCCTCAAGTTACCTTTATTTCTTATGTTTTCTATGAGTTATTCATAAGTCTTATGATTTCATGAGGTATGATAAATTGCTTATGTTCTATGAGTAAAGTATGATTTTATTAATTCTTATGTATACATGGACTAATGTTTTCATTCCATACTTTTATATCCCTTACTGAGCTTTTTATGCTCATCCCAAGTTTTTGAAATGTTTTTCACAAGTCAAGGGAAAGGTACATGATGTGATGATAGTGTCAAGGAAGTGTCATGAAAGAATCCATGTTTTGTTTTAAATATGTTTTCTTTGACGGGAAAAGTGAATATTGTCTTTAATGTAACCACCTTGTTTAAATGTGGAATGTAATGCATGATTTATGATCTAATTCTCTAAAACTCTAAACCTGAAAATATCCTCAATGTGTAATCTTGTAATAACTCAAGATTAAGTAATGTTTAAGGCACGTGGCCTTATAGTTGGTATCAAAGGTCGGTTTAGATAACTTTAGGAGTTAGAATTCTATTAAATTATTATCCAAAAATATTTTTTTTATGGTCAAATTGAAATGATATAGAATTTGAAGATTACCATGTTGCTTCATCTAAGACATGTTTGTTCATAATGGTTTTCCACAGAGGAAACAGGGAAGCAGTGCTAGGAAGGCATACATAAAGAAATGACCTTCCGAATCAGCATCCTAAGATGTTCGGAATTGGAACTGAACAATTTGTTGTATTAATGGCGTAGTTGACTCAAGCGATAAATGGTGGTGGTATCCATGCACGATATCAGCCAGATCAACCGCAGGGGAACATGTTAGTGGTGGAACATTTCATGAGGAAACATCCCCCATCATTCAGAGGATCATCTGACCCTGTGCTAGCTGAAGGGTGGATTAAAGCACTGGAGAAGATTTTCGATGTCATGGGGTGTTCAGACAATCAAAAGGTTAGTCTTGAAATTTACCGTTTGGAGGATGAAGCAGATCAGTGGTGGTCGATGGTTAAAAATTTTAGGGACGCTGATAAAATTGATACTCTCGATTAGTATGAATTCAAAGGTATGTTTCTTGAGAAGTATTTTCCTATGGATGTTCGACTTAGGATGTAAAACCAATTCTTGTAATTGAGGCAAGAGGATGACTCAATGACTGCTTATGAATAAAGGTTCACTCGATTGTCAAGGTATGCTCTAAATTTTATCCGAGACCTTAATAGTAAAATAAATTGTTTTTACTCAGGATTAAATCCAAAATATCAAAGGGCTTTAGCTTCTCGCGAGTTCAAGTTTTATGAAAATCTTGTTAGATGTGCTGAGAAGGTGGAAATGGAGTTTTCTGATGATCAAGTGTTCTATAACAACCAACAGAAGAAGAGACCGAGGTGGCAGGAGAAAAGGAAGAATTCTTCAAAAAGGTATGATGTTAAAAAAACTAAGTTTTCAGTTTGTGATAAATGTGGTAAAAGGCATGCTGGGGAATGTCTTCTGAATTCTGTAAAGTGCTACCAATGTGGTAAGATGATACATAAGGCTCGTGATTGCACTAAAAAAGATCAGGGTGATGGTAAGACCAAATTTGATTTACAGTTAGTCAAATGTTTCAAGTGCAATGAGATGGGTCATTATGCAAACGAGTTTTCGAAAGAGCTCAAATGATGGGAAGCAGTCAGACTACAAGCAAAAAGGAGTGGTGAAATCCTTTGCAACTACTTCAGCAGATGTTGGGCCAGCAAATGAAGTGGTATCAGGTACTTTGGTTGTTTTCTCAGATTATGCTAATGTGTTTGATTTGGGGTCTACACATTATTTCATCTCTGAAAAGTTTTCTAGTAAATTGGGAATTCCATCTCAAGAAATGACTCCTAAACTTGTGGTAAAAACACCTAGGGGAAATGTTGAGGCAAAAAGAATTTATAAGAGTCTTCTTATCCTTATCCGTGGAAAGAACCTACTTGAAAACCTTATTGTTTTACCTCTAGTAGAGTTTGATGTTATCATGGGTATAGATTAGATCTTTGTTTACCTTGCTAAGATTTATTGTAGAGATAAAGAAGTTTCTTTTCAGAAAGACTTTCAGTTTGTGTACAAGAATGAACCCTTACTGTTGATAACATATAAAGAGGCTGAGAAACTTGTAAAAGATGGAAACAAATGTTACCTTGCACATATTGTTGAAAACAAAGGAACTGTTCAGATTAATGATGTACCAGTGGTAAATGAGTATCTTGATGTTTTTCCTGATGAGTTGCCTAAAATAATACCAGATCGGGAAGTTGAATTTACTATTGACTTAATTCCTGATGCTAAGCTAATTTTAAAACCCCCTTATCGAATGGATCAAATTGAACTTTTAGAGTTGAAGGAGAAATTGCAAGATTTATTAGAGAAAGGTTTTATTCGACCTAGCACATCACCATTGGGTGCTCCTGTCTTATTTGTTAAAAAGAAAGATGGTTCTATGAGACTTTGAATTGATTATAGAGCCTTGAATAACATCACTATTAAGAAAAAATATCCTTTACGTCATATCAACGATTTTTTGATCATCTCCAGGGAGCTCAGTATTTTTCAAAGATTGACCTGAGATCGGGGTACCATCAGTTGAAGGTAAAGGAAGCAGATATTCCAAAGACTGTGTTTCATACAAGATATGGCCATTATGAATTTGTAGTAATGCCTTTTGGGCTAACCAATGCACCTGCTGTATTCATGGACCTTATGAATAGAATTTTCCATGAGTTCTTGGATATGTTTGTGGTTGTTTTCGTTGATGATATTTTGGTGTTTTATAAAAATAAAGAAGAGCATGAAAGTCATTTAAGGGTTATTTTTCAAACCTTAAAAGAAGAGAAATTGTATGGGAAATTCAGAAAGTGTGAGTTTTGGTTGAAACAAATTTCTTTCCTTGGTCATATTGTTTCTAAAGATGGGATAACTGTTGATCCTGCAAAAAAAAATGTCATTGAAGAATGGCCAAGACCCACAAATGTAACTGAGATTCATAGTTTTCTTGGTTTGGTAGGCTATTACTGAAGGTTTGTTAGAATTTTTTCACAGTTATCTAGTCCAATGACTAAGGTAAATCGGAAGGGTGTTAAGTTTATCTGGAAAAAATAATGTGATGATTGTTTTCAGGAATTGAAAAGAAGATTGGTGAATGATCCAGTTTTGGAACTACCTTCCAGGAATGGTGATTTTGTTATCTACAATGATGCTTCATTGAAAGGACTTGGTTAAGTCCTAATGCAGAATGATCAGGTAATTGTTTATGCTTCACCACAGTTGAAAACTCATGAGGTAAATTACCATACACATGATTTAGAATTAGCTGCTGTTGTTTTCTCTTTAAAAATTTGGAGGCATCATTTGTATGGTGTAAAGTGTGAAATATATACTGATCACAAAAGTTTAAAGTATATATTCACTCAGAAAGAATTGAACATGAGATATAGGATATGGCTGGAATTAATCAAGGATTATGATTGTACAATTCATTACCATCCAGGAAAAGAAAATAAAGTGGCAGATGCTTTGAGTCGAAAAAGTAATGCCTCATTAACCATGTTATGTTTGGAATGTGATCCTTTGGTTAATGATTTGATGAAATTTGGCATAGAAGTTGTTGGTGCAAGATGTTCTTCTGTTTTGTTTCATGTATCAGTGAAATATTCTCTATCAGACAGAATTAATAAAGCACAGAAGCAAGATAGTGAGTTGCAGAAAAAGGTAGAGCTGGTTCAGAAGGGTAAGTTGCCTGAATTCAACATTGATAATGATTGTGTTTTGAGATTTGGGAAGAGATTTTGTGTATAAGGCCCTGGCCTTAAACCTTAATTAATATTGAATTAAATGAATAATTCACATTAAGGATCTTTTCAGGTTTAGAGTTTTAGATAATTAGGACATAACTATTACATCTCAAAAGATTACAAAGTAAACACTTCTACTAAGTTTCCATCAAGTAAAAACTCTTAAAAAGAAACATGTCTAGTTCCATGTTTTAGATAGCATGACTTTTCCTTGATCCCATCCTTGACCCCATTCCACATTAAGTCCTGTGAAAAACATTTCAAAAACTTGGGATGAGCATAAAAAGCTAAGTAAGGGATATAAAAGTACGAAATGAAAACATTAGTCCATGTATGAAATCATACATTACTCATAAAACATAAGCATTTTAACATACCTTATCAAATCCTGAATAAATCATAGAAATCATAAGACATAAAGGTAACTTGAGGCATTCATAACATTCTTACGTAGAGAGTAACCCTCATGGTTACGTTTGGAATACCCATCACAGTATATTCCCTAAATCTCTTCGGAGAAACCTTAATGTTTAACTCCTTTGTGTCACCCAATGCATTGGAGATCTATATCGGGCTCACTTGCCCTTAGTTTATCACGAAACCACCCGTCTTCAAAACAATGCCCAAGAACCATAACATAATCGTATCACGTAAAACATGCATAAGGGAAACCTAACATTTCCACATTTCAATCAAAAGATATCAATACAACACATTGATATAATAAAAAAATTATTAAAACCATTTTCAATACAAAAAAAAAAGTAATACATGGTATTTATTTTTTATTTTTAAAATAAGTTAGGTTATGAATTTTAGAGGAAGCCGAAACTCAAATAATGGTCACGGTGGCGGATAAGTTGTTGTCGCTGCATATGTATGACAAAAAACATTCCTTTTTTCATTTAGTAAAATGCTTCGTATAAAAAAAATATTCCTTTTGAATAAGCATAGAAGTCAAAGGGGTTTATACACCGTATAAAAGAAAGTTGTGTATAAAACAAAATATGCCTCAATGAATGGAGATTAAGACGAAGTCCCTTACCTCGTGTCCGACGTGACTCGATTTGTATTTAATCTCCTGAATAATAAACTTGAGTTAATTTATACTTTCTTAAGAACCTTTTTCAAGTTCATTATTTCTTTTATATCACTTATTACCATGTCATGAACACTATGTAATTATTTAAGTTAATAATGGTCGTTTTAACGATCATTGGTACTTGAGTAAAAAATAAACTCTTTATAATTACAATTTGTTCATGTATCCATTATATACAGAGTTATATTCATTATGTAGATATCATATATATCATATATATCCAGTATATACATGCATTTATAATATTACATAACATTTAGAGGTAAGAAATGAAATGCACCGTTCATGGAGACGGCAAGCTGTACGTACACATGAATGCTACTTTAATTTCTATTTCATATTGTATGGAATGGAATAATAATGACATAAAGGTATATTATAATTACATTATAATTTCATATATAATATCATTAACTCCATCCTTTATACGTCCCACATATGGCATTAACAAATCAAATCACTTTGAGGAGGCGGTAGTCCACACTTCCTAAAATGAAGATATCGCGTATACCCATAATGGAAGCCATAAAGGTATGCCATAAATGAAAAATACATAATCTTAAGGAAAAAATAAACATATTATATATCATATATAAATATAGTGTCATCTTAATGGCCACCTTTGAAGGTGTTAGAAGAATATTGAACAATCATCATTTCATGAGGCATAAATTCTCCATCCACCGAAATAGTATGCTCTTTAACCATTAGATGAAGGTGTGTGTAAGTGTAGCTCTAATAATTCTCATAACAATATACTAGTATATTGAAGATATTGGTGTTGTTACAAAATAAAGGAATAAAAAGAGTTTAGGGGGCTGGAGAAGCAAAATAAAACATAAGAACACAAGAGAAGACACTACCTTTAAAACGGGTAACTCTTTTTGATTTGAGCTCAAAGGCTTACTTGGAAATACTTCTGCCCAAAGTGAGGCTTCTAGGAGTAATAGAGGGATGTGGAGAGACAAAATGGGCAGGGGTTGGCTGAGCCAAAGGCTTGAGAGGTGTGGGTAAGGTGGTAGAGGTGGGGGCCTTTTATAAGAGGAGAGGAGGGGCACTCTTGGAAAGTTATAAAAGGTTACTTTACTATATAATGCTTTTCGGATTTTAAAGGTCCCAAAATTATATATTTCGAGGATAAGGTGATAATATTTCTAAATAAACCCATCCAATAGGTTTTTGACAAGTTTAGGTCTTAGATTTTACATTATCTTTTCATTTTATTTAAATCGTTAAATAATGAGGTAATTGCTGCATCATCATTGTGTCATAAATAATTTAATTTATTTAATGTCTAAAAATTATAAAAAAAATATCATGATGTAGGAAATATTTTTATATTTATAATTTATATTTATAGTTAAGAATATATTTTGTATAACCCCATTTAATTTTTTTTAGTAAAATAACACATGTTTGTGACATTTTTATTTTAACATTAAATAAAAAGTTATTAATGTCATTTTCCTACCAAAGTGGCTCCATGGGGTCACCAAGTTGACCCATGGATTGTCTTGGTCGTCCATGACACATCCAATAAGGGTAGGACATGTGTCAAGGTCATTTCATATTATTAAAACATTATTTTTACCTTAAATTACACCAATTACCTCTAAACGCGATTAAAAACTTAAAAGTTACTATTCACCAAAAAATATATTTTAATCCCATTGAACCAAATTTTACTTCCTAATTAAAACCATGTATGTCGGATTTTTGAAATTCAAAACACAGAGGTGGTAAAATTTCATTTAAATGAAAAATCTGTTTTTTTAAGTACCACTTAGTGCTTTCACTATTCATCAAAAATTGAAGTTTTTCAGAAAAATAGCAAAACTTAACCCTAAGATATATTTGATACTCCGAATTCAAAAATGATGTCTATTTTACATAATTAAAAACATATAAGTTACATTAATTAATTTAATAATTAATTCCCACTGTCAGAACAAAGAGCGTGTTTTTATGAAACAATATAAATCAAAAGATTAACACTAGTTTAAGTCCAATTTCAAAGTGAAATTAGTTCCAATGACCACTATTGGATTAAATGGTAAAAATATATTATAATTTCACTTTAAAACCAATTCCAAAGATAATATAATCATGTAAATAAATTATATTAAAAAGAGGTTTTGAATTAAAATACAACATTTTTCACTATTCATTAAAAAATGAACTTTATCGGAAAAATACCAAAAATTTACACAAAGTAAATTTTGATGTCCCGATTCTAAAGAAGAATTTTATTTGGTCCAATAGAATTTATAAGAGTTACCAAAACTATATTTAATTACGGTTCACCATCAAAAGGCGATAAGTGGACCTTTAGTGAACATTAGAGTATATATGTCTAAAATTGAATTCTTTTCATATTTTAATCCATTATCCTTTATTGGATAAATGTTAAAACATTTAACAAACATATATAATCATATTTTAGTTATTTCTATTCATTCCCCCCAATACAACGACTATGTGTTAACTACCATTTAAAATAATATTATTTTATCACTAGTGTGCAACGTAAGATTTCAAAGAGTCTCTTTGTTGCGTATCAGGTACGCTATCGAACTTAGAAACCCCTTTAAAGTAAAATTAATATTTAATTTTTAAATATTAATAAATATGAAAATGTTTTATTCTTTATTTACCTGGGATGTTACATCCTTTCCCCCTTTTGGAAATTGCATCCTCGCAATTTTATTCACTTATCAAAATAAGTCGGGGTATTTATCCCTCATAGAATTTTTAGATTCCCACGTTGCCTCTTCAACCATATGGTTCTTCAACAAAACCTTTACCTGATGAATTACCTTATTCCGCAACACTTGCTCTCTATGGTCAAGAATCTGGGCTGGTTGTTCTTCATAAGAGAGATTCTCTTCCAACTGAACTACCTCTGGGCTCAAAACATGAGATGGATCTGGCATATAATTTCTCAACATCGAATTATGAAAAACATTATGTACCTGAGATAAAATAGGAGGTAAAACCACTCGGTAAGCAACTGATCCAACTCTCTCCAGAATTTCATATGGTCTAATGAACCTTGGACTCAGCTTTCCTTTCTTACCAAATCGCATCACACTTTTCCACGGTGAAACTTTGAGAAAAACATGATCACCTATCTCGAAAGATAGATCCTTCCTCCTGTTGTCTACATAACTTTTCTGTTTTCTCTGAGCTGTTATCATGTGTTTCTGAATCAACTGAACTTTTTCTACCATCTCTTCTACCAATTTTGGTCCCATCAACTTCCTTTCACCCACTTCATCCCAAAAAGCTGGAGTTCGACACCACTTCCCATATAATTCCTCAAACGGTGCCATCTGTATACCAGAATGAAAACTATTATTATATGAAAATTCAAGCAAAGAAAGATGTTGGTCCCAAATTCCTTGATAATCCATCGAACAAGAACGTAGCATATCCTCCAAAGTATGAATTGTTCGTTCTGGCTTCCCATCTGATTGAGGATGAAAAGCTGTACTAAAATTTAATTCAGTACCCAACGACTTCTGAAGGCCTTTCCAAAAGTTAGAAGTAAACCTGAGATCACAATCCGATACAATGGATAGGGGAGCTCCATGCAACCTGACTATCTCTTTAAGATACAATTGAGAAAGTTGATCTAGAGAGAAAGTATCTCGAATAGGAAGGAAATGAGAAGATTTAGTCAAGCGATCAACAATAACCCAGATTGCATTATTACCTCAATATGTCTTTGATAATCCCATAACAAAGTCCATGGATATATTTTCCCATTTTCACTATGGCACTGGTAAAGGCTGAAGTATCCCTTTCGGTAACTTCTGCTCTTCTTTAACCTGCTGATAAGTCAAACACTTCACAATAAAATCAACAATATCTATTTTCATTCCATCCCACCAGTAATACTCCCGCAGATCTCTATACATCTTAGTACTTCCAGGATTAACTGAAAACAGGGAACTATGAGCCTAACATAACAACTCATTCTTCAACTGTGAATCACCAGGAACACATAATCTCTTCCCAAACCTCAAAACACAATCATTATCAATATTAAATTCAGGCAACTTACCCTTCTAAACCAGCTATACCTTTTTCTGCAACCCACTATCTTTCTTCTGTGCTTGCTTAATTCTGTCTGATAGATATGATCTCACTGATACCTGAAACAAAATAGAAGAAATCCCGGCACCAAAAACTTCTATTACAAAGTTCATCAAATCAAAAACCAAAGGATCTCGTTCCAAACATATCATGGTTAATGAAGCATTACTTTTTTTGACTCAAAGTGTTTGCCACTTTATTTTCTTTTCCTGGATGGTAATGAATTGTACAATAATAATCCTTGATTAATTATAGCCATCTCCTCTGTCTCATGTTCATTTCTTTATGAGTGAATATATACTTTAAAATTTTTTGATCAGTATATATTTCACACTTTACTCCATACAAATGATGCCTCCAAATTTTTAGAGCAAAAAAAACAGCAGCTAATTCCAAGTCATGTGTAGGGTAATTTACCTCAGGAATTTTCAACTGACGTGAAGCATATGCAATTACCTGATCATTCTGCATAAGGAAACAACCAAGTCCCTTCAACGAAGCTTCACTGTATATAACAAACTCACCATTCCTAGAAGGAAGTGCCAAAACTGGAGCATTCACCAATCTTCTTTTCAACTCCTAAAAACAATCATCACATTCTTTTGTCCAGATGAACTTAACACCCTTCTGAGTTAGCTTAGTCATTGGACTAGATAACCATGAAAAATTTCTAACAAACCTTCGGTTATAGACTCCCAAACCAAGAAAACTACGAATCTCGGTTACATTTGTGGGTCTTGGACATTCTTCAACAACATTTGGTTTAGCAGGATCAACAGTTATAACATTTTTTGAAACAATGTGACCAAGGAAAGAAATTTGTTATAACCAAAACTCACACTTGCTGAATTTTCCATATAGTTTCTTTTCTTTTAAGGTTTGCAATATAACCCTTAAATGACTTTCATGCTCCTCTTTAATTTTAGAAAATACCAAAATATCATCAATAAACACAACCACCATTTATCACCTGATTCAACTGAGCCATCAGTGCAGTAAACTGCTCAATTCTGATTTTGAACATCTCAGTATGCTGATTTGGAAGGTCATTTCCCTCAGCATGACTTCCCAAAAAAGCTTCTCTGTTTCCTCTACTAAAAACCATTCCTAACACTAAAATACCTTAGGTGAAGCAACATGGTAATCTTTAAATTATATATCATTTCAATCATACCATAAATTAATTTATAATTTAACAATTTTCTAACTACTAAAGTTGTCTAAACCGACCTCTGATACCAACTATATAGCCCCGGACTTAAACCTTACTTAATATTGAATTAAATGAATAATTTACATTGAGGATATTTTCAGGTTTAGAGTTTTAGAGAATTAGGACATAACTATTACATCTCAAAAGATTACAAAGTAGGCACTTATACTAAGTTTCCATAAAGTAAAAACTCTTAAAAAGAAACATGTCTAGTTACATGTTTTAGATAGCATGAATTTTCCTTGATCCCATCCTTGACCCTATTCCACATTAATTCCTGTGAAAAATATTTCAAAAACTTGGGATGAGCATAAAAATCTCAGTAAGGGATATAAAAGTATGAAATGAAAACATTAGTCCATGTATGAAATCATACATTACTCATAAAACATAAGAATTTTAACATACCTCATCAAATCATGAATAAATCATAGAAATCATAAGACATAAAGGTAAATTGAGGCATTCATAACATTCCTACATAGGGAGTAACCCTCATGGTTATGTTTGGAATACCCATCAAAGTATATTCCCAAAATATCTTCGGAGAAACCTTAACATTTAACTCCTTCACATTACCCAATGCATTGCAGAGCTATATCGGGCTCACCCTCCCTTAGTTTATCATGGAACCACCCATCTTCATAACAATGCCCAAGAACCATAACAAAATCATATCATGTAAAACATGCATAAAGGAAACATAACATTTCCACATTTCAATCACAAGATATCAATACAACACATTGATATAATAAAAACATTATGAAAACCATTTTCAATACCAAAATAAAAGAAAAGTAATACATGGTATTTATTTTTTATTTTAAAAAAAAGTTATGTTATGGCTTGTAGAGGAAGCCGAAACTCAAATAATGGTCACGACGGCAGAGAAGTCGTTGTCGTCGCATACATTTGACAAAAAAACATTACTTTTGTCATTTAGTAAAATGCTTCGTATAAAAAAAAGATTCCTTTTGAATAAGAGTAAAAGTCAAAGGGGTTTATACACCGTATAAAAAGAAAGTTGTGTATAAAACAAAATATGCCTCAATGAATGGAGATTAAGACGAAGTCCCTTACCTCGTGTCCGAAGTGACTCAATTGCTCTTTAATCTCCTGAATAATAAACTTGAGTTAATTTCTACTTTCTTAAGAACCTTTTTCAAGTTCATTATTTCTTTTATATCACTTATTACCATGTCATGAACACTATGTAATTATTTAAGTAAATAACGGTCGTTTTAACGATCATTGGTACTTGTGTAAAAAATAAACTCTTTATAATTACAAGTTGTTCATGTAGCCATTATATCCAGAGTTATATTCATTATGTAGATATCATATATATCATATATATCCAGTATATACATGCATTTATAATATTACATAACATTTAGAGGTAAGAAATGAAATTCACCGTTCATGGAGACGGTAAGCCATACGTACGCATAAACGCTACTTTCATTTCTATTTCGTATTTTATGGAATGGAATCATAATGACATAAAGGTATATTATAATTCTAGTATAATTTCATATATAATATCATTAACTCCATCCTTTATATGTCCCACATATGGAATTAACGAATCAAATCACTTTGAGAGGGCGATAGTCTGCACTTCCTAAAATGAAGATATCACATATACCCATAATGGAAGCCATAAAGGTATGCCATAAATGAAAAATACAGAATCTTAAGGAAAACATAAACATATTATATATCATATATAAATATAGTTCCATCTTAATGTCCACCTTTGAAGGTGTTAGAAGAATATTGAACAATCATCATTTCATGAGGCAGAAATTTGCCATCCACGGAAACAATATGCTCTTTAACCATTAGATGAAGGTGTGTGTAAGTGTAGCTCTAATAATTCTCATAACAATATCCTAGTATATTAAAGATACTGGTGTTGTTACAAAAAAAAGAAATAAAACTATTTTAGGGGGTTGGAGAAGCAAAATAAAACATAAGAACACAAGAGAAGACACTACCTTTAAAACAGGTAACTCTTTTTGATTTGAGCTCAAAGGATTCCTTGGAAAGACTTCTACCTAAAGTGAGGATTTTAGGAGTAAGAGAGGGATGTGGAGAGATGAAATTTTCAGGGGTTAGCTGAGCCAAATGTCACATAAATGACTTATTTTGAAGTTAAATTTCATTTATTTTCATTTCATTCTTTGTTTTGGATGGTTTGCAAAGGTTTTATGGAGAAATAGACGAGTTTTCATGAATTGGGCCAAACCGTGAGCCCAATTCCAGATTTAAAAATAAATTTTGTTTCCTTTATAACTTTTTCATTTTTTAATATTTTTCCTTCATTCCAATTCCTAAATGGTCTCCTCTGACCTATTAACACCAAAATATAAATTTGGAGCCTTTATAAATCCTTAATCATGGTGGATATGGGTTTTTATTTAAGATATTGGGCCTGCCCGAAGGCCCATTTCCTGCATTAAAAATAAATTTTAAATTTTTTATATCTCCTTCACTATTTTCTTTTTTTCGGTTATTATACCTCCCACTCGACCCTAAGAAACCCAGGCGTGCTCCCATTGCCTTCCCCCCCTCCTTGTAGATCTTTGAAATCGAGAATTAGGGCTGATCTTCATAGGATGTCTCAAATCGACCAGAATTGAAGAGGTAAATTCATCTCTTCTTAACTCTCTGAATTCTTACTCTTTTCCCTCCATTACAGTTCCAAAATTACCTACTATATCTTGTTCGAAGAATCCCTGAATTTTGGCTATTTTCAATTTCAGCAACTATTGTTTTTGGAGTGATTAATTCAGGATACTTCAAGTAGGTGAGTCTATTTCTTTCCTCTTTCAAATTACTTAGGGTTTCTTCCCTAATTCTTGAATTATAAAAAATTACAGAAGTTAGGGTTCGTGTATAGGTTCTAAATTACTGTATTTTGGGTGAAATATTGAGGTTTTAGGTTTCTTTTAACTTCCTTGAGGTGTGGTGGTCATGCGGTTGATGTTTCGCCCCAATATTTGAGGGTTTCGACACATTCGGTAGGTGATTCCGTGGATAACCATTTAATGATGAGTTAGTTTGCTTGATTAAATAATTTTACATATTCCTTATGTACTGTGAATTATGAGAAAACCATTTTTGGTAGCAATAGTAAAGCATTTGTTTTTAAAGTTACATTTTTGCTTGAAGTGTGTATTTTTCAAATGTATTTCATGTGTTATCTCTTGTGGTAGTTTTGTAAAATGTAGAAGTGGTTTATTAGTTGTTGAAATGGGCTGCCAATTATGGTTGGGCAATGATATAGTTCCATGTGGGCCTAAAAAGGGGGTGTATTTGAATGGTTTTATTTGTATAACCTTGTTATACTCCTTGAAAGTGTTTTATGGATTTGTGTGTTCTCATGGGTATCTTTTGTGATATTATTCAAGGCGATTATATAACATTTGAAAGTGGATTATTACATGTTTATTGGGCTGCCAATTCTGTTTTGGTAGGGTCTTGGTGTGTTTTTGGCTTAAAAAGAGGTTTTTGAAATGGATTTTATGCGCAAAGTTTGGGTATACTCTTTATAATTGTTTTATGAAAGTTTTGAATGGTTTATTGGGTTGTGTAATAGGTGCAACTATATCAACAAACTTTTTTGGTAGGAGTATATTTTTAAAAGGTCCATTTCATTTGTGAAAATGTTGTTATGTGATATGTATCATCCTGGAAATATTTTATTAAATTGTTTGAAGGAGATATTGAGGAGTGAAAGTGATGTGAAAGTGATGTGGAGTGTTTTGTGTGAGTGTGATGTGAAAAATTGAATTTTTGATTATGAAAGAAGTGTTATATTCCATATGTGTGGGCTGTTATATGAGTTTAAATATCTTATAATTTTTTTATAAAATTGTTTAATGGTTTTGTGGAAGTGTTGAAGAAATGTGAAACGTGTTGTGGGCTATTTTGGTGTGATTCGGATTTCAAAATCATTTTGAATGAAAAATGGATTTTTGTGACTTGTGTGGTATACATATGGGCTGTTTGGTGAACTTGTGATGTGTAAATGATATTTTCATGTTCAATGTATATTTCTTGACTTGTTGAACTTATTTGAGCAGAAGAGGAAAACCTGGGTATCTAGGTGGGTGGACGTGTACTAGTATGCTAGTGAATCCGTGGGGTTTGGCCTCAGTTTCACTTAGCAAGATTGATGCTTACAACTCTAACTAAACTATGAAGATGATTATTGGGGACCACTAGGTTATGGGTATGTTCCCTACTAGTGGCTCGTGCACGAGAATGGATATTTGTGATGATTACTCTCACCGAGATACGAGGTACCTGGGACCCACAGCTAGCTAGTGCCTAGGGGTTACTTCCTATTTCTTGTGATCATTATTTACTTTGTACTTACCGTCGACATATGGTATAGTTGGCTGGAAAATTCAGTATTGTTGACATTATTTTTAAAAGTGTTGATTCTTAATGATAGCCCACTTGAAAACTGTTTTTATTCAAAGTTGCATCTTTTAGAAATTGTAACTAGCTTTTCATGTTTTTGAAAACTTGCATGCTTTTCATCTTTAAATGTTTATCACATGGAATCTCTTAGTGGTGGTATCATACTGGGCATTGTCTCACACCCTACTTACACCCTTGGGTGTAAGTATACTTGGTTATTTTTGTTGTCGCAGGTTGGGTACAGTTTTTTTGTTCCAGTGGTTCGTGTTTTTAGCAGGTCCTTGGTGGTGAAGTCTTGTGGAGGTGGCTTGAGGGCGGTGCCCCTTGCCATGAGGGTTCTTGGGATGTCCTTATTTGGATTTTTACCTTATGTATAGAGCTTTTGAGTTGTTTTAAGCCATGTAATTCAGTTCTAAATTTTTGTAAAAGATTGTTTGGTTTGAAAAATCCAGATTTGTTTCATTGGATTATTTTGTTGTTTTATGTTTATAAACTCGGGTAAATCGTTCCCAATTTTCATTTTATGATACCCGGGCACTTGTGCTAGCCCGTGGGGATCGGGAACGCCCTTCAGGCCTTGTCATGGGCTGGGTTTGGTGCCATTTAATAGGCTCCCCACCATAAGAACCAACAATATTAATCGACCAGCATGGGCCGGTACAGAAAGACCCAAAAATATAAAGTGTTGGGACGACCACATGGTTAGTCTGCATGGTTTGGGATACCATGAACTAACAGTGGAGATTATTCTATCTACATGGTTTTTTTGGGGGGGCATGGTCACTACTAACCAAGTGAAAACCGTGTGGTCAACCTGTCTAGCCAAACTTCATACCTTTCTCTAAAGACTCAATGGAAATCAAAGAGGGAGGGAATAACATTGTGTGATGACATGGGTACAAGACCCTCCACCTATTTCCACCGAACGGGAATAACATAAGAAATATGATGACACCATAGGTTTAAAATCTTCTTATCTTTCATATTGAGGATAAGACTTTGCACAAGGGTTTAAATGACACTGGGGTTTCCCCTGACTACGCGCCAACTTCTCTCCAGGACCTACGGCTGGAGCTCAAAATATTGAAGCATCTTTGGCCTCGCAGTTAGGCTTTGGAAACCACCTGAATGAGAATTCTTCTTTCATTGCAAACAACAACTACACCACAATCCCCCCGATAAGTTTTTTTTCCAAAGTAGGACACGTATAAACACCGTCCTCTAAGATAGAGGATTTGATGTTTTTCCCAATGGATACATACTCCCAACATAACAGAGAACCTAAGAGGATTGTGTGACCTTGAACTTTACAGTCAAAAGAGCACACAACATCACAATGCGTCACCGAACATGACCCTTGTGATTAATAGACACAATACAGAGAACATGACCATATTCCAAGTCCCTAAACAACAGACAAGTCCAAAAGTGGACACAATATCCTATGAGGACCAAAATATCAAAATTGGTGGTTTAATAATAACTCTTGCTTCAAGGAAGCTATGAAGAACCCAGAGGCCCTCTTAGACACCATCATGAAACTCATCCACACTAACAACCAAAGAACACTTCCACCTTCGATGAATCATGAAACTTAAGAAACCAAGGCCTCTTTCAACCTTCCACAAGAACTATCCCACTACAAGAGGATCTAGAAATCAACTAAATGAATGGTTGTAGACTCAATAAACAATGATCTATAAAATATTCCTTATATTGATCAACTGGAGGATTTTCCAATGGAGAAACAATACGGGTTGCACTTCAGTTGTGCACTAACCCTAAATGGGGGCGTACCTTATCCAACGGGAGAACCCAAGGACCCAACCAAGATGGTCCACTGGTAAAAAAAACCATATAGATATAAGAATCTCCACTGTTAGTTCATGGTTTCCCAAACCATGGAGACTAACCATGTAGTCGTCCCAACACTTTATATTTTGGGGTCTTTCTGTACCGACCCATGCTGGTCGATTAAGATTGTTGGTTCTTATGGTGGGGAGCCTATTTTTTCCCCCCGTACCAATAACTTAGATTTATCCATGGTCAAGGATTGGTGGTAGGTAGTCTCATTTGGATCTATAAAGCTACCTAAATCTTCCTTGAGTAACCATTGAGAGTGAAGAGTGCCCAATGGTTTAGTTATAGCAAGGTATGTGTAACCTAGTTTGATGTTGTTGTTCGTTTGAGTGAATTGCTTGAGTCTTGTTCTGATAGTGTTTGAGGTGTTTTCCTTTGGGATAAATCCTGAATGTGATTGATTGTTTCAGGAAAGTGTTGTATGATTTTTTTGTGAATTATTCCTTCCTTAATTGATCAATGGAGGTGTTTTGGCCTTTGGGGGCGAAACCTGGAAAGGGAGTACATCTTGGTTTATCAGTTCGGTTTGGCTTTCGTATCTGGCCTTTCTGTAGCTTTTCGGGGACGGAAAGTTTTCATGATGGGGATAATTTTCACATAAATGACTTATTTTGAAGTTAAATTTCATTTATTTTCCTTTCATTCTTTGTTTTGGATGGTTTGCAAAGATTTTATGGAGAAATAGATGAGTTTTCATGAATTGAGCCAAACCGTGAGCCCAATTCAAGATTTAAAAATAAATTTTGTTTCCTTTATAACTTTTTCATTTTTTAATATTTTTCCTTCATTCCAATTCCTATATGGTCTCCTATGAACTATTAACACCAAAATATAAATTTGGAGCCTTTATAAATCCATAATCAAGGTGGATATGGGTTTTTATTTAAGATATTGGGCCTGCCCGAATGCCCATTTCCTGCATTAAAAATAAATTTTAAATTTTTTATATCTCCTTCTCTATTTGCGTTTTTTCGATGATTACACCTCCCACTCGACCCTAAGAAACCCAGGCGTGCTCCCATTTCCTTCCCCCCCGCCTTGGAGATCTTTGAAATCGAGAATTAGGGATGATTTTCAAAGGGTGTCTCAAATCAGCCAGAATTGAAGAGGTAACTTCATCTCTTCTTAACTCTCTCAATTCTTACTCTTTTCCCTAAATTATAGTTCCCAAATTACCTACTATATCTTGTTCGAATAATCCCTGAATTTTGGCTGTTTTAAATTTCAACAACTATTGTTTTTGGAGTGATTAATTCAGGATACTTCAAGTAGGTGAGTCTATTTCTTTCCTCTTTCAAATTGCTTAGGGTTTCTTCCCTAATTCTTGAATTATAAAAAATTCCAGAAGTTAGGGTTCGTGAATAGGTTCTAAATTACTGTATTTTGGGTGAAATATTGAGGTTTTAGGTTTCTTTTAACTTCCTTGAGGTGCGGCGGTCATGCGGTTGATGTTTCGCCCCAATATTTGAGGGTTTCGAAACATTCGGTACGTGATTCCATGGATAACCATTTAATGATGAGTTAGTTTGCTTGATTAAATAATTTTACATGTTCCTTATATGCTATGCATTATGACAAAACCATTTTTGGTAGCAATAGTAAAGCATTTGTTTTTAAAGTTACATTTTTGCTTGAAGTGTGTATTTTTCAAATGTATTTCATGTGTTATCTCTTGTGGTAGTTTTGTAAAATGTAGAAGTGGTTTATTAGTTGTTGAAAGGGGCTTCCAATTATGGTTTTGCAATGATATAGTTCCATGTGGGCCTAAAAAGGGGGTGTATTTGAATGGTTTTATTTTTATAACCTTGTTATACTCCTTGAAAGTGTTTTATGGATTTGTGTGTTCTCATGGGTATCTTTTGTGATATTATTCAAGGTGATTATATAACATTTGAAAGTGGATTATTAAATGTTGATTAGGATTCCAATTCTATTTTGTTAGGGTATTGGTGTGATTTTGGCTTAAAAAGAGGTTTTTGAAATGGATTTTATGTGCAAAGTTTGGGTATACTCTTTATAATTGTTTTATGAAAGTTTTGAATGGTTTATTGGGTTGTGTAATAGGTGAAACTATATCAGAAAACTGTTTTGGTAGGAGTATATTTTTAAAAGGTCCATTTAATTTTTGAAAATGTTGTTATGTGATATGTATCATCCTGGAAATATTTTATTAAATTGTTTGAAGGAGATATTGAGGAGTGAAAGTGATGTGAAAGTGATGTGGAGTGTTTTGTGTGAGTGTGATGTGAAAAATTGAATTTTTGATTATGAAAGAAGTGTTATATTCCATGTGTGTGGGCTGTTATATGAGTTTAAATATATTATAATTGTTTTATAAAATTTTTTAATGGTTTTGTGGAAGTGTTGAAGAAATGTGAAACGTGTTGTGGGCTATTTTGGTGTGATTCGGATTTCAAAATCATTTTGAATGAAAAATGGATTTTTGTGACTTGTGTGGTATACATATGGGATGTTTGGTGAATTTGTGATGTGGAAATGATATTTTCATGTTCAATGTATATTTATTGACTTGTTGAACTTATTTGAGCACAAGAGGAAAACCTGGGTATCTAGGTGGGTGGACGTGTACTAGTATGCTAGTGAATCCGTGGGGTTTGGCCTCAGTTTCACTTATCAAGATTGATGCTTACAACTCTAACTAAACTATGATGATGATGATTGGAGACCACTAGGTTATGGGTATGTTCCCTACTAGTGTCTTGTGCACGAGAATGGATATTTGTGATGGTTACTCTCACCAAGATATGAGGTACCTGAGACCCACAGCTAGCTAGTGCCTAGGGGTTACTTCCTATTTCTTGTGCTCATTATTTACTTTTTACTTACCGTCGGCATATGGTATAGTTGGCTAGAAAATTCAGTATTGTTGACATTATTTTTAAAAGTATTGATTCTTAATGATAGCCCACTTGAAAACTGTTTTTATTCAAATTTGCATCTTTTAGAAATTGTAACTAGCTTTTCATGTTTTTGAAAACTTTCATGCTTTTCATCTTTAAATGTTTATCACATGGAATCTCTTAGTGGTGGTATCCTACTGGGCATTGGATCACAACCTACTTACACCCTTGGGTGTAAGTAGACTTGGTTATTTTTGTTCTTGCAGGTTGGGTACAGTTTTTTTGTTCCAGTGGTTCGGGTTTCTAGCAGGTCCTTGGTGGTGAAGTCTTGTGGAGGTGGCTTGAGGGCGGTGCCCCTTTCCATGAGGGTTCTTGGGATGTTCTTATTTGGATTTTTACATTATGTATTGACCTTTTGAGTTGTTTTAAGCCATGTAATTCAGTTCTGAATTTTTGTCAAAGATTGTTTGGTTTGAAAAATTCAGATTTGTTTCATTGGATTCTTTTGTTGTTTTATGTTTATAAACTCGGGTAAATCGTTCCCAATTTTCATTTTATGATACCCGGGCACTTGTGCCAGACCGTGGGGATCGGGAACGCCATTCGGGCCTTGTCACAGGCTGGGTTTGGTGCCATTTTTGTTGGCGATTGATTCGGTTCGTGACACCAAAGGCTTGAGATGTGTGGGTAAGGTGGTAGAGGTGGGGGACTTTTATAAGAGGAGAGGAGGGGCACTCTTGGAAATTTATAAAAGGTTACTTTACTATATAAAGTTTTTCAAATTTTAAAGGTCCCAAAATTATATATATCGAGGATAAGGTTATAAGAGTTAGAAATCCACACATCCAATAGGTTTTTGACAAGTGTAGGTCTTGGACTTTACATTATCTTTTCATTTTATTTAAATCGTTAAATAATAAGGTAATTGGTGCATCATCATGGTGTCATAAATAATTTAATTTATTTAATGTCTAAAAATTATAAAAAAAATATCATGATGTAGGAAATATTTTTAGATTTCTAATTAATATTTATAGTAAAAAATATGACTTTTATAACCCCATTTAAAAATTGTTTTAGTAAAACAACACATGTTTGTGACATTTTTATTTTAACATTAAATAAACATTTATTAGTGTCATTTTCCTACCAAAGTGGCTCCATGGGGTCCCCAAGTTGACCCATGGATTTTATTGGTCGTCCATGACACATCCAATAAGGGTAGGACCTGTGTCAAGGTCTTTTCATATTATTAAAACATTATTTTAACCTTAAATTACACTAATTACCACTTAACATGATTAAAAACTTAAAAGTTAATATTCACCAAATTTTTTTTTAATCCCATTGAACCACATTTTACTTCCTAATGACAACCATGTATGTTGTATTTTTGAAATTCAAAACACATAGGTGGTAAAATTTCATTTAAACGAAAAATCAGTTTTTTTAAGTACTGCTTAGTGGTTTCACTATTCATTAAAAATTGAAGTTTTTCAGAAAAATAGAAAAACTTCACCCTAAGATATATTTGATACTCCGAATTCAAAAATGATATCTATTTTACAAAATTCAAAACATATAAGTTACATTAATTAATTTAATAATTAATTCTCGCTGTTAGAACACATAGCGTGTTTTTATGAAACAATATATATCAAAAGATTGACACTAGTTTAAGTCCAATTTCAAAGTGAAATTAATTCCAACGACCACTATTGGATTAAATGGTAAAAATATATTCTAATTTCAATTTAAAAACAATTCCAAAGATAATATAATCATGTAAATAAATTATATTAAAAAGAGGTTTTGAATTAAAATACAACATTTTTCATTATTCATTAAAAAAATGAACTTTATCAGAAAAATACCAAAAATTTACACAAAGTAAATTTTTATGTCCCAATTCTAAAGAAGAATTTTATTTGGTCCAATAGAATGTATAAAAGTGACCAAAACTATATTTAATGACGGTTCGCCATCAAAAGACGATAAGTGGACCTTTAGTGAATATTAGAGTATATATGCCTAAAATTGAATTCTTTTCATATTTTAAGCCTTTATACTTTATTGAATAAATGTAAAAACATTTAACAAACATATATAATCCTATTTTAGTTATTTCTATTCATTCCTGCCAATACAATAGCTACGTGTTAACTACAATTTAAAATAATATTATTTTATTACTAGTGTGCAATGTAAGATTTCAAAGAATCTCTTTGTTGCGTATCGGGTATGCTCTTGGACATAGCAACCCCTTTAAAGTAAAATCAATATTTATTTCATAAATATTAATAAATATGAAAATTTTTTATTCTTTATTTACCTGGTATGTTACAGTGTGTGCCATGTGATTCACAGTTGAAGAGAGAGTTGTTATGTAAAGCTCATAGTTCCCCATTTTCAGTTCATCCAGGCAGTACTAAGATGTATAGAGATCTTCGGGAGTAATACTGGTGGGATGGAATGAAAAGAGATATTGCTGATATTACTATGAAGTGTTTGACTTGTCAACAGGTTAAAGCAGAGTGGCAGTTACCAAAGGGGATGCTTCAGCCTTTACCAGTTCCAGAGTGGAAGTGGGAGAATATATCCATGGACTTCGTTGTTGGATTTCCGAAGAAACCTTGAGGTAATAATCAAATAAAGTAATATTTCTTTACTTTCCAAAAGTTCCCCTCCTCTCCTCTTATAAAAGGCCCCCACCTCTACCTCATTTAACACACTCCTCAAGCCTTTGGATCGGCCAACCCCTGCCCATTTACTCTCTCCACATCCCTCTACTCATCTTAGAGGATTCCCTTTGGGCAGAATCCTTTCAAAGGAAGCCTTTAGGCTCAAATGAAAAGGAGTTACAATTTTAAAGGTAATTCATTCTCTCATGTTCATTTGTTTTATTTTGCTTCTCCAACCCCCTAAAATCTTTTTATTTACTTCTTTTGTAACAACAACAGTATCTTCAATATACTAGGATGTTGTTATAAGATTTATTTGAGCTACACTCTCACACAACTACATCAAATGGTTAAAGAACATACGGTTTCCGTGGATGGCGAAATTCTGCCTCCCGAAACGATGATTGTTCAATACTCATTTAACACCTTCAAAGGTGGCCATTATGATGTCACTATTTTTATATATGATATATGATATGTTTATGTTTTCCTTAATCTTCTGTTTTTTTCATTTTGGACATACCTTTATGGTTTCCATTATGGGTAAACACGATATCTTCATTTTAGGAAGTGCGGACTACCGCCCCCTGAAAGTGATTTGATTCGTTAATACCATATGTGGGATGTGTAAAGGATAAAGTTAATGATATTATATATGTTATTATACTGGAATTATAATATACTCTTATATAATTATGATTCCATTCCAAAAAAAATACGAAATAGAAATGGAAGTAGCATTCATGCGTACGTACGGCTTACCGTCTCCATGAACGGTGCATTTCATTTCTTACCTCTAAATGTGATGTAATATTATAAATACATGTATATGCTGAATATATATGATGTATATGTTATCCAAATCATTAATATCATTCTGGATATAATGAACCTTTGACCAAATTAACAACATGTAAGTGTAAGAAGTCTATTTTTGACTTAAGAACCAAATACAGACAAAAAGAACATTATTAACTTAAATGATTACATGATGTCCATAACATGGTATAAAAGGAATAATGAACTTGAAAAAGGTTATTAATCAAGTAGAGATTAACTCAAGTTTATTATTCAGGAGATTAAAGAACGGTCGGGTCAAGTCGGATACGAGGTATGGGACTTCGTCTCAATCTCCTTTCTTTGAGGCATATTTTATTTTATACACAACTTTCTTTTATACGGTGTATAAACACCTTTGACTTTTACATTTATTCAAAAGGAATATTTTTTATACAAAGCGTTTACTAAACGACAAAAGGGAATGTTTTTGTCGTACGTATGCGGCGACAACGACTTCTCCGCCGTCGTGACCGTTATTTGAGTTTCAGCTTCCTCTACAAGCCATACCTTCTTTTTTAAAAGAAAAATAAATACCATGTTTTACTTTTCTTTTATTTTGGTATTGAAAATGGTTTTCACAATGTTTTTGTGTTGTATTGATATCTTGTGATTGAAATGTGGAAATGTTATGTTTCCTTTATGCATGTTTTATGTGATACAATTATGTTATGGTTCTTGGGCATTATTATGAAGATGGGTGGTTCCGTGATAAACTAAGGGAGGGTGAGCCCGATATAGCTCTCCAATGCATTGGGTAACGCGAAGGAGTGAAACATTAAGGTTTCTCTGAAGAGATTTTAGGGAATATACTGTGATGGGTATTCCAAACGTAACCAAGAGGGTTACTCCCTACGTAAGAATGTTATGAATGCCTCAAGTTACCTTTATGTCCTATGATTTCTATGATTTATTCATGATTTTATGAGGTATATTAAAGTGCCTATGTTTTATGGTTAAAGTATGATTTCATTCTTATGTATATATGTACCCATGTTTCCTTTCCATGTTTTTATAACCCATACTGAGATTTTTATGCTCATCCCAAGTTTTTTTGAAATGTTTTTCATAGGTCAAGTGAAAGGTACATGATATGATGATAGTGTCAAGGAAGTGTCAAGAAATAATCCATGTTTTATTTTAAATGTGTTTCCATTGATGGGAATGAATAATAATATCTTTATGTAACCACTTTGTTTATATGTGGAATGTAATGCAAGTTTTATGATCTAATTCTCTAAAACTCTAAACCCGAAAAGATCCTCAATGTGTAATCTTGTAATAACTCAAGATTAAGTAAGGTTTAAGGCTGGGGCCTTATAGTTGGTATCAGAGGTCGGTTTAGATAACTTTAGGAGTTAGAATTCTATTAAATGATTATCCAAAAATATATTTTTTTGAAATGATATAGCATTTAAAGATTACCATGTTGCTTTATCTAAGACATGTTTGTTCAGAATGGTTTTCCGCAAAGGAAACAGGGAAGCAGTGCTAGGAAGGCATACAGAAGGAAATAACCTTCCGAATCAGCATCCAGAAATGGTCGGAATTGGAACTAAACAGTTTGTTGCAGTAATGGAGTAGTTGACTCAAGCGATAAATGGCGGTGGTATCCATACACGAGATCAGCCAGACCAACCGCAGAGGAATATGTCAGTGGTGGAACATTTCATGAGGCAACATCCACCATCATTCAGAGTATCATCTGACCCTGTGCTAGATGAAGGGTGGATTAAAGCACTGGAGAAGATTTTTGATGTCATGGGGTGTTCAGACAATCAAAAGGTTAGTCTTGCTATTTACCGTTTGGAGGGTGAAGCAGATCAGTGGTGGTCTATGGTTAAAAATATCAGGGACGCCGATGAGATTGATGATCTTGACTGGGATGAATTCAAAGGTATGTTTCTTGAGAAGTATTTTCCTAAGACTGTTTGACTTAGGATGGAAAAGCAATTCTTGGAATTGAGGCAAGAGGAATACTCAGTGGATGCCTATGAAGAAAGGTTCACTCGATTGGAAAGGTATGCTCCAAATTTTATTTGAGACCTTGATAGTAAAATCAATCATTTTTACTCAGGATTAAAGCCAAAATATCGAAGGGCATTAGCTTCTCGTGAGTTTAAAAGTTATGAAAAGCTTGTTCGATGTGCCAAGAAGGTGGAAATGGAGTTTGCCGATGACCAAGTGTTCTATAACAACCAGCAGAAGAAGAGACCAAGGTGGCGGGAGAAAGGTAAGAATTCTTCAAAAAATTCTGATGGTAAGAGAACTAAGTTTCCAGTTTGTGATAAATGTGGCAAAAGGCATGCTGGGGAATGTCTTCTAAATTCTGGAAAGTGCTATCGATGTGGTATGATGGGACATAAGGCTCGTGATTGCACTGAAAAGGATCAAGGTGAAGGTAAGAACAAATTTGATTTACAGTTAGTGAAATGTTATAAGTGCAATGAGATGGGTCACTATGCAAACGAGTGTCCTACAAAGAGCATGAGTGATGGGAAGCAGTTAGACTACAAGCAGAAAGGGGTGGTGAAATCCTTTGCAACTACTTCAGCAGATGTCGGGCCATCAAATGAAGTTGTATCAGGTACTTTGTTTGTTTTTTATCAGATTATGCCAGTGTGTTGTTTGATTCGGGGTCTACACATTCTTTCATCTCTGAAACCTTTTCTAGTAAAATGGGAATACCATCTCAAGAAATGACTCCTGAACTTTTGGTAAAAACACCTGGGGGAAATGTTGAGGCAAAAAGAATTTATAAGAATCTTCCTATCCTTATCTGTGGAAAGAACCTACTTGCAAACCTTATTGTTCTACCTCTAGTAGAGTTTGATGTTATCCTGGGTATGGATTGGCTCTCTATTTACCATGCTAAGATTGACTGTAGAGCTAAAGAAGTTTCTTTTCAGAAAGACTTTCAGTTTGTTTACAGGAATGAAACCTTACTTTTGATAACATATCAAGAGGCTGAGAAACTTGTAAAAGATGGAAATGAATGTTACCTTGCACACGTCGTTGAAAATAAAGGAACTGTTCAGATTAATGATGTGCCAGTGGTAAATGAGTATCCTGATGTTTTTCATGATGAGTTGCCTGGAATAATACCAGATCGGGAAGTTGAGTTTACTGTTGACTTAGTTCCTGATGCTAAGCCAATTTCAAAACCCCCTTATCGAATGGCACAAATTGAACTTTTAGAGTTGAAGGAGAAATTGCAAGATTTATTAGAGAAAGGTTTCATTAGACCTAGCACATCACCATGGGGTGCTCCTATTTTATTTGTTAAAAAGAAAGATGGTTCTATGAGAGTTTTCATTGATTATAGAGCCTTGAATAATATCATTGTTAAGAACAAATATCCTTTGCCTCATATCGATGATTTGTTTGATCAGCTCCAGGGAGCTCAGTTTTTTTCAAAGATTGACTTGAGATCGGGGTACCATCAGCTGAAGGTAAAGGAGGCAGATATTCCGAAGACTGCGTTTCGTACGAGATATGGCCATTATGAATTTGTAGTAATGCCTTTTGGGCAAACCAATGCACCTGCTGTATTCATGGATTTAATGAATAGAATTTTCCATGAGTTCTTGGATAAGTTTGTGGTGGTTTTCATTGATGTTATTTTGGTGTTTTATAAAAGTAAAGAGGAGCATGAAAGACATTTAAGGGTTATCTTACAAACCTTAAAAGAAAAGAAACTGTATGGGAAATTCAGCAAGTGTGAGTTTTGGTTGCAACAAATTTCTTTCCTTGGTCACATTGTTTCTAAAGATGGAATAACTTTTGATACTGCAAAAACAAAAGTTGTGGAAGAATGGCCAAGACCCACAAATGTAACCGAGATTCGTAGCTTCCTTGGTTTGGTGGGCTATTACCGAAGGTTTGTTAGAAATTTTTCACGGTTATCTAGTCCAATGACTAAGCTAACTCGGAAGGGTGTTAAGTTTATCTGGACAAAAGAATGTAATGATTGTTTTCAGGAATTGAAAAGAAGATTGGTGAATTCTCCAGTTTTGGCACTACCTTCCAGGAATGGTGAGTTTGTTATATACAGTGATGCTTCATTGAAAGGACTTGGTTGCATCCTAATGAAGAATGACCAGGTAATTGCTTATGCTTCACGACAGTTGAAAACTCATGAGGTAAATTACCCTACACATGATTTGGAATTAGCTGTTATTGTTTTTGCTTTAAAAATTTGGAGGCATCATTTGTATGGAGTAAAGTGTGAAATATATACCGATCACAAAAGTTTAAAGTATATATTCACTCAGAAAGAGTTAAACATGAGACAGAGGATATGGCTAGAATTAATCAAGGATTATGATTGTACAATTCATTACCATCCGAGAAAAGCAAATAAAGTGGCTGATGCTTTGCGTCGAAAATGTAATGCTTCATTAGGAATGTTGTGTTTGGAACGTGATCCTTTGGTCAAGGATTTGATGAACTTTGGCATAGAAGTTGTTGGTGCAGGAAGACCTTCTGTTTTGTTTTAGGTATCAGTGAGATATTCTCTATCAGATAGAATCAAGCAAGCACAAAAGCAAAACAGTGAGTTGCAGAAAAAGGTAGAGCTGGTTCAGAAAGGTAAGTTGCCTGAATTCAACATTGATAATGATTGTGTTTTGAGATTTGGGAAGAGATTGTGTGTGCCTTGTGATTCACAGTTGAAGAGAGATTTGTTATGTGAAGCTCATAGTTCTCCGTTTTCAGTTCATCCGGGCAGTACTAAGATGTATAGAGATCTGCGGGAGTATTACTGGTGGGATGGAATGAAAAGAGACATTGCTGATTTTACTGTAAAGTGTTTGACAAGTAAATAGGTTAAAGCAGAGCAGCAGTTACCGAAAGGGATGCTTCAGCCTTTACCAGTGCCAGAGTGGAAATGGGAGAATATATCCATGGACTTTGTTGTTGGATTACCGAAGACATCTCGAGGTAATAATGCAATCTGGGTTATTGTTGATCGCTTGACCAAATCTGCTCATTTCCTTGCTATACGAGATACTTTCTCTCTTGATCAACTTTCCCGTTTGTATCTTAAAGAAATAGTCAGGTTACATGGAGTTCCTCTCTCCATTGTATCGGATCGTGATCCCAGGTTTACTTCTAACTTTTGGAAAGGCCTTCAGAAGTCGTTGGGTACTGAATTAAATTTTAGTACAACTTTTCATCCTCAATCAGATGGGCAGTCAGAACGAACAATTCAGACTTTAGAGGATATGCTACGTGCTTGTTCGATGGATTATCAGGGAATTTGGGACCAACATCTTTATTTGGTTGAGTTTTCTTATAATAGTAGTTTTCATTCTAGTATATAGATGGCACCATTTGAGGCATTGTATGGGAAGCAGTGTCAAACTCCATGTTTTTGGGATAAAGTGGGTGAAAGGTAGTTGATGGGACCAGAATTGGTAGAAGAGTTGGAAGAAAAAGTTTAGCTGATACAGAGACACATGAGAACAGCTCAGAGAAGGTAGAAAAGTTATTCGGACAACAGGAGGAAGGATCTCTCTTTTGAGGTAGGTGATCATGTCTTCCTCAAAGCTTCACCATGGAAAAGTGTGATATGATTTGGTAATAAAGGAAAGCTGAGTCTAAGGTTCATCAAACCATATGAAATTCTGGAGAGATTTGGATCAGTTTCATACCGAGTGGCTTTACCTCCGAGTTTATCTCAGGTACACATTGTTTTTCATATTTCAATGTTAAGGAAGTACATGCCAGATCCATATCATGTTTTGAGTCCAGAGGTAGTTCAGTTGGAAGAGAACCTATCTAATGAGGAACAACCTGTCTAGATTCTTAACCACAGGGAGCAGGTGTTACGGAATAAGTTGATTCACCAAGTAAAGGTTTTTTGAAAAAACCACATGATTGAAGAGGCAATATGGGAATCTGAGAATGCAATGAGGGATAAATACCCCCACTTATTCGATAAGTAAATAAATTGCGGGGACTCAATTTTCAAAAGAGGGGAAGGATGTAACATCCCAATTAAGTAATTAATAATAGATTTTCATATCTATGTCTATTTATGAATTAGATATTGTTTTAGAGGCTTAAAATGATAATAAATCCAATCTTAAGCATATAATTCTCTAATATTTTTAAAAGATTGTTTTACTGCCTTTTGATGGCGAACCATTTTTAAATAAATCTTTTGACAATTTTATAAGCTCTATTTTTCAAAATAAACTTATTCTTTAGGATTGGGACATTGAAATTTACTTTGGATAAATTTTTGGTATTTTTCTGACAATGTTCATTTTTTAACGAATAGTGAAAAAATACTGCATTTTACTTCAAAACTGCTTTTTCATCTAATTTAATTATATGGTTAGATTATATTTATAATTTTATTTAAAGTGTAATTAGAATATATTCTTAACATTTAATCCAATGGTGGTAATTAGAATTTATTTCACTTTGGAATTGGGAATAAACAGGTGCCGAAATTTTCATAGAAATTGTTCAAAAAAAAACCCCGCTATTTGTTTTGACAACGGGAATTATTTTTAAATTAATTATTGAAATTTCTGTATTTGGAATTTGGTAAATTGGATTCCATATTTTGAATCAAAAGGTCCAAATTATGTAATTTAGACACTTTTGTTTTTTGACATCATGAATAGTAATGACGGTAATTATCTTTAATTATCGTGATTAATTAGTAATCGTGTAGTTAAGGGTAATAAAATAAGAAAATAATAATATAAAATGACCCCAAAATGTGTCCTAATTATACGGGATATGTCATGACCTACCATGGTATGCCTTGTTCCAAAATTTGGGACCCCATGGAATCACTTTTGTGTGATAGTGACTTTTTATCTTTTTATTTTTAAAGAAAGTTAAATATAACAAAGTATGTAACACCTAAGTAATTTTTTTTTAATTTTTTCTAAAAAAATGATCTCTTGAACTATAAATAGTCATTGGGAAGATAAAAATATTTCCTACATCATAGTATTTTTTTTATAATTTTTAGACATTAAATAAATTAATTTTTTTATGACACCATGATGATGCAGCGATTACCTCATTTATGAACGATTTAAATAAAATGAAAAGATAATGTAAAATATAAGAATTACACTTGTCAAAAACCTATTATATGAGTATATTTCTAACCATTATCACCTTATCCTAGAAATATATTAATGTGGGACCTTTAAAATCTGAGACTCATTTTAATATAAAGTAACATTTCTTGACTTTCCAAGAGTGCCCCTCCTTTCTCTTATAAAAAGGCCCCCACCTCTACCTCCTTACCCACACATCTCAAGCCATTGGAGAATCCAAGATCTACTCATTTTATCTCTCCACATCCCTATCTTAATCCTAGAAGCCTTACCTTAGGAAGAAATCTCTTCAAGAAACCCTTTTGGTTCAAACCAAGAGGAGTTACCCGATTTAAAGGTAATGTCTTTCACTTGTGTTCTTTTGTTTTATTTTGCTTATCCAACCCCCAAACTATTTTTATTCCTTTATTTTGTAAAAAAATAGTATCTTTAATATACCAGGATGTTTTTATAAGAACTATTCTTTCTACACTTACACACACCTCCATTTAATGGTTAAAGAACATACTGTTTCTGTGGATGGAAAATTTCTGCCTCATGAATTGATGATTGTTCAATCTTATTTTAACACCTTTCATGGTGGACATTAAGATGTCACTCTATTTATATATGATATATATTATTTTTATGTTTTCCTTATTATTCTCTATTTTTCATTTATGTAATACCTTTATGGTTTCCATTTTGGGTAAATGTGATATCTTCATTTTAGGAAGTGCGGACTACCGCCCCCTCAAAGTGATTTAATTCGTTAATGCCATATATGGGATGTATAAAGAATGGAGTTAATGATATTATATATGATATTATAATAGAATTATAAAATACCTTATATCATTAAGAATTCATTCCATTAAATACGAAATAGAAATGAAAGTAGCGTTCATGCGTACGTATGGCTTACCGTCTCCATGAACGATGCATTTCATTTCTTACCTCTAAATGTTATGTAATAATATAAATGCATGTATATACTGTATACATATGATATATATGATATCTAAATCATGAGTATAATTATGGATATAATGGATAATTTACAATATGAACAACTTGTAATTATAAGGAGTTTATTTTTGACTCAAGTACCAATAGTCGACAAAACGACCGTTATTAACTTAAATAATTACATAGTATTTATAACATGGTAATAAGTGATATAAAAGGAATAATGAACTTGAAAAAGGTTCTTAAGCAATTATAAATTAACTCAAGTTTATTATTTAGGAGATTAAAGAACTATCGAGTCAAGTCGGACACGAGGTATAGGACTTCGTCTCAATCTCCTTTCATTGAGACATATTTTGTTTTATACACAAATTTATTTTATACAGTGTATAAAACCTTTTGAATTTTATGTTTATTCAAAAGGAATATTTTTTATACGAAGCGTTTTTCTAAATGACAAAGGGGAATGTTTTTGTCGTACGTATGCAGCGACAATGACTTCTCCGCCACCGTGACCATTATTTGAGTTTCGGATTCCTCTACAAGCCATAAATTTTTTATTAAATGAAAAATAAATACCATGTTTTAATTTTACATTATTTTTTCATTTAAAATGGTTTTGATAATTTTTTGATTATATCATTGTGTTGTATTGATATCTTATGATTGAAATATGGAAATGTTATGTTTACTTTATGCATGTTTTATGTGATACAATTATGTTATGGTTCTTGGACATTGTTTATGAAGACGGGTGGTTCCGTGATAAAATAAGGGTGGGTGAGCCCAATATAGCTCTCCAATGCATTGGGTAATGCGAAGGAGTTAAACGCTAAGGTTTCTCCGAAGAGATTTAGGGAATATATTATGATGGTTATTCCAAACGTAACCATGAGGGTTACTCCCTACGTAAGAATGCTATGAATTCCTCAAGTTACCTTTATGTCTTATTTTTTTATGAGTTATTCATAAGTATTATGATTTAATGAGGTATGATAAAGTGCTCATGTTCTATGAGTAAAGTATGATTTCATTAATTCTTATGTATACATAGACTAATGTTTTCATTCCGTACTTTTATATCCCTTACTGAGCTTTTTATGTTCATCACAAGTTTTTGAAATGTTTTTCACAGGTCAAGAGAAAGGTACATGATGTGATGATAGTGTCAAGGAAGTTTCATGAAAGAATCCACGTTTTTTTAAATATGTTTCCTTTGACGGGAAAAGTGAATATTGTCTTTAATGTAACCACCTTATTTAAATGTGGATTATAATGCACGATTTATGATCTAATTATCTAAAACTCAAAACCTGAAAAGATACTCAATGTGTAATCTTGTAATAACTCAAGATTAAGTAATTTTTAAGGCATGGGGACTTATATATAATTCCTAATATATGATACACGTCATACGGTCTATGATGGATACAAGAAATTACTCAATTACTATATGGAGATGTGGATGGGATAATAGTAGAAAACCAATGGGGAAGCTGTAGTGGGGTAACTTTGTTGTTTTATTATTATAATATATGATATATTATATGTGTTACATAGTGAGACACAACCATGGTGAGACTGGGAATATAGTATACATATTTAGGTGATGAGTTAGTTTCACTTATTTTTCACTGAGGTTTATTATGTTTTATTTGTCTTTTTTCATGAGAGGATCTAGGGAGGATCCCACTAGGTATACTATTATTCTCACCCCATGTATATATAATTTTTTAGGTCATAAAGATAAGGTTAAATATTAGGATTGATTTTACTAGATCATGGTTTTTATGGAGCTATCTGGGTTTCATGGTCACTTTTGAGTTTACCATTTTAGTACCTTTTCAGTTTCCCTTTCAGTTATAATAACTTGATATTAAATTTCATGTATATCCATTTGATTCATTTTTTCTTCCTGAGTAGTGTTTTATTTGTTCATATATCTCATCTCTCTCTTCTGCATGTTTTTATTAGAGGGAAATCCCTCCCATTTGTATTTATGATATACCCTTGGTGATTTTCACTAACTCGTGGCCTACTGAAGGCAGGACTCAGGTGGTCACCATCTCCATTCTCTTATTTTTAGCCTAGGAGGGGTATTCTTTAGGTGGAGGGGGTCATGATAGAGTGTCATAAACATTTTAGGTTGAAGTATAAGATGGTGTTTGAAGTTAGGAATGAGTGAGATTTCATGGGTTAGTAGAGAAAAAATGTTAGCAAAATGTTAGCAAGTGATTTAAACATAGGATATTGTCTTGGACATATGTATTTAGTCCCTCTATGATTGGATGAACACGCCTTTAATTTTACCAAGTCTACTAATTGAAGTGATACCATTTGTGGGGTGGAGACCTAGGAAAAGATCACACATCACACTTCTTTATGGATATGTTTGATATGAGTATACCTTAAGATATGTTAAAACTTATAATAATAAAATGAAATAACTAATTAATTAATCTTATGTGTTCCATAATCCAAGTTTAGGAGTCATTAAAAATTTATTCTTCTTGCATTCGTAGATCAATATAGACACCATCATTAGGTTCATTCCAAAATTTGTTTAGCATGATGTGTCAGTATATCACTATATATTAGATGTTAGAAATGATGATACATGTAATAGGAAACTATACAAGTTTTAGTTTTATAGTTTGCATAATTATGAGGGCTCTATTTCAGACTCAGTCACAGAAGGCTAGTTAGTGGATTTAGAGGTCACTTTTAGTTCGATACGTGCTCAGAAGGAGTACTAGGTTTCTTTGGATATGATGATGCTACATGGGGTTGAAAGTTAGTATTGAATATTATTCCAAGGAGAACATGAGGATTCAACAGTCTTGTGGGAGAAGTTTTGAGACTAGTTTTGAGAAGAGTTTATTTATTTGACCATGAAGGAATCTATTCATCAGAAGTTTCTTACCCTCTAATAGGGGAATTTTAGTGTGTGGGTGATTGGGATTCATTTCAGGACCCTCCTCCAATATGATTCAAACCTGTTGCTGGATTAGAAAGCCAAGGGAATACATTTTGAGAGAGATATTTATCTAGAGATTCAACACCAGGGCACCCTGTTCGTGTTATTGATATATCTTGAGGTTATGGAAATAGAAAAGGTTATTGAGAGGACACTAGCCAAAACTAGATCATCATGAGAGGGGAGTCATCAGGATTCCTCATAAATTAGAGTTATGTTTTTTGGTTCTTAGTTTCCTATATAGAAGAGTTTTTGGATAGCCAATGGTAGGCCCTATCCCTCACCATCTCTTTTCTCTAGGGGTGACAGATATCATGACCTTTCCAAGGGATAATACATGTGTTTTTCTTGTGGAGGATGAGGTAATTAGTAGTGATAGTGCCAAAATTTTTTGAGCAGTTAATGTGCACTTGGTGTTAGGCTTTAGGTTCCTCCATTGAAGTTGTTTTAGTTGAGGTAGCAGGAATAGGTTTCTCTAGATTTGGATTGCTAGAGAGGATATGGGGTAGGTAGAGTATAACCCCAATATGCTCCCCATCCTTAAATAGAAAAGTTCATCTAAGTAGGTGGTCATCATTAGGGTTAGAGAGGTAGTGGAGTAGGCTGTGGTTAGATTCACACTCTAATGTTACCAGTGTCGGGTGAGCCAAGCATCATTTGAGGCAGAATTTTCTTGTTTTGTACTTGGGTGAATGCTTTGTTTTATTTAGGAGATACACACTCATTTATTTCATATTTCGTCATCCATGCTTTGGGACTTGATGTGGAGATACTTCTAGTTCTATTAGTATTGACTACGATAATTGGAGGTTGAGATATCCTATATGAAGTATGTCGAGACTATGACTTAGTGCTTGGGAAACATTGATCTTGGGGATACTTCCTATGTCTAGGGATAAAACCATATAACTCATCCTTATTATGGATTGGCTATATTCAGTGTAGATATCATGAATTTCTTCAGGATATAGTTTCAGTTCTATGATGATGATAGAGATCCTATTGTTTTCTTTGGAGAGAATGAACCTCAAATAGGTTAGAGGAATGTTCCATACTTTTCTTCTTTGTTGACCGAGTGGACATTGTGTCCATCAAAGGTTTAGTCAATGGTGTTTCCCAGGATTTTAGAAGAGTAACTTGATATCTTTCCTAAGGAGGTTGTGGTGTTACCCCATCAATGAGAGATTGAGTTTGGGATAGAGATACAACTAGGAACTTCCCCAATATTGATCTTTCTATATATGATGATGCCTTATGAGTTCTGAGATCTATGAGTACAACTCAATGATATATTAAATTGAGTTTTTTTTTATCTGAGTGCATCAATTTGGGGTGAACATGTTTTTTTTCAGGTATAAGGATAATGGTAGTTTGCATCTCTGTATCGATTATTGTTTCTTAAACCAAGTGATTGTAAAGAACCAATACCCTCTTCCATGGATTGATGATTTATTTGATCAAATGAAAGGATCTAGTTAGTTCTTTAAGATCGATATATAGTCATGATATTATTAGATGCGAGTGAAGGATGAGGATATCCCTTACACTAATTTTTGATTTCGTTATGGGAAATATGAGTTTGTTGTGATGCTGTTCTATGTAATGAATAATCCATAAGTGTTCATGGGTTTGATGAATGTAGTGTTAAGAAAGTTTTTGGATAAGTTCATGGAGGTTTTCATCAATGAAACCCCAATGTACTTTGTGTCAGAGGAGGAGAATATAGAGATTCTATGTGCCATTTAGGAAGTTATTCATTGTTTATATCTATTTGTGAATTTTTCAAAGTGTAACTTTTGGGCTCATGAAGTTCATTTCTTGGGACATGTTGTGTCCCATCAGATAGTAGATGTGGATCCTTCAAAGATTGAAGTTGAAATTTCTTGGGAATCCCCCAATATAGTAGTAGGAGTACAAAGTTTCCTTGGTCTTTTGGGATATTATAATAGGTTCATAACTAATTTATCTCAGGTTGTGAATCCTATGAATACCTCGACTACAAAGGATCATGTGTTCTTATGGACTGAATAGTGGAAGATTCCATTTGAGTACCTAAAGGGGAAGTTGTCTAGTGATCCAGTTATTCATCTTCCATAAGAGGGAGTTTAGTTTGAGATTTTCTACATTTCTTCACGTCTTGGTTTGGGATATGTTTTTGTGCAACATATTTTATTTGTTTCTTATGGGACTCTCTCGTTAATTCCCATGAGCGTAATTATTCCACCCATGATCTCAAGTTGATGGTTGTTGTGTTTTCCTTGAATTTGTGGTGACATTACCTCATTAGTGATCATTTTTTGGTTTTTACCAATCATAAGAGCCCGTGGTATGTCTTCTAACAGCATGAATTAAACTTGCAACAACAATGGTGGATGGAAATATTATAGGATTATGAGTTCAATATTTCATATAAACTAGGAAATGAAAATGTTTTAACTGATGTGCTGAGTAGGAAGTCACGTTGTGATGCCATGAATGAATCTACAGATTCATAGATAATGATGGAAGAACTCTCAATGATGTATATAGATATGAGAGAGGTTATAGGTGGAGTTTTTATTCACCAGATGATAGTGCAACCATCTTTCATACTGGTGGTGGTGGTGCCCCAACTAGGGGATTCTAGGATGGACGTGTGAATAGATTGATTTGTATTTGGAGATTCTACTGATGGTTGGTTTGAGGATGAAAAATACTGGGTGTTGTTTCAAAGAAGCATTTTTATTCATTTGGATATGCATGAGGTGGTTATCTGTGAGTACCATAACTCACCCTTGGTAGTACATCTAGGCATGAAAAAGATGCAATGAGCTCTGATATGTTAGTTTTGGTGGCCTGGGTTGAAATGTGTAGTTGCAGAGTATGTATCTTGGTGTTTGGTATGCTAGAAGGTAATGTCCAAACACCATGTTCATGGTGGTTTTGTCCAACCATTAGATATTCCTCAGTGGAAGTGATAGAAAACTTTGATGGATTTCATTACTAGTTTATCATGATCTCAAGGAGGCTACGATGCTATATGTGTGATAGTGTATTATTTTGATGAAATCTTCCCACTTCATAGAAACTAGGAAGTTGATATTAGTGGAGGTTTTTTCGAGGTTGTATCTAGTGGTGAGACTCCACAGAGTCCTGAGGGAAATCATCTCTAATCATGATCCTCATTTTACTTCTAGGGTGTGGAGATGTATTCATCATGCTTTTGGAAATTAGTTATACCTTAACACTTCTTTAAATCCACAAAAAATGGTCATAAATAGAATATTATCCATAATATTGAATACAAGATGCATTCTTATGTCCTAGATTTTAGAGGTTCTCAGACGAGGAACCTGTTATTGGAAGAGTTTGATTGAAAAAATAGATTTCACTCCACCATTGGTATGAAACCATTTAAATCATTGTAAAAAAAACAACTTCATTCTCTATTGTACTGAACTGGGGTCTTGGGTTAGAAATTCCCCGGCTAGATCTAGTGAATAAAATAATAGATATGGTTTAGGTAATTCATCAAAGGATGAAAGTAGTTTGAGATTATCAGAAATCCTATGATGATTATATGAGGAGACCTTTGAAGTTTGATGTTAGTGATCATGTGTTCCTAAAGGTGACTCCTCATTATGGGAAATAGAGGTTTGGTTATGGGAGTAAGATTTATCCATAGTTTTTTTAGTACTTTAGAGGTGTTGGATCACATTTGATTCATGGAATATTAGATAAACATTCCCCTATAGATGAGCTAGATCCCTGATATTTTTCATGTGTCATAGCTCTGCCATTACCTTCATGATGAATACCACATAATCTATTGGGGAAAGATTGATGTTGATGATGATGTGAACTTAAAAAAGAGACCTGTAGAGATCTAGGACTACCAAGATAAGGTGTTTCATTAATGTTTTATTCCCTTGTTTAATGACATTTAGTGGCATAATGGAATGGTGGAGAGAATCTGGGAATGTGAGTTGTAGAAACATGCTCAGTATCCTGAGAAATTTAAGGTTTACAACCTCTCTTATAACATTTCTCGTTATGAATGTTTTCATTTTTGAGTTCATGATATGGTTTTTATATTATTTTTTCTCATGTACTTACTCTCATTTGACAGGTATCTCTATGAGGAGAGTGTTTAGGATCTATTGAATTTGTTTCACATTTTGCGCTTTTTCCCTTTGAGTGAAGTGGTTGAGATCCTATGATGGTGAAACTATTGAGAGGTATCTTGTAGGATGGATGTTAGGACGACCTTTTTATTTCCATTATATTTGGGTTTGGTTTAATTCTTGATGATGATAAAAGTTTAAGTGGTATCTAATGTAATGTCATGGTTTCTAAGAGCCCTTTTACATGAATTTTCTTAGGCTGGTTGGTTCCAAATGGGTGTTTAAAGGATAGAGGTAGGAGATGGTAGTAGCATATGGAAATAAAAGACTTAGTCCGGTAGTAGGAGATGGTGGTAGCAGGTTTCAATAGTATCTGGTGGTAATAGACTTAGTCTAGTGATAACTTCTGATGGTAGCAGTTGGGGGTAGTAGACTTAGTTTGGAGGTAGCATCTCGTGGTAGTAGTATCTGGTGGTAATTGACTTAGTCTAGCGATAGCTTCTGATGGTAGTGGCTGGTGGTAGTAGACTTAGTTTGGAGGTAGCATCTGGTGGCAATAGATGGTGGTAACTGACATAGTCTGGTAGTAGTAGCTAGCGGTGGTAGATTTATTTTTCCAGTAGTAGTTGGCAGTAACATGTAGTGATAGAAATTGGAAGTAGTAGACTTAGACTAGTGGTAGCATCTAGCGGTAGTAGGTGGTGGTAGCAGCTGACAATATCATATGGCTGTCGCATAATTATTATGACGGTAGAATTTGGTTATAGTAGGTGGAAGTAGTAGATGGAAATAGTAGATGGTTATTGTATCTAGATGTATTAGCTAGTGGTAGAAGATGGTGGTAGTAGGTGGTGGTAGCAGCTAATAGTAGCAAGTTTCAATTTTTCCAAAATTTACTTTTTTTTACAAAATTTACAATTTTTCCAGTTTTATATCTTTTATAATGTAAAATAGTTTTAAAGACTTAATTAAGGGAATTAAGATCCATTTCAAAAGTATATATTTATATCCTCTATTTCTTAAAATTTTGGAGCATTTAAATGACTATTCTGTGAGGATTTAATGGGATTCACAATTAATGTTTGAATACCGATCTAGAAATCCCACAAGTTCCCTATTCTTATCTCACCTTTCCTTCATTTGAATTCTAGCTTGATTTATTCTAGTCTAGATGAAATGGGATTATTCTTGAAACATGGATAATCACCTGCCTCCACCAAGAGATTCCCTTTTGATGTAATCTAGGCATGTTAATTTTTGGGTTGACACTCTATTTCAGCAACAACAAGTAGCATATGAAGCCACAACATCATCTTGTTGAAGTAATGTAAGAAACTTCCTTTCTAGGAAGGGACTTGTTGTTTCTCATTATCTTTTATTTGAAACCATAATCTTATCTTGTTTAATCTTTTTTGGTGATGGTGGAATTAACCATAATAAATATTTAACTGGATTAGATAAAAAGGAATTGGTTTATGGTTATAATAATCACTTGTTGTTTCTTTCCACCATGATAATGTTTTGCCTCTTGATTTTCTAAATAGCATGCTATCTATCTTATTCTTGTTATCACGTTTTTTTATTCTTGGTTTAACATGTTAATTGGAAAATGGTAAATAATGTAATGATAGAATTAATTTTGGTTGGCTAAGAAGATTAAGTGGCATGTTTAATGAATCCACTGATTCTTATAATTCAATGATAATTAAATTGTTTCTAAGTTCATGTTTGTTTAAAGTTGTTATTCAATGTGTTAATGGAATTGATAAATAAATTGAAGCAGGGATTCTTTTCAATAATGAAAATAATAAAAATCCATGTTGATTGAGAATTATTCTTCACACAATTTGATGAAGCTGGTTTTATGCAAGGAAGCATGTTAAATTATTTTTTTATAGCTTATTATAGTTGATAAGTTAGGTTTTCTGTGGTTTGAACCTCTAAATAATGTATCAGTTAATTCGATATGAAATAAAATAATTAGTTTTTTTTATAAAGATAAATCTTTGGAGATGAGAGTTACCATTTTTATGTAAAGGTTGAATACCTTGTTTTTAGGGCCAAGTTTCCCAGTTAACTATGCTTATTTATTTGTTACCTTGTGATGTGCTCTGGATATGATTATCGGATGGATGAGCCTGGGAAGGATGATGATATGGGAGGGGAAGACTGAGTTTATGGAAGTATTTGATACCTATGATGGTGATATAGATGATAATATACATGTTGGTTTTAGGGATGGCACTGAAGATTATGGAATGGGTTTAAGATGGGTTTACCTATTGTTATGCTGAAGTTGGATGCTTGTTATTATTGAAATTATTTAATGGACTTATGGAAAAGTTTTTTGATTAATCTATGTTACTTTCCTGTATGTTTAAGGTAGATAGATGTGCTTAGTTTCATCTCTATTGGTAATAGATTATGATATTTTCCTAGAGTACTTGGGATTATGTAATGGAAATATTAATCACTATAGTAAAACATGCGTTTCACGGCGGTTTTTTCGCGGTGGTTTTAAAAACCGCCGCGAACTGTGTAATTTTTTTTTCATTTTTTTATTTTTTCAAAGATTGGCGGAAGATTTTTAAAAAACCGCCGTGAAATAGCGGCGGTTTGGGTAAAACTGGCGCGGAATGAAAAGAAAAAAATAAAAAAACATGAGAAACCCCAAAATCACTAAAACGACTATAACTTTTTATCCGGGCATCCGTTGGAGCGCCACGACTAGTCAAATCGAAGCTCATGAAGAGATCTAGAAGAACGTATAATAAAACCATGAGATGGTCTAAGGTGCGGAAGATATGAGATTTATAAGAAAGTTGAAAAAAGTTCTCCAACTTCAAACGACCATAACTTTCACTCCAGGTGTCCGTTTGGGCTCTACCATATATCAAATCGAAGCCAGCGAAGAGAGATACGCATCAGTTCAACAGAAGAAAGCTTGTGTTATGTTTTTATACCCCCAAAACCCCTCCAAAGGTCTCCAAAATCTCATTTCCATCACCGGTGTCCTGTTGAACTTGTCTTCAAAGAGACCCAACTTTCGATCCGCGTGTTAGTTCAGACTCCTTCACCTTCCAAATCATAGGTCGTTCCATAAGATTCGGTTTGACTGGTCATGATGCCCACATGGACTCCTGGATCATAAGTTATGGATTTTTTAGTGGGTATCGTGTTTTTTATGTTTTTTGATGCCACGTTTCTAGCACCTGTTCCCCGTCAGCTTTTTTTTAAACAGTCGTAACTTCCGATCCGTCGGTCCATTCGGTCTCTTTCACCTATCGGCTCGAAGATCATTTTAGGATCTTGAATTTGACTGGCCGCGGATCTAGAACAGACTCTCGAATCATAAGTTATCTCTGTTAATGTGAGTCCAATGTTTTTTTCACTTTATGACCATTTTGACGGGTTTTAACGGTTGCTCCATTTATTACTGTTTATTTGGGTTTTCATGACTTGTTATCTTTATCAATTATTTTTTGTGGGTTATTATGATGATTATGTTGAATTCTTAAGGGGTTTTCCAGAGTTGTCATGAGTTTTCATGCGTTCTCATTTTTTCTAATGCCTCATTTTTCATGCTTCTCCATCCGTTTTCATGCGTTTTCATGATTTTTCATCCCTTATCATGTCTTTTCATATTTTTTCATGTGTTTCATTTATTATTTATTATTTATAATATACTTTAATTTATTTATTATCTATTATTTGTTACTGGTTATTTATTAATTATTATTTATATTTATTTATTATTTATTATTTATTATTTATATTTATATTTATTTATTATATATTATTTATTATTTTTTATTAATAATAATAAAATATTATTATTATTAATAATATATGTTACTAGATATTTATTATTTATTATTTACTATTTATTATTTACTATTTATTATTTATTATTTATTATTTATTATTTATTATATGTTTATTATTATTTATTATTTGTTTATTATTATTTATTTTTTATTATTATTTAATATTTATTATTATTTAATATTTAATATTATTTATTATTTATTATTTATTATTTATTATTTATTATTTATTATTTATTATTTGTTATTAATAATAAAATATTATTATTAATAATAATATTTGTTTCTGGTTATTTATTATTTATTATTTATATTTATTTATTATTTATTATTTATTATTTATTATTTATATTTATTATTTATTATTTATTATTTATTATTTATTATTTATTATTTATATTTATTGTTTGTTTATTATTATTTATTATTTGTTTATTATTATTTATTGTTTATTATTTATTATTATTTATTGTTTATTATTTATTATTATTTATTGTTTATTATTTATTATTTATTATTATTTATTATTTATTATTATTTATTATTTATTATTATTTATTATTTATTATTTATTATTTATTATTTATTATTTATTATTTATTATTTATTATTTATTATTTATTATTTAATATTTAATTTTTATTATTATTTATTTTTAATATTTAATATTTAATATTTATTATTTATTAATAATAATATTTTATTTATTATGTGCTATTTATTATTTAATATTTATTATTAAATATTTTTTTATTTCGTATTTATTATTTATTATTATTTATTATTATTTATTATTAGTTATTATTATTTATTATTATTTATTAATATTTATTATTATTTATTAATATTTATTATTATATATTATTATATATTATTATATATTATTATATATTATTAATTATTATTAATTATTATTATTTATTATATATTATATATTATATAATATATATTATATAATATATAATATATAATATATATTATATATTATATATTATTTACTATTTATTATTTGTTTATTATTATTTAATGTTTATAATTATTTATTATTTATTATTTATTATTATTTATTTTTATTATTTATTATTTATTATTTATTATTGTTTATTTTTTATTTTTTATTATTTTTTATTTCTTATTATTTATTATTTTTTATTTATTATTTATTATTTATTATTTATTATTTATTAGTTATTATGTGTTATGTATTATTTATTATTATTTATTAATATTTATTATTTGTTTATTATTATTTATTATTATTGTTATTTATTATATCTATTCGTTATGTATTATTTGTTTTTTCAATTAATATATATAAGTATATTAAATTCTGTTTATTAACCACATGGCGAGCTTGTTGGAGTGGTAAAGTCTTTGGAAAATAAGCAAGAGGTTAGGAGTTCAAATCTCACCAAACAGTGTATTTCTTTATATTGCATGGGCATGTGCATGTGCATGAGATGTGCATGGATGGATAATAAAGTAAATAAAGTAAATAAAGTAATACAAAATAAATAAAATAAATATGAAATAAATAAAATAAATACGAAATAAAATAAATAAAATAAATAAAATAAATAAAATAAATAAAATAAATAAAATAAATAAAATAAATAAAATAAATAAAATAAATAAAATAAATAAAATAAATAAAATAAATAAAATAAATAAAATAAATAAAATAAATAAAATAAATACGAAATAAATAAAATAAAAAATAAATATGAAATAAAATAAATATGAAATAAAATAAATAAAATAAATATGAAATGAATAAATAAATAAATAAATAAGATAAATAAAATAAATAAAATAAATAAATACTAAATAAAAAAATAAAAAATAAAAAATAAAAAATAAAAAATAAAAAATAAAAAATAAAAAATAAAAAATAAAAAATAAAAAATAAAAAATAAAAAATAAAAAATAAAATAAATAAAATAACTAAAACAAACCGCCGTGAATAGTTTCCCGACACACGATTTCGCGGCGGTTTTTCGAAACCGCCGCCAATCTATTTAGCGGCGGTTTAAACCACCGCGAAACGTAAAACCAAACCGCCGCTAAATGCCTTTTTTTCCGTAGTGAATGTTTAATAAATGTTTTAATCCATGGGGGTGGTTTTTATAGAATGAAAATGTTAATGTTAATCCTGAAAAACTGTGGATGGTTGGATCATGTCTCGAGGGCATGGAATTTTCTTTAGGATAATAAAGTGTGGCTTGATCATTGTTAATTTAATCTTTATGTAATGTAATTTGGAATAATGATAATTAATGGTTAATTAATTAATTAACATAAATGAAATAAAAAAGGAAATAAGTAATTTATTGAAATCCCTTTTAAATGGTTTTGTTCTTATAGGATATCTAGTTATTAAGTTTTCCCATAATGTGGTAGTGAGATATATTAGATCCTCTATGTACTACGATTTTATATTCTACCCCACCCAAGTTAGTAGGGATACTAACACCCAGTGGACTCTGGGAGTGTGTTTTCCACAACATCTAGGTTAGTGAGGAACAGATGGATGACTACCCCCTATGACCCCACTCTATTCTCTTGGTAGTATTATGTGCTAGTATGCATAGTGGTTAATTTTCCATATATGTGTGTAGAGGTATATAATGGATTGTGTTTATTTCACACACATGTATCTCTAGATTTAGTAACCAATGGATTATTATAGGTATGATGTGTATAGGTTATGGTGTCTTAAGAAACTTTACTTGGTGTATTGGTTGTGATGTATTGAGATATAATACCCGATGTATGATACACATTATATGGGCTATGGTGGATCCTAGAAATTACTTGATTACTATTTAGAGATGTGAATGAGATTATTTGATGATACAACGAATGAGGTGTATGTTGTGATACTTATCCCAGGTGTCTTTAGGATGACTTACTTTTTGAGAGAGATGGATCGGGATGTACGACATTGGGGAAGAGCATAAAATCAATGGGGAAGTGGTAGCAGGGCACCCTTGTTATTTTATTATTATAATATATGATCTATTGTATGATTTCATTAGTGAGAGATAACCATGGTGAGTTGGGAACATAGTATACCTATTTAGGTGACGAGTTAGTTTCACTTATTTTTCACTAGGATTTAACTTGATTTCTATATCTTTTTCATGAGTGACATCAGGGAGGATCCTACTGAGTATACTATTATGATCTCCCCATGAATATATAATTTTTTTCAGGTCAAAAAGATCATGTTGAAGATCAGGATGGATTTTACCAGATCGTGGTTTTTCTAGAGGTGTCTGGACTTCATGGTCAATGTCAAGTTTACCTTTTTGGTACTTTTTTGTGTCATTTTTAGTTGAAACAACTCAATATGAAATTACATATATATACTTGGGATATATTTTATCTTTATGATAAGGTTTTGATTGGTGTATCTATCTTATCTCTATCTTACATATGTTTATATTAGAGTGTAATTCCTCCCATTTATATGTATAATATACCCTCAGTGCCTATCACCAACCCATGGCCTATTGGAGGTGGGAATTGGGTGGTCACCATCACCATTCTCTCGTTGCAGGCCCAGGAGGGGTACTCTTTAGGGGGAGGGGTTCATGAGATAAAGATACACATAATACAATCCAAGAAGATATAGAGGCCTAATGTCTTTGGTAAATTATATACATAGAATATTAATTTGAAAGAGGGATATAAAGACATTATTTAAAACTCCATAACAAGCTCTTGAAATCCATTAATCTTCTAATACTACACGAGATAACCTGGGGACGTACATAAGAAAGGGGTGAGCTATAAATCCTAATAAGGGAATAATAAAATTGTAACATGATAAAAGTAATACATGTCAGTCAAGAGGAATAACAATGTGACATAATATGGCGAGAATCATAATCATTAATATTGAATCATGATATAACGTTAAGGAATTATTGGAACATGGAAACAACATAAAACATGACATCATAATCATAATTCAAGGATAATCATTGAGACAACATAACATAGTGTTCTTAGGATAACCTCCCATGAAACATACATAGAATCTCATGAGATAAAAACACCACCTAATGAATTAGAGGGATATATAATTCTGGTCCCACCCACCATATTCATATCATGTACATGTATATGTGTTCCACATAAATCATACAACATAAAAATGTATTTTATCACTTTTCATCCCACAATTATGGAGTGTGGGTTAAATTCATGGGATTTCCCAATCAATGAGGATAGTTCCTTCTAGGTGAATACCCTTTACTGGAAATGGGGATGTGTATAAACAACACAAATGTTTGGCATATAAAATCATGGGATAATTACAGCATCATAATGGGTGAACAAAAAGGTTCAAGGAAGGTTTAATGAGAGTGAGATGTTTAATATAATTACTTGGTCATAATGAGGATAAAAAAGGTATGTGTAAAAACATATGAAAACATAAAAAATTGTAAATAAAAAGGCATAATACAAATAAATTACTTGAATATGGAGGAGGAAAAGAATCCATTACCTTGATAGGACACTTCTAAAATCTTGGGAAGAGCTTTATTAGATATGTAGAATACCTTAGGGGAAATTTATAGAGGTATTGGGAGAGGAAATTAATTCCAAATTTGTTTTGAGTGAAGAGGAGTGGGGTATTGGGTGGGTATTTATTGAAAAAGAGAGGATAATTATTTATTAATTTCTAAAAATAGGTTTTGAACTCTATATAATAAAATAATCAATCCCACAAACCTTAACATGTATTTTTCCCATGGTTTCTGAAAAATAGGATTGGTTTTAAATATATTATAAATACAAGAATATAAAATATTAAAATAATACCACTAGTGATGTGGAAGTGAGTCATGTTTATAAATAAATGATTTTAAAACCTGAAAAAATATAATACAAGTTTTGGAGCATTCATTGAAGGTTTATAAAATTAATAAAATAACTTTAAAAAACATTATTTCAAAGGGAAAATATATTTTTGGTCATGGAATACCTTTATAGTATTTATTATATAACTTTTATGCTATTATGATGTCATAACAGATACAATATATTTATATTGTATTTAATTCTTACCAAAAAAATCGATTGTCTCATAAAATTATGAAAAATTTACCACTGACTAATTTCTATGCGATGATTTCAAAAATAATATTTATTTTATCAAAATGGTTATATAAGTATTAGAATTTATACTTTTAAGTAAAGATCCTTATTTACTAGAAAATACTTATTTTTATGATACTAATATCTTTTTGACCCTAATAATAATTACATTGGACTTCATTAAATTATACTTTCATTTATATATAAATGTTTATTTCTAAAGTTATTATATTTATCAGAAATAATGTTTTATTTAAATATATATATTTCCTAAAAGTATAATTTTGATTTTATCAAACTCAATATATAATCATTTATAAAGTAATAATGAAAAGGGATAAATATAATCATCATTTCAATAAAAAGAAAATATGAAAATTTATAATACTCAGGTCTAGATACATAACCCATTATTACAATAGCATACACCCTAAGGGTAAGATGTGCAATGGTGGTGCTTTCTTAGTGTGGTTCGGTGAACATGATTTTGCCCATGATCTCGATAAGCTTGAACTTATCTTATAAATGGTTTTAATCGAGCTTCAGTTGTTGAATATCATCTTGGGATTGGTCAAGGGAAAATAATATTAATGCTATATCCCTTAAAAGATCTAATAAGTGAGATTTATAGGTTATGATCCTATTGGTTAAGACCATCACTTCTTCTATCTGTGTCAATTAGACTTTATCATAACCCTTTATATATACTAATATTAATAGTCACTGTACACTGAATAAATTATCAACAGTTATGATTCTTAATGGTATTTTAAATTTGATAGGATATATTTTTTAATGGTCCAAAATTATCAAACTAGTGCATTTGTTTTCTATAACTACATTACTGAATAAATAATTTATTCATTTAAAAGGGAATTTTATTTATAAAAGTTTATATCATTACATTATATCACCTTATAAATTTTACCCTCTAAATTTCATTTTATACACTATAATAGATGAGGGTACTTCTATTTTATCACCCCTTCTAGTTCCAATGTTTCCTCCTCAAACTTGTGGTTCCTCCACAACAGTTTTACCTGGTGAGTTGCCTTGTTTCATAGAATTATTTTCTCTACAATATAAGATCTTTATTGGATCCTACTCATATGAAAGATCATTCTCCAAGGGAACAACATATAGAATCAATACATGTGAGGGGTATTATATGTACTTTATCAAGAGGTATACATAGAACAAATCATGTACTTGATATAGGTTAGGTGAGAGTGATATTAGATATTCCACATCTCTAATGTGATCAAGGATCTCTATGGGGACGATGTATCTTGGAATAAGCTTTCCCTTTATCCCAAACCTCAGGAATTTATTCCATAAATATATATAAAGGAAAACCTTATCTATAAACTCAAACCATAGGTCTCATTGATGATTATCTATATAGATTTTCTGTTAAATTTGTGTGGATTTCATATGATGTTGAATGGTTTGGTCATTATCTATTATCTGTTAAATGATATTAGGTCCCATAAGATTCTGCTCTCTAATTTCATCCCAACATATTGAATCATGACAACTCTTTCCATACAGAGCCTCATAAGGTTCCATTTGAATACTTGAATGAAAAATATTTTTATATAAGAACTCCACTAGTGGAAGGTGCTGATCCCAACATCTTTGGAAATCCATTAAAAACAATCTCAACATATCCTATAGATTTTGAATAGTTATTTCATACAGATGATCTATATGAGGGTGATAAGTAGTCATGAAACTCAGATCTATATCTAGTTCTTGCTTAATTCTTCTCTAGAACCTTGAGGTAAACCTAAAAACTCAATTAGATACAATGGAGATTGGTGCCCCATAAATTATTATCAATTACCTTATACATATCTTAGTGAGTTGGTTGAGATATAAATATTCCATTATTTAAATGAAATGTGATAACTTTATAAGGTGATTAAATACCACCCATATGACATTATTTTCTTTAGATATCCTGGGGAGTCCTATAATAAAATATATGGTTATGATTTTCCATTTCCATGATGGTATGTGAAATGGATACATCATACCATTAGACTTTTATCATTCATCCTTGACTTTTTGGCATACAAGGCATCTTGATACAAATTCTGCAATATATATCTTCTTGTTATCCCATAAGAATTTTTTAATCTCTATACATCCTGGTACTTCTTGGATAAATAGAGAATGATAAGATATGTGCATCATCTAGAAGTTCCCTATTTATCTTTGGGTTTTATGGGACACATATCTAGGTTCCAAACCTTATGAATACAACTTTATAAAATTTAATCCTCTTAATATTCTACACCATTAATTTTAGATCCTTATTATCTTTTTATGCCTCCATTATCCTCTCAAGAATGGATGGTTGAGTAGTTATTTGAGATAGGTAGTATGAAGTCCATTTTATGATTTTAATCTATATCCTTTACATGTATAAGAATATTTTATCCATTTCAATACTCATCATGGATAGGGTTACATGATACTTTTTACTCATAACATTTTCCCCTTTGTTTTCCTTCTGAGGATGGTAATGGATTGAACAATCATAATCCTTGACTAAATCTAACCAAATTTTTTGGAACATATTAATATAATTTTTTGGGAATATATACTTGAGGTATTTATGATCCGTATATATGTCCAACTTCTCCCCATACAGATAATTTCATGAAATCTTCAATGTGAAGATCAATATATCTAATTCTAGATCATGAATTGGGTAGTTATTCTTATGGATCTTTAATTGGAGGGAGGAATGGACTATCACATTTTTATATTTCATGAGTGCATAACCCAAGTCTTTTTTGGATGCATTGATATTGATAAAAAAGACTTCCTCACTAGTAGGTAATGTGAGAAAAAGTGCAGTGATTAACCTATTTTTAACTATTTAAATATCTTGTCACTTTAATCAGTCCAGATAAACTTCACTCTCTTCCGATTTATCTTGGTTAGTGGGATTAAAAATTGTGAGAAGTTTCTCAAAAATTAATAATAGTACCTAACCAATATAAAGAAATTATATATCTCCATCATAGATGTTGGTTTGGGACATACTCTAGAATGCCAATATTTTTGAATGATCTACTGATATCCCTTTACTGGTGATAAAATGGATCATAAATTTTACTTTCTTTATTAAAAACTCAAATTTATTATAATTTTCATATAACTTTTTATTTTGAAAGTTATTCAGTACAACCTTCAAGTGCACCACATGTTCCTCCTTTCTTTTGGAGTAGATAAGAACATCATCTATAATCACTTCCATTTTTTATGGTAGTACCTAAAGAATATATTCATTAATTTCATAGATATAGATGGAGAATTAGTGAGTCCAAATGGAATAATTATGAACTTATAGATCCTACACCTTGTACAGAATGCAGTCTTGGGGATGAACACATTTAATTTTACTTCATACTATCTCGAATTAATATCCACCTTAGGGAAGTAATGTGATCCACAAAGCTGATCAAACAAGTCATCAATCTATGATAGAGGATAATTATTCTTTATCATGATCTTGTTATGCTCACTATAATAAATGTAGAGGTGTATTAAAAAATCCATATTCTTAATGAAGAGGACCATCACACCACATAGTGAATCACATGGGAATATAAACCCTTTATCATGACTCTATTGTAGTTACTTCTTTAGATCTTGAAGTTCAATAATTTTCATTATATATGTAGTCTTGGATATTATAAAAACTTCTAGTATAAGTTTTATTAATAAATCAACCTCTCAGTTAGGAGGAAGACTAGAAAATTCTTTGGGAATCACATATGTATATTATCTTACAAAGGGCAATGTTAGGTATGGTTGGTTGAAAACAAAGATAAAGCCACAAGAGGGGGGGGGGGGTGGGTGAATTGTGCACTTCAAAAACTTAGATAGTTCTTGAACCCTCTCTTGTTATGTGAAAAACACTTCATTTTATCTTACAAATGAGTGAGAAATATAAATAAATAAAGAAATGAACATAATGATGTATAATGGTATAGGGAACAAAGATTCCCTATTCCACACCACCAATGATTAACTCCATGAGTTTGGTTATTTTCACTAGGTCATATTATTCTGAGACATTTAAAATTATCAAATGATTATAAGTATTTAGAACCTTTACAATAATTCTTTATAGATACTTTTGGTTCTTTTATAAGGAACCATAAATCCATAGTTTAGTGCAAGAATATGACACTTAACTATGACTGATTACGAGGATCTGAAATTGAAATAAATCAAAAGAATTTGATTTGTTTAATGGTAGAGGCTAAACTTCACAGTTGTAGTAGAAACTGATAGATGTATTCAGATCTTCAATATATCACAACAACAGATATATCTTCTACAAGGAATAATATTTCTTCAAATAATGATAGAGAAGACACCAAATAGATTTATAAAAATTTATGTATCCAAAGTGTATCTCTGTTAAAAGCTTCATCATTCTTGACAGAGGATATGTAACAAATAAATTCAGTAATAGGGACGACAATAATAGTGAGTTGACAGATCAAAACATGTATGTCTCCAAAGTGTATATTTGAAGGAAATGACACACGACTTTGTATGTATATCACTTTTTTCATATATTTATCTCTATTTTTGCAATGAATATCTTCTTGATATTTATACTATAGGTTTAATAGATCTAGGTTAAACCAACTCTAAAAATTTTGTACAATAAATTATGAATATTTGAATTCAAAAACATTCAAGAGAGTCATAATTTACTATAATAATAATAACATTTTACGCCGTTGAATACAAGACTTTAAAATAATCATAATAAGCCTTTCAATCGGTCATAAAATACATTTGATCATATCTTTACTTCCATCAAGACTGTTGCATAAATATTAGATAATATCACAAATTTAAGACTCCATCGTTGAATAGTGAAACATAGGGTTCCTTCACATAATGACAAAACATAGAACATAGGGTTGATTACCAAAGTACGGTTTATGTACCATACATTTGTTTCCTCAAACATAGGGTTACTTCTGTACATCATGTTCATTATCCATAATTTCCCCTTTCTCAAACGTAAGGCTCCATCCAAATATAGGGTTCCTAAACTATATATTCTCAATAGTGTAGGGTATATGATCCATACACAATATTCCCAATGTAGGGTTCCATACTTATGTTTTTCTTGCATACATAGGGTATGAATAGTGTTTATAGAATACATTAAAAAAATTCTGAATACTTCAATGAATATTGATTGTGGATTACAGTCTTGAATATAATTATAGAATAAATATTTCCATGAATAATAATTTCCAGAAATTCACTTACAAAAAAATTATTAGTAATAAAAATGTTGGTGTTTGTGAGCATCCAAACCAAGAATAAATTAATTAAATTGTTGAATCAACACATGCTCAACAATCTCCCCTTTTTGAAGATCACAAAACCCATAACATAAATAAATAAAATTTAATTTTTTAGAAATTTCTAAAATAAATTTCCTAACTTTGTCTTTTTATAATATTTCTTCCACAAAGAAAAAATTATCTCCCATTATAAGGATTAAAAATTCTCCCATTATTCTCCCTCTATGTAAATTTTATTTTGTAGAAAACTTCTCCCTTTAGATAAGGATATTATAAAGAATATATTTCTTATAAAATTACAATATTTAAAACTTCTCCCCATTTTTGTGACATCAAAAAGATAAGAGTAGTAATTAAATCCCCCAAAATTTATGCTTTCTTTAAAAAGAAAAAAGTTTAAACAAGGAGATTTTATAATAACTAGATGATTATTTTAAAAAAAAACTACCCCTAAATCATAGCATATCAAATTATTTTAACAAACTTTTTTTATAAGTTAAGACAAAAATTAGGTTCATACTTGCATAAGAATAATAATAAAAAGTAAAAAGAAATTACTGAAGCAACTTATTGAACTATTTTCACTTAAAAAATTTAAAAACAGTATATATAACATTTAGTTTTATATGAAAAGAATAAAAAAATGAATATTTAAGAAGGAGTAGACTATTAATTTGAACTTTTAAAAATACAATTTTTTTCACTTAGAATAGCTAAAATTATTTATATTTATTTGAATCTATTTTTAACATCAACTGTTCTTTGATAAGAAGAAGAAAACACTATTCAACTAGAAACAACTTTAGTTAATCAAGATCGAGCTTTGTAATAACTTCTCTTATGGACAACTCCATTTGACTAAGCATTTTTGCTTTGAAAGCTTTAAAGTATTCTTTTGAGATTGAACTATCTTTTCTATTCTTATATTACTTATGTAATGAACTAAAAATAAAATTTGATACTAATTCTTTATATAGATCACAATACGACTTTCTAGACACATATAACTAAGATTGAAACTCTAATCTTTTATCATTAAAAGATATAAATTTAAATATAAGTTTTTCATAATTTATTTTAAATTCAGAGACTTCCAATTCTGTAGAACTATGAACTTATTAATTTCTTTCAGAAGACTTTTCACACAGATCTTCAACAAATGAAACTGACAGTTCTTCAAATGGGTCACAATGATTGCCTTTTTCCTCTTGCAATAAATATTTACTTCTATACTTGAAGTACTTTATCTCTTCATCTTTCCGTGACTGGTTTTCAATAGTCATTAGAAAAAGATATTTTAAAGAAGAAGAAGAAGAATAACAAGTTTTTAAGAAGAAGATGAGATGTTTGGTTATAACAAAATACAAATGACGTTTCATTTTCTTTATCCAAAAAATACTGAACAATCATTTAAAAAAGACATGTTACTAAGAAGAGTTTTTATAATTACATAACCAAATAAAATTTTAAGAAATGAATATAAAATATTTCAAAAAAAATATAAAATTTCATAACAAATACTATATTTTCAAAATAAAGATTAAAAAATTTGTTATATAATCAAGATAGACTAAAATTTTATTTATATAGTAAAGAATAATTTTTATTAATTACACCATCACCCAAAAGAGCCTTCCTCTCGCACAAGGCTAAGGTTTCCTTCAGATAATCACCTCCTCCCCTTCTCCTGCGAGTTTCGATGTGGCGAGGCGCCTCTTCTCCGGGTTGGCGTGGCATTGGAGTTGATCGACATCAGCTTCATCACTCTGGATTCGACACTCCGACTTCGACTCTAGAGAGACTCGTCATGGTCTGGCTTCCCAGACTAGAGTCAACATGGCTTGGCGAAGGCTTTGGTTCACTCCCTAATTCATACTCTGGTGTGGCCCGACGTTGTATATGGTTCGACTTGTAGGGGGGAGGATCTATTTTACTTTTTCAGTTTTAGTAGGGTTTTGCGGATTCTCCATTACTAGAGGTTCGTTGCTCCTCCTAGATGTCTCTAGCTTCCTATGTGAGGCTCGAATCTATCCTCTTTAGGTTTCTTCTACGAACGATTGGGGATTTCTTGTGGATGGTGGCAGGGTTGTTTTCTAGCGATGGCTCCGACAATTGGTGTAGGTCTTTTGGTGTATGATATTGTCTTCATGTGCTTCTGGTGGTGATTTTGGTTCTCTTGCGGATGTTTTGTTGAAGTTAAATGGATTATTTCTAAAAATTGGATTTGTTTGATGTGGATGATTTGAATTTGATGCTGTGTTAAAGGCTTTTCTGTATAAAGGAGTCCCTATAGTGATTGGTGGAAGTTATTTGTGAGTTTTATTTGATCCTAAATGTGAGAAGTTAGTGCAGCTGGACTCGATCATAGGAACATACCCTAGAGGGGGATTCAAAGCTGGTGGTTCATCATTATAGTGATTTTTGGATTTCATTGATTAAGAGGGTGTGGAGTCAGCCATCGAATCAGGCCTATGCTTTGACACATGACAGTTTTTAGCCGATTAGCCTTGCAATGATGACAAACTTTAACATGATCAAATGTGCTGGGTATGGGTGACTCTCATTGTCAGTCTGATTTTTCTCCTTTTGTCCTTTAGGAATGATTTATTTTAAGTCCTTGTTGTCTTTTGTGTTCCCCCTTATTCCCTTAAAAGGGGTCTTTATCTAATAAATAAAAAAATTTGAAGGCCTTCGGGCCATTGGATGGATAAAATAGAAATCATTCACATAATTACCATTTGTATCATAATAAAATCATTTAACAATAGACATGTTTTTACTACTTAAACTTGGAATAAAATAATTTTTATATAGTTTTGGTCTTTCACCATTATGTTCTATTCCAAATTTTCCTTTCGGTATTTTAATTTTTCTAAGGATTTTATTTAAATATATTTCTACTTTTATTAACATACAATAATCTTGTTTTAAATCATTAGCTTTATCCATTAATTATTTAATCTTAATGTTATATAAATCACAATAAATTTTAGAATCATTAGATTTTAATTCTATAATCAGTTTTGATAAATTTTCTTTTTCTAATAAAATATTATCATTATATTTATTAAATTTTATATATTATTTCTTCAATGATTAATATTTTTCTTCGAACATAAAAAATATTTATTTAACTCATTATAAGAAAGTTTTTCTGAACTAGAGTTTTGAGAGTAAGATGATTTTACCTCATCAGTATCAGCAATGAGACATACAATTTTATGATAAAAATTTGAATTTATATAATATTCATCATGTGAAAAAGAATAATTACTCTAGGTAGCCTTTATATACTTTTTCCTTTTAATCTGTAATTGGATTTCATTTTAGCTTTGAGTAAGGGAAACTTATCCTTTTTATGACTTATTTCCTAAAATTTACAATATCTACCATCTTCAATGTATTTATTTTTATTTTTATAAAACTTTTAAATTTTTTAAGAAAGATATAATAAATATTTATCTAAATTTGGACAATTTGAATCAGATGATTCATCTATTATAGTAACGAGAGTGGCTTCTTCAGGTTTGATAAGAATTTCAGCTTCAACCTGCATCTCAACTTCATACATCATTAAAGTTTTAATCAAGTTCTTCATTGTTAATTTTTTTTATTAATGTAGACTTGCATATTGATTCAGATATTATACTCCACTTAGGAGGTAGTAATTTTAGTTCTTTTAATGTTTGATCTGATTGTGAAATTGGATCTACTAAAGCAGTAACATTAGTGACAATCTCTATCAACCTTTCATCCATTTGGTTAATAGTTTCATTCTCATACACTCTAAAATAATTGAACTTAATATTTTTAGTAGTGTATCTTAATTGTATGAAATTTTTAGTTCCCTCATAGGAAGAAATAATAGTTTTATACATATTATATGAAATATTACATTAAGATACTCGATTTAATTCTTCCGTTCCTAAACCAAAAACAATAGAATTCATGGATTTTGTATTGAGATTATATTATTTTTCTTAATCATCACTCTAATCTTCAAAATATTTTTTATGAATATCATAAGGCTTAACAATATTTAAATAAACCCTTATTATAAGATTTTTCAAATAAATAATCATACGGTATTTCCATCATCAATAATTATCACTATTAAAGTTGGGAGAATTAATTATCAACACACCTTCTCTATAATCATCCATTATATGATGTATTCATTAGAATATTTAACTTAGGCTTGTTAGATATAGTAAAAAATTATTGAATTTTATAAAAGAGTGCCAAAATTTTAATCACTTTGATAGAAAAAATGTGTTCAATGAATAAATCACAATTACTTGTTCAAAAAAATTTCCGAGAAAAAACATACCAGAAGATCCTTGTGCTTTGATACCAATTTTTAGGTACAATTAGTAGAAAATGAATAAAAACACATGGGGGGGGGGTGAATTTTGCACTTCAAAAACTTTGATAGTTCCTAAAACCTCTCTTGTTATAGATTTAACCTTTACTTTTCTCTTAAAAAAGAGTGAGCAATGAAATTAAATAAAGGAAATGAACACAATGATGCATAGTGGTTTAGGGCGCTTAGATCTCCTAGTCTACTCCACCAATTCTCAAATCCACGAGCTTGGTAATTTTCACTAGGTACTTTTATCCTAAGACCTTTAAAATCCACAACTGAGTGAAAGCAGTTAACACCTTTACAATAAGGCTTTATAGAGACTTCTGGTTTTTTTACAAGGAACCCTAAATCCATAGCTTAATGCAAGAAGATAACACTTAACCATGACTGAGTACGCATATCCGAAACTCAAATAAATCAAAAGGTTCTGATTTTTTTTATAGTACAGGTTAAACTTCACATGTACAACAATAATTGACAGATATATTCAGATATTCAATATAACACAACTACAAATATATCTGCAACATCATGCAACCTTTATTCATACAATGATAGAGAAAACAACCGAAAGATGTATAAACATGTATGCCTCCAAAGTGTATCTCTGTTAAAATATTAGTTGTTCCTGTATAGAAATATGTAATGAATAAATGTTTTTGCAGCGATAAAAATAGCAGCGAGTTGATAGATCAAAACATGTATGTCTCTAAAGTGTAGCTTTGAAGGAAACTGCTCACGACTTTTTATGTATATCACTTTTTTTATATTCATTTCTCTTTTTCCAATGATTATATTCTTGATATTTATACTAAAGTTCGAACAGATCTAGGTCAAACCAAATCTTGAAATAACCCACAATAAATCATGAATATTTGAATTAAAAAAGATTCAAGAGAGTCATAAATTCCTGTAATAATAGTAACATTTTACTCCATTGAATAAAATCCTTTAAAAAAATCATAATGAGACTTTGAATCAGTCTCAAAATATATTTGAATATATCTTTACCTATATCAAGACCATTTCATAAATCTCAAATAATATCCTGAATTTAAACCTCCATGACTGAATAATCAAACACAGGGTTCCTTCATGTAATGGAAAAACACATAACATAGGGTTGATAATGTATGATTGATTACCAAAGTAGGGTTGATGTACCATATGTTTGTTTCCTCAAATATAGGGTTTCTTCTAATCACAGGGTTCATTATTCATACTTTCCCATTTCTCAAATGTAAGGTTCTATCCAAACATAGGGTTTTTGAACCATACATTCTCGACATGGTAGGGTATGTGATCCATATGCACTGTTCCAAAATAGGGTTCCATCCTTGTATTATGTTTTCACATGTAGGATATGGATAATGTTTCCATAATATGATAAAACACATTCCTAATAATTAAGAAATATTATTTATGGATTAAAGACATGAATATAATTCCAAAATAAATATTTCCATGATTATTAATTTCCTGAAATTATCTTAAAGAAAATTATCAATAACACAAATGTGGGTTTTTGTGAGAATAAAAACCAAAAAGAAATTAGAAAAATTGTTGAATCAACACATGGTAAACAAGCATGTCACTATGGATGATCTTTTACTTAGTCTTAGTCATTTGAGCGAGATACAATTACTCATATGGAAATAATGTCTATGATTGATATAATGATTCCAAAGGATATCTATCTTCCTCCTTAAACTTGTATTAAATCTGATGGATATTATTAATATAGAGGGTGACTTCCTTCTCCTGACAATTTATGTTATCCCGAAACAAGGAAATCCAATCCATACCCAAAGTTTCATTGAATTATGGTAAAGAGAGTATCACTATATTTTTGGGAAATTTTGTCCGTAAATATAGATAGGGGGAATTTATATACTTGGAATGAAATAATTTCCCCATTTACCATTTTCACCAATATAATCACTTCTATTTTTTGAGGTGGTGTTTGAATAGTTCTACTAAACTTGCATGCTATTAAATAATGTGTAGAATCAGAATCAAAAAGTACATTCAATATACTTGAATGAATAACTAAAATACCTATCACCACATCATTATCAGGATCCACCTCAGTAGTTTTAATGAAATAAGATCACCCTTTATCTCTTGGCCTTATAGGTTTTTGAATTTGGTTTTATCGATGCCTTTGTATTAGTGCATTGATTCACATGGTTTCCTTATTCCTTTCAATTGAAACATTGGATAATAGGTTGAGGGTTGACTTGATAATTCATTCTTTCCATCATATTGGTGGGTTTCTCCCATTAGTATTCACTAGATTGGTATCCTTCCTTCCCATAATAAATACATTTCCTTTCCCCCTTTAGAATATTTTTAGGATGCTTCTTCCAACACTTTTTACAAGTTGGATGTTGGAATTTCTTTCCAATATTATATTTCTCCATACTTCCCCAAAAATTGAACTCTATTATTCACTTTATATATCCAAACCCATGAGACCCTTATGATTCAATGATCTCCATTTCAACTTTGAGGTTAGATCAGACAATTTCATCATAGCTTTAAAATTCTCAAATCATCAAAGTTTTTCATAGATTCGGTTTTAACCCACTAAAGAAGAGGTAAAATTTACTTTTTGGGTCAATAAAAATGCCAAAGGTATATTATGAAAGTCTTTTGATTTTTTCCTTATATTCCCTAATGTATTTTTTATAATTTTGATTAAGGATAAGAAAATCCCTCTCCATTTTAAGCCATAGAGTGTGAGGAAAATATTTATCAAAATAAACTTTCTAAAATTATTTCTACTCCATTGCTTTAATCTCCCCATAAAGCTTTTTATTTTTGATCAACATCCTCTATTAATATACTTATACCTCCATATGATACAGAACTGACATGAACTTCACTTGATCTGGTCATTTAAGGATAGAGAATATATTTTCAACGGATTTGATCCATTTTTCTGTGAGTAAGGGATTAGAAGCTCCACTGAGAGATATAAGCCTTTATCATATAAAGGTATCAATTGAAACTTTATATTTATTAGGGGGATGCAGGTTTCCCCTATGATTAATTTTTCTATTAAAAAATTGAGTTAATTGATTAAGTATTGTCCTGAAGTTCTTGAACCCTGCTCCCATTGGGATGGAAATTTCATTTGGACAGTCATCACATTGTCTATCACATTAGTTTTTAAGTTGGTTCCTCTTATTTCCATCCATTGAATAAAACAAATGGAAAATTATGAATGAGAATTTTCAAACTATTACAAACATAAAAGAGAAACTTATGAATATTAAAAGGATAACTCACAAATTAAATAAATTCCTTAACCTATTAATTTCTATTCTTTAATCTAATTTATCCATAATCAATTTACTAACATAAAATTTTATGGTAATTTTTGTTCCCTTCATAATGGTTCATAAAGAGCTTGTAAATTTTCTAAAGCTTATTCCATGGGAGTGTAAAGATAGGTGTACAGAAATCCCAATTTTTCATTCACCATGTGATGATAGAGTTAATACCCAATGTTCTATTTTCAGGGTTATTACCCCTAGGTACAATTATTCGAGATCCAAATCCACTTATAGCATCCAGGCATGAATTTTGTTTCTTATAAACCAATTACTCTATACTTTACCAAAATTTAGGGATTTTTCCCTATGTTTAGTCTTATCCATAAAGATTTTACTAGGGTTTTCTAATCCTAATCCCCAAAAATAACTAGACATTGTTCTGATACCAAATATAAAATACCATATCATTTAAATACCTTATTTCATGATTTATTATATAATGATATACATAATACAATACAAGAATCTCAAGAATCCTAGTTTATTTGAGAAATTTCATACATATAAAATTATCATTAAATAAGAATATAAATACATTATTTAAAACTCCATAACACACCCTTAAAATCCATTGATCTTCTAATACTACATAGGATAACCCATGGAAGTACATAAAAATGGGCCGAGCTATAAATAATTGGAAGGGAATAATCAAAACATAATATAATGAAAGTAATACATGTTAGTAAAGATGCATATAATTTTGACATAATAGGGTAAGATTCATAGAAATGAACATTGAAGCATGATATAACATCATGGCATCATATGAATGTGACAACAACATAAAACATGGAATCATAAGCATAATTCAAGGTTAAATACTAAGACATCATAACATAGTGTACTTAGGATAACCGCTTGTGCACCATACATGGTATAAAATGGGATAAAAACATCACCCAATGCATCAGAGTGCTATATAATTCCAGGCCCACCCATCACATCGATATCATGTATATGAATTTGTGTTCCACATAGACCATACAATATAAGAATGAATTTCATGAATTTTAATGAAATGATTAAGGAATTTGGGATAAATACTTTGTATTCACAAATTAATTAATTATAGTAATATCTAGGTGAATAACCATGAGTGTAAATGTTGATGGGTATACACAACACAAATGTTTGGCATGTGAAATCACGAGATAATTTCTACAGTATAATAGGTTTATATAATGGTCCATATAAGGGTTTAATGAGAGTGAAATGTGGTATATCATTATTTGGGAATCATAATAAAAATAAAGGTATGTGTAAGAGAATATAATAGTATAAAAAATTGGAAATAAAAAAGCGTAATATAAAGAAAGTACTCGAATAAAGAGGAGTAAGATATTCCCTTACCTTGAGAGTACACTTTTAAAATCTTGGTAGGATATTATTAAGAGATTGGGAAAACATTATGAGGGATTTATATAGGTAAAGGGGGAGTAAATTCATGCTCAATGTTTTTTAGTGAAGAGATGTGGGAGTTTGGGTGAGTATTTATAGCAAAAGAGAGGATAATTATTTATTAATTTCTATACTTTAGTTTTGGACTCTATATAATAAAATAATCAAAATAAAAAATATTACCATGATTTTTGACCAAGGTATTTAACAAATAGAAGTGGTTTTAAATATTTTATAAGGGAAAGAATTGATCATATTAAAATAGTACAATTTTTATAGTTTTTTGTTATGATGCTTACTTGGGGTGGTTCAAAAAACATGGTTTGGGATATGATATTAATAAGCTTGAAATTATTTGGTAAACTATTTCAATAAATATTCATTTGTTGAATATCATCTTAGTATTATTCAAGAAAAAAGCATAGTGTTTTCATCTCCCTCAAAATTTCTGATAAATAGGCTTCTTAGGGTATGATCCTACTGGTCGAGACCATCACTTCTTCTACAGATGTCAATTATACTTTATCATAACCCATAATATATAAAAATATTAACGGTCACTATACAATGAATATATTATCAATGGTAATGATTATTAATGTTCTTTTAATTCTAATAGGCTATATTTTATAATGGTCCAAAATAACCAAAGTAGTGCATGCGTTTTCTTTAACTACATTACTTAATAAGGAATTTATTCATTCAAAAGTGAATTTAATTAATAAACGTTTAGGCCATTATATGTAGGATCATGGTAATTTGAGGATTTTATTTATGAATCCATGAGGAAGGTATGGGTTTATTTCCTAAATAAAAATTCATGTGTTTGGAATCCTTGTTCAATAGAAAGTAATGGTGGAAAGAAAAACCAGATGTAAGTTTAAGTGTTTGAGATTTGATAATGGTGGTGAATTCACCGAATGGAGTTTTCAAAACTGCTGCCCACATAAGGGAATTGGGAATGATAATATGGTTCTTGAAACACCTTAACAAAATAGAATAGTATAGAGGATTAACCAAACATTTATGGATATTATTTAAAGCATGAGGATTCAATATGGATTGCCTAAATAATTTTGGGAAAAAGAAATGTATACAACTATGTATCTGATCAGCTGTAGTCCCTATTCAATAGTAGGACAACAATTACAAAAAAAACCATGGTCTGGTAAAACACCAAAACTTGATCACCTCAGAATCTTCAGCTGTGTTTCCAATGTTCATATGGATTCTAAATACTAAGTTAAGTTTGATGAAAAGTTTTGAAAATTTTTCTTTATAAGATAAGATAATAAAGAATTTGGATTTAAAATTATGGAAGAAAGAAAAATATAATTAATCAGTAGTATAAATATTTTATTTAATGTGTAGTTTTTTTGGAAGGTTTAGAACTTGGTGTAAAATGAAGAGAAAAGTAAAGAATCATTTGAAGTATAAGTTGAATTGGGTAGAAGTTACAAAAATAATTAAACCACCACAAATTTTAGAGGGAATCAAGTCTACTGAAAATATAGAATTTTTTCAAGAAAGTTTAGGCAGGAGAAATGTAAATTTATAAAGTAGATTAGTGGTTGATTTATTGAAAATCTCAGAGTATGGTGAAGCTTGAGGTAGATCATTAATAGGCGATTTACAAGATGTATCAATATCATAAAGAGTTTAATCATAGGTTGAATTGTGAAGAACTTCTAGGATCATAAGATTGGTGGGTAGGTATGGAGATAATATTAACTTCTTATTTCTAAAGGATGGAGGAGAACATAAAAATATAGAGTAGTAAGTAATTTTCAACTATTCTTCCAAATGAGAGATTTCTATAATGAGGGAGTTGGATTAGTTATATTTGAATAACACCCAAAAATTAATTTAAAATCCACATAGAAAGAGGGATCTAAATAATAAATTAAAATTCCATTGAAATAAATATTCTAATAGATGTTTTTGTTATAAATCAATGTTGGAGGTTAAAGGTTTCCAACAAAAGAAAGGTACTGACTTTTCATAAATATTTTTACTAGTTATTAAGAATATTACTATAAGAGTTGTATTGAGTATAGTTTCTATTGAAAATCTATATCTAAAAAAAATGGATGTGAAAACAAAATTTATTCCTACAAATCTAGAGTAATAGATTTATTCAAATTAAAAATATGAATTTGTTGAAAAATAAAATCAGGGATTGGTGTGTAAACTCAAAATGATTCTTTATGGGTTGAACAAATAACCTAGGTAATGAAACCATAAGTTTGATGATTTTATGTTAGAGAAAGGTTCCATGAGGAGAAAATAGGATCACTTTATCATGATTATATATGTGGGTAGTGTACTTATGGTTGGGATAAATTCTAAATGGATTTAGAGGATGAAGAAAGATTTATCAGGAAACTTTGAAATGAATGATCTTGATGAAACTAAAAAGAACTTGGGTATACAGATTAAAAGGGATTGATGTTCTAAAAACATGACACTCTACTAGAAGGAGTACATCTATAAATTCATTAAAAATTTCAATATAACTTGTTTTAAATATATTTATAATCCTCTTTTAGGGAATTTTAAGTTATCCAATGTACATGAAACTTAAATAGAAGATAAGGAAAAGCACACGGATAAAATTCTAATCTCATATTCTATTAAAAGTTTGATGTATTTCATAGTGTGAAATAATATAGATATTTATCATTCAATGTGGGGGTTGTTATTTGGTTCTTGTAAAATCTAGGAAAATAATATTTAGAGTACAAGAATTAGATTCTATGATATCTCAAATGAATAGTAGATACTTTATTGTACATCGGTCTAAATAATGTGCTACAAGGGTATGTTGAAATTTATTTTGGGAGAGATTCCAATACATGGAAGAGTAATTCTAGATATTTAATTAAAATGGAATAACTATTATATTTTTTTCATAGTTGAAACTAGTTGTTTATCTATCATCAATAGAGACTAAATATGTTTCACTAATAGAATTAGAAAAATAAATGGTGCGGTTGAGGTGTATATTAGAAGAATTTGGATGGGGTTAAGAAAATGTTACACTTTATTGTGATTGTAAAAGTGATATTAAATTGTCAAATAATATTTTTTTTCATGTGAGGACTAAACATATTGACCTAAATTACCATTAAATCCAGAAGCTTTTGGAAGATGACAAGATGAAGCTGGAAAAAGTTTTTGGGAAAACGAAATCCAGTGGATAAGTTCACCAAAGTTTTGGTTTAAAAAAGTATGAGGCAATAATATGCCTCAGTGGGGATAGGGTGAATCGAAGGAAATTTGGATGAAGTATATTATATTTATTTGGAGGATTTTAATGTTTCTATGGGATCGTTGATGAAGTATTCAAGTGAAATATTTTTAGGGTTGTGAAGCCTCTTCAATGTTTTAGTATTAGGTTATCAAAAGTTTGTAACCCAGTTCCCCAAAATATAACCTTGGTAGGATTATCATGAGGTTTTAATGATGGGTTCTCAACAAGGATTAGGTTTACTAAAATTTTAGTCAGATAAGTTACTAGATGTTCTGATAGTGAATTCATCGATAGGGGAATTTTTTCTATGTTTCAATATCTTTTTAGCAAGAGTTTATGGGGATAATTAAGGATTAGAGGAACTGATTAGTTACTAGTGATAAGTATTCAAGCCAAATAATGATATAGGTAATCAGTAGTTTTATAGTGAAATATATGGATGATCATGTTTGTAGAGAGCCTGGGTGACCGTATGACTAGGTTAGAACATTTATTTAAAGGGTGTGGAACGACTTCCTTGAGGTTTATCAAATCATCAATTAACCTTTTTTCACTTTGATATATATGGATAACAATTCACTAGTTGTTTAATCTTGTAATTTCAATGAAATAAAATATTACAGTGTTCTACCATAGACGTAGGATGGATATGTTAATCATATAAAACTGACCTTCTTTCTTATTTATTATTTACCCTTTAGTCATATTCTTGTACCTGATTATTGGATTTATTATGGTAATTTGGGTGTAGAAATACTTCCATGTTATGGTGAATCGATATTCTGAAAGATCCATACCAGTGATCTATTTTTTCCTTCATTATCTATTGGTGAAAGAACTTATGGTTCTTAAAGTTCATGCTAGGATGTCAATATTTATCTACATGTATGATATTTTTTATTTTTTCATGATATTTAAAAAACTCATGTATTAATTTTCTCTTCTAATAAAAATTTTTATTCTCCTAATATTATATTTTACTTTTGGAAAATTCCTAGTCTTTTGGGGGTTTGGAAACACTAAAAAACTAATATTTTTAGAATGATTATATTCTGAATAAATGAAATAACATTTGTGTAAATATTCTAATATTTGAGAATTAATTTCATATGATGCAAAGTGATTTGTTTCTCATGGACCAAACATCACTATCACACATGAATTGTTATTATTTATAATATCTAAGGAGGTATACACCATAGTGAATATCGTAGTGAGAATTGTGGTTGAAAAAATAACTAGATAATGAACAAAAAGCTATAGTGATGCTTGTTTTAGAAAAAAGACCACCTATGAGAAACAATGAGGTGGAACACACTATGGTTTATTTTTGGGGAGTTTTTTTGAGGACCTCTCAACATGATAAGGTTTAATGTTAAGCATGGGGAGTGACACACTATTTCACTTATTGTGTTTCTTATTGATTCATGTTGACATGGAAACTCTAAATTTTGTGAATATTTTGGGGTCGTGATATTTAAAATACCTCATGAAGAATGTTCAACTGAGTATTAATGATAAATTGATAGAGGACCTTGACTAGAATTTTATGAGTTTTAATGAGAAGATAGGATACACAAAAAATCAAGGATATTTAAATAACTTTGAAGGAAACAATATTCACACAATATACAGTGGATATAAATATTTAAAATTAATAAAGAGAAGGTGTTGATAATTTTTAGAGAAGAGAGATGAAACACTTCTGTATTAAAAAATAAGAACTGAGAAAAACCATAGGATATTATTATTTAATAAAGAAGAAGAAGATCGATATCCATGGAGTTCATGTGTTGGATCATAAATTATTCAGTTATATTTATTTTGAGGAGTTTGTTTGTTCAGTTTATGTGAGTTTTTAACTTATAGGTGAAATAATTTTATGAGTTTAAGGTTACAACCTTTCTCAAGTTTCTTTTGATAATAATATGGGATCTGTGTGTGTTGGATGATAACCATGACCCACTGGGAATACAGTCATCCTTAAATGGGTAGAACCACATTAAAAAATGTATTGTGTCTATTTTCTTTAAGAATCAATGAGTATATTTTGAGAGAGTTACTAAATAATAATGAGAGTTTAAGGGTAATTTAAATAACTATACAAATGGATTCACCCCCCATCAGTGTGCATTACCATTTTTTTGATCCAAAAATTATTATCAGAGCACATTCCCACTCTATGGTTTCTCTCATGTGCTTATTATAGATCAAAATAAATATTTTCAATAACAAAGGCATACAAGAATTTTATGGAAAATAGATTCATTCATTGAAAGATATAATAGTATCTTACATTATTTATCTAGGGATTGATGTTCTTGATTTTTTTCAATATATATTGACAATACCAGATAAAACCTTATCATGGTCTCTAATCAAAAAAAGAAACATTGAAAATGATGGGAATTTTAAGAATTATTTATTACCTTCTTTATCAAATAAAAATCTTACAATGGTCATGGGATTTATAACTGCTAATGAAATTTATAAGAATCTTCATAATATTTATGAAAGATATAAAAAGGTGAAAGAAGAAAAGATAAAAATCCTTCAACAATAGTTTGAATATGTTAGAATGCAAGAGGGTAAATTTTTTGATAAATTTTCCAATAGATCAAGCATGATTGTAAACACAATTATAGGGTTTTGGAAAACTCATAATGACTCTACTATGGTAAAAAAGTTGATGAGAATCCTACCTAGAAAAGTTTATTCCAAGATATCATCTCTAAAAGATAGATATCTTTATGGTCTCACCATCTATAAAATTCACAACACTCTCATTAACTATTAAATGAGAAGTGGACCAATTCTTAAATAAAATGTAAGTGATAAAAGGAATTTTATTTTAAATCCTTTAAATGTATGAAGATATAATAATAGAAGGACTGATCAGATAAAGAAGAAGAAAAATATAAGATTTTTCATAAACTCCTTTTCTCATGTCAAGAAATTTCATAAGAGGTAGAAGAGGTAAGTATAAAGGTAACATTCCTTTAAAATCTTTTAATTTTGTAATGGTTGGGAATTTATCATATAAATTCCCTATGAATTTTGAAATAGAAACAGATAATAAAGAATCTTCCGAGAAAAAATTTAGAAGAAACTTTTCTTTTTTCAGTTTAAGAAGGTATATCTAATAGTGATGAAGGTAACAATAATAAATAATGTCCTAAACATGACTCTCAAAGAGTGATCATAGAACAAGAAGAATAAAAAGTTAACCCATCAGAGGATGATTCACAATATAATTGAGAGTATTTTGTAGAGTAAATAGTGACCAGTAAGGTGTATACTATTATAATGGAAATAAAAATGTGTTTGAAAGAAATAATAATTCTAAGAGAAGAAAAAAATAGGTAAAAGGAGGGCCAAACAAACAATGGAAACTGAAGATTGAAAATGATAGTTTGGTTAAAGAAGTTTAGATACTAAATATTGATATTGAAAAAATGGAAAATCATTGAATACATGATTTCCACCATTATCATTGGGGATAAGAATATTAATAAACTCATAAATTAGATGGATGAAAATGAGAATCAGGATTTGAAAATTAAATGTAATAGAAATAAGGCTATACAGAAAACATTTTAATGCTTAAAAACAACCTGTATCATATATCTATTCCAAAAATATATAATATATGAAAAGAAAAAGTCTACAGATTATCTATTGCAAAGAGAAACTATTTACACTAGAAAAATTATTGGTATATTGTAATCTATAACATCAGTAAGTCCTAAAGAAAATTTTAAATCTTCAATAATCTAGATAGAGAAAAATTCAAGAGATGTTTCTTAACCAATTAAAAATTTTCAAGGAATAATTACACAATAGGGATTTATAGTTTCTTCACATTTAAGCGATGAAAAATGATCTATAAAACAACCCATTCATCAGCATAATTTTTGTCATAAAAAATATTTTAGAGATATTACTAGTATTTTGGATGGTTTGGACACTTTACATGCAACTATTGGTATAATATGTCTCTACCTAGACTTATAAATGAACAAGAATCAAAGGGGATACAACAAACATAAATGAGAACATAGAAAAGGATTCAAAATATTGAGTATAAAGTTGAAATAAAAAAATATATTTTGAAGCCAATAAGAGATTTATGGAATACGTGATCAATAAGGGCACACGTCATATGTATGTGTTGATTTTATCGTGAACCATTTGAATTCATGTCAGAATTTGGAAAACAATCAGAATCAAAGTTATAAATGGAAACTATTATATTTGGTTGAATAAAAATTTAAATTTTACAAATAAGGTAATCCATGGATTATGAACAATAGGTGTTTATCTCACATTATAGGTGATCTAAAAAAAAAATAAAAATGTTTATAAATATGAAGGAGAATTAAGATTTGGTAATAAAATATCACCGAAGATTAAAGTTTTTAGAATAAAAAATATTTTTAAAAATTAAATGAACCTGGAAAATGTATTATTTTTTGATGGGTTAAAATATAACTCGATGAGTTTATAACAACTATATGATACTATAAATGAGGTTATCTCCAAGAAAAATAAAATAATAGTCAAAATAATAAAATATGGGGCTACTGTAACAAGGGGTTTGAGAACCCCAATAACTTTTTTAATTTAGAAAAACAAGAGAATGATCTTACTCTAGTCAGCAGGTATAAAATGTATTATGCACCAAAAGTCTTGGTCTCCTTGCAAAAAATAATATGAAGAAATTGGTTAAATAATAATTTTTTAGGAATTTAATTTTTTTGAAAAAGGGTAACAATACTATTTTTAAAACTTTAATAAAGGAAAAAATGGAAAACAAAACTCATAAGTTAATTTAAATTCAAACTTCAAAGCCTATTTAATTTATTCACTCATATATTTGTGTCCATATGAGTAATAAGTTAAAAAATGGATAAATATATATAATTAATTTCATTGATTATTTCACAAGCATGGAATGCATTATGTTAATGTTACATAAATAATAGGATCTGTAAATATTCACAAGTTTTGGACGATTTTTATAATAAAAAAATAGAGTTGTAATTAAAGATATTGTGATCAGATAATGGGAGTGAATAATCCAATATCTAGTTCACTAAATATCTTAAAAAAATATGGCATCAGACATGAATTCAATTATCCATATACTGATCAATAAAATTTAGTGGATGAAAGGAAAAATATAAGCCTAGTTGATATGGATAGAACTATTGAAAGTGGGTTACTTATACCCTATTTGTGATGTACTTTGATTAACACTACATGAGTATATTTATATATATATACATGTTTTTATATTTCTATAATGGTGTCAATAATTCTACCTAAAATATATTTATGGTAATTTCCATAGATTACATGTTGTACCAAGGGTTATAGAAGATCCGTGGATATAATGGGAACCTATAGATATTATGACACTAATTTTAAAGTAATGTACTATGGTATAGATATGTCACATTAACTTAACATAGATGATGTGTGACTATCAGGTGCTGGGGGCTCATAAACATTGATATTTCTTCTCATGAAGTTCTGACATGGTGATCTCTACTAGTTGAGGTCAAGAGGATAGACTGTTCAAAAAGAACACCATATGTTTTGTGTGTCATTGATAGTTCCTATCTATAGACATGTGTATTAGTCTCCGAAATTCGGATCATTATCATTGTGTTCCACTTTATCACGTAATTTGATGCAAGGTAAAAACCATGAAAATACAGTCATGGGAAGTTAGTTTGTGTTGGGTGCATCATTGGTGGTATGACATTAGTCGAATGATCAAGATAGTATTTTTATCTTTTGAGATGAGGAAGTGATATCTCTGGCCTGGTTGATCAGGGTGGTAGTACCTTTATTAAATCTAAAACTATAGTAGTCAAAGGTCATTCCATCCAGTTAGATAAAAAAATAATAAATCAAGGAAAGGATGATGACAACTGTGTGTATCCCACTTTATGAGATATCATATGACAAAGAGATTATATTACATAGTGCCTGTTCATAGGTTGGTTTTCATTGCTATGAATACTCCTTATCTCTTTATGGGATATGATGGGTTGCTATATTCCACTATTGGTATATGAATATTATTCCCAACTATTGAGATAAGGGATCATAAGGCCACACACAATAGAGTATTCATTATTTTCCCCTATTATGTGGAATAGGTATATAGGACATGGTGGGACCCACAACAGTGCTCGAGAGTTGTCCAAGATTTATAGATCAACAAAAAATAAATTAATTCATTATTATTATAGTATAGAATAACTGAGTTGAATTTATTTGTTAAAATTATTTGTGAGTGTTTAAGTAAATACATGGAATAATATTATTTGAACGAACATTATATTTAATATTCAAGGTTCATTTAATATTTGCAGGAATTGCGTGTTGGGGTTACGAATCAGGTTTATCAGGAAATATATTTAATATATATTATAATTATGTTATAAAATATAAATAATATTTGTGATGTAGCTAATTCATCATGATTATTTATTAACTATCTAGTGGACATCCGATATACAAGGGCTAAGAAACTTAACATGGTATTTTGCACATCCATTATATAAGTATATGTGGAGATCATTTTTGGTGTGCATGGTAATTCATTTTCCAATAGATGAAGACCTCCTCTATCATCCACCCGCATCCTTAATAGAGAAATATTCCATTCAAGTAATCGATCCAAGGACATCTTTGGGGATTGTAGGAATGAAGTCGATGTGATCATTGCGACGTCGATGGAATTTTCAGATCTCTATGATAGCACTTACAATTCGATGATTGGAATTCACATAGATACTTTAGAATTTTTTGGATAATATGGAGAGGTTTTTATTCAGATAATTTGAGTAATTATCCCTGATGACTAGATGAATTCAATAAAACCGTCGAATCAAAAAACATAAATTTTTGTTTATTTATTTTGTGCTTGTTAAATTCACAGAAGATCCTCAGACCTCGAACGAGGCTCAGATCACTGGGGAGAAAGAAGTTACACTGTTTTAGTGATGAAAATTTTAAATTTCTCAGTCCAATAGCTTCTGATGCACCCCTAATACCTTCAATTGATATCAGAGTGATCTTATGAGTTTTCTAAGATAATAAAAATTTAATTTTCGTTAAAATTATGTAGAGGAATTTAAATTGGTCCCAATGGAACATACCATACATTGATCCGATTTCAGATGATGAAGTTATGAACATCCGATTTTTTTGGTATGGATTGAAAACATGCCTGTTGTTGGTAAAAAATTGAAGAATAATATAATTAAATATTTTACCATGTTTTAATTTTTGGGTGATCCAGTTTCACCCGGTTTTTGGTCCGAACCATTTTTACTATGAAAAAATTGAAAGCTTCCTTTGGAAGTTTTTTTAATAAAATTAATAATAAAAAAGGTATGAGTTAGAGATATCTTCCCTTAAAAGCTTTTAAAATGTTAAAAAATCAATAATATTACATTTTTTAAAAGTCTATGTTTTAACCTTTTTGAAAAGTGAAATTGGGGAAGTGGGTTGGGTTTCCAGGGAAGACAACAAAACAAAAGACCATCCATTTTTTGATTTCTCCCCTGGAAGCATTGTATGTATATATATATATATATAACTACCAAGATTTCTATAGAATCTTGGACCTGGATTGAATTATCTAAGGTGCCTATCTCCTCCACCTTGAGTCAATTCCAATCTAGTATCCCTCACCCCTACTGGCCTTATGCGTTCCCTCCTAGAACAAGGCCCGATCACCACGGGTTCCACTTCCTCTCCTGCAGCCAACCTGGAGTCTCCCACTATGACTAGCCCATCCGGTTCCCCCCTAGGTTAATCCGTACTCATCCCCTATCCAGCATCCCCAGGATGCCACTAAAAACTCTTATGAGCTGTGACATGCTGGTTCACTCCCTCATCATTCACCGACACACTTCCCTGAGTTTTAGTGTCTAGATCCCTGCCAGTGAACTGAGATCTTGTCATGATGCCTCTCTCCATGGTGAGATAACGCCGTGTGTCCCCTCATCCCAACCACTATGAACCACTACCACAACCTCCTACCCGACACCACAAGCTTTCTATCCTACCATGTATCCATTTTTGCCTCTCATTGCTCTGGCCAGCACCACCTTTGGCTATGGTCTCCTGACAACACCACTCCCTCTTTCAGATAGATCTACGGTACCTCATCATTGGTGGCCTTATCATCCATACAAACTCACTACCTCTGACTTTCCACCATTGAATGAATATATACCACACAGAAAGGTTATTCCTTTTCCAATATCAGATTCCCACAAGGCTTATTTGGCTCGACCCATGCTGCAATGGGGATTGGGTAGATCTTCCTGACCTAAAAAAGGCTAAGGCGGGTCTGTCTAGACCAAAACTGCCCTGCAAGAGTATAAAAATCCCAAAATGGGCTTGTGATGTATTTTGACCGATCCACAATGGTTCTGGGCGGGAATTTTTCTCTCAGGTAAATTTCATTAAATAAATATTAATTTAGATAATTTATTTAATTTTATTATTAAATTAATTTAATTAAAAATTAGTTTACTAGTTTGAAAATAATAATAATATTTTTTATATAATATAATTAATTTAATTTTTGTATTAAATTAAATTAATTGATTAATACAATTTTGGAGTAAAAATTAAATTAATTTGTAGACCGAATAAGATAAATTATTTGAATTGGTTAATTTATTTAATTTATATTTAAGCTCTCATCTTTAAATTTATTTTAATTTACATTTATCATGTATTTACCTTTTATACCGACTGGTCTTGAGCATGTGATTGATCTCTTTTATGTCTGGTTAATTTATTTAATTATTTATTACCTACATGTGTATGTCTGTTATTTATTTAATTAATTATTTGATTTCACGTGATGATTGTAATTAATCAAGATGATATGTACATCATCATTTATTCCTCATTTATTATGTATAAGTGTATGCACACCCAGATAAAAGTAAGTTGTCTATATTTTATACTCTTAATACCCCCTCGCTTTAATGTGAGTTTTATTGGGCTATGAAGAAGAAAATGTAAGATAAATACAACATCAAGATGAGATGGTATGCTAGATGAGAAGCGGACACACTAGAATGAGATGAGATATATCTGGAGTCAAAACATGACTCAGGTATGAATCCCCAAGGTTACGATTAATCCATTAGGGTTCAATGGATCAACCAATATTAGATGATCAAGACTAGTTAGGTATTTAGTTCTTTATACATTTTTTATTATTTTATGCATTTTCATGAAAGAGGGAAAACACATAAAAAAATAACAGATGAATTGGATAAAGAAGTGATTAATGCATTCTATTAAATACATGTTCAGTTGTGAGCACAATAACATAGTATAAAAATATTTAATAAAAAAGGATTACATTTTTCAAAAAATATTAAAACCCTAAAATAAATATTAAGTTACAAACACCTTCCATCATTAGAATTTGAATAAAATAAGTGTATGGGGTTCTCGATCATCCATAGTTGAGGGTTCCTCCTCCTACTGTGGTGTTCTTAAGAGAACTGTGGGTTGACTTAATTAAATTTGTAAACAAAATGGTAGTATAGATATATTGTTGAACCTTTAGAGGCAATCATTGATTGAATAATTTTTATGATTTTAGAAGTTGAGACTTCACTCAACTGATTAAGGAGCCGTGAGTTAATGAAGATGGACAGTTAAAAGCATACCTTGAACTCTCTAGGTTGTGGCATAGCCATAACTTGTAGACTATGATAAGGGATTCGGGATAATTGACATTGGAATACTCAAGTGATAAAGTATTTTGATTCTAGTATAGAGGTTTTCTAGAGTTTGATAAAATCATGGGATACATTTAATGATTTAATAATTAATTAATCAAAATGTCTAAATAGTTAATCCAAATAAACTACTAATTGCTAAATTCTTCTTGTAGATAAAAATTTCAATCACCAATGCCACTGGAAAATTATTACTATGATCTATATTATATTAAGAAAATATCCTAACCAGCCATAACTTCTAGGTGTGGTATAGAAGCTTGCACATAGTACTATGCTAATAAAAGAAGCTTTATATAGTGGAATTCTCATTTCCTAATAAGCCTCCTCGCAAAGCTAGCAAGGAGGATAAATAAAAGTAAAAAAAGAATGAATAGGATGCACTACATATACTGTGTATCATGTTGTCATCTATGTTTAGTCAATTGTAGAAAATACCTAAGGACAACGATTCCTACAAGATTCTAACTCATCTCCAAGTACTATATCAATAGAAAGAAAGACATGAAAGGTAAGATATATCTAGTGCACTTTATAGGTGTAGTCCAGAAGAAGAAAATCACTTAAAACCTCATGTAATTAAGATGATAGGGTATATTGAGATACTTAAAACCCTTGGGTACAAAATGAACCAAGAACTAGCGACTGATCTCATTTTTTCCTCTTTACCGCTAAGATTCTTGACTTTTATTGTTAATTATAATATGAAAAACATTATAGTCACTTATATATCTTTTTAGATTTAATTTTCTAAGATGATAAGGATATTAAGAAAACCAACTCTTCAATCCATATGGTGAACAAGAGGTGTTAGGGAAATTTAAAGGCATATAAAGCTAAATCTAAGTCAAAGAAACCTAAGCACCATCCCTCATAAATCCAAAGATACAGAGGGATGATAATGAGAAGGAGGTTTTATGGTTTTAATATGGTAATAAATGCCACTAGAAGAAGAACTTTATATCTTGGAAGAATAATAAATGTGATGGTTTTGATTCAAATATTTTTTTCATTGAATGGAATCTATCTTCATCTACAAGTTGGGTATTGGATACAACATGTGGATCAAATATTTTTATTCAAATATTGGAACCAAGTAGATTATAGAAGATTCTAAAGTGTGAGGTGGATATGTGGTCTGAAAATAGTGTGATTATAATAGACTTGGTAGTGTGAAATTATCACATATCTGTTCCTAGTGGTTTAGTTCATGTTTTGAATAATTGTTATTATATACCTTTAGTAACCAGAAATATAATCTCTGTGTAAAGTTTGGATACAATGGGATTTTATTTTAATTTTAGAAATAAATGTTTTATATTTTATAATGATAGAAAATGTTATGGTATAATGAATCTTTAAAATAGATTATATATACTTGAACTCAAAAACCTAGTAATAACAGTCAATAAAAAAACCAGTGAACATGAATCATATAACACCCGCCTATGGAAATTCAGTCTTGGCCATGTAAAGGGTTGGAATTTATAGAAATTAAATCATTATGGGTTTTTAGACTAATCCATTTTAAAAACTATGTATTTATGTCATACTTTTTTATAAGGGAAAATGACAAAATCACCCTTCGTTAGAAAGGGAGAAAGAGCCACGAGATTACTAGAATTGATTCATACTGATATATATGGCCCATTTATAGTAGAGGAAAGGGGTGAGTTTTTATAATTAGTTACTTTTACCAATGAATATATTAGGTATGGATATATATACTTAATACAGTATTAGTTAGATTCCTTTTATATGTTTAAGTAATACCAACATGAAGTATAAATCCAGCTTGGTAAGAAGATTAAACCACTTCGCTCAGATCGAGACAGATAATATCTTAACAAAATTTTCATTGATCACTTAAAGAAGTATTGGATAATATTCCAACTCCATAATCCTTATACACCATATTGGAATGGTTCTATTGAAAGGAGGAATATGACCTTGTTTGATATGGTCAGATCAATGATGATTTAATCAACTCTTCTTTTATCCTTTTGGGGATACACTTTGCAGATAGTAGCACATACGCTTAAATGAGTACCAAAAAAAGATATATATGGGATTATATATGAATTTTGGTATGGAAATAAACCTAGTATATCATATATACATGTGTGGGGATATGAGGATTTTTTCAAGACTATACCTAGTGTAAAATTAGCATTCCAAAGCACAAAGTACAATTTAATAAGTTATCCTAAAGTAACCAAAAGATATTACCTATACAATGCTTCAGATAAAAACATGATTATGGAAATAAAATAAACATTTCTAGAAAGGTAGAACATTTTAATTGGAAATAGTGGGAGTATGATTAAATTTTATAATGTTAATGCTCTAGATGAACAAGAGTTGGTATAGGAATAATCTCCACAAGAGATAGTGGGAGATAAAGAAGTTCCCGAGACACAAGTAATACATAGGAAAACTCAGGAGTATAGAGAACCAAAGCACTATGATTTTCTTGTCATCGAGAAAGGCAAAACATTATTCCTCGAGGATATTGAACCTCTGACCAATATGGAAGTAGTATAAGGTAAGGATACTGGTAAATAGAAAGATGCCATGCATTTTGAGATGGAGTCCATGAACCAGAATGAAGTTTGGATTTTATTAGACCCTCCAGATAATTTATTACCCATTGGGTGTAAATGGGTATTAAATAAAAATAAGGACATGAATTTTGTGGTCAATACCTATAAATAAATTCTGGTAGTGAAGGGTTTCAGACAATGTCATGGAATAGACTATGATGAAACCTTATCACTTAAAATAGCAACCTTACTTAATTATGATATTTAGAAAATGGATGTAAAAAATAATCTTCTAAAGGGGAAGTTATATGAAGACATCTATATGACTCAACCCAAAGGGTTTGTTATGTCAAAGAATGGAAACAAAGTGTGCAGGTTGCAAATATCTTTTTATGGGTTGAAGCAGGCATCACGATCATGGAATGTTCATTTTGATGAGACCATAAGAGAATTTTGTTTTTCAAAAAATGAAAGTGAGCATTATATATAATAAGGTTAATGGGAATTACATCATTTTCTAGTATTATATACTAGTGACATATTAATTATGGGAAACTAAGTGAAAGTATTACCATCAGTTAATAATTAGTTAGATGAATTGTTCTTCATGAAAGAATTAGGTGAATCAGTCTATGTTATAGGTATAAAGATCTATCAATATAGACCACTAAGGATACTTGGGAAAAGTCACAATATGTATATCGACAAGGTACTCAAGAGTTACAACATGGAATAATCTAAGAGAGGGATGATTCCTATGTCGCGTGGTATCAATCGCTCCAAGAAAATGTCCCCACAAACACAATAGGAGAATTAAATAATGAATGGAATCCCTTATTCATCAGTATTGGGATATATCATGTATTCTATTATATGTACCAGGTTTTATATTTTATTTTCTTTGAGAATGTGGTAAGATATCAAGAAAATCAAAGAGAACTAAATTGAGAGGCTTCTAAAACCATCCTAATGTACTTTAGGTGTACCAAAGATATGTTCCTGGTGTATGTAGGAGAAGTGGAACTAGTAGAAAGAGGATATATTGATTCTAACTTCATGATATATCATGATGTTCTGAAGTCACAATGATGCTATATATTTTTCTTGAATGGTGGTATGGTGAGCTAGATAGGATTGAAGAAACCTATGGTCACCTATTCTATAGCGGAATTTGAGTATATAGAGGATTCCAATAGAGTAAAGGAAGCAGACCATAAAAGAAGCTTTGTCTTAGAAATTGGTGTTATGGCTAGTGGTGCATACCCTATTCTAGTTTATTGTGATAATATTGCAACAATGGTTCTTTCCAAGGATCCCATGTTACACTATAGGACAAATAATATACTTTGGAAGTTTTATCTACTGAGGTATTTTACCCAGGGAGGTGAAGTTATAGTTAACATAGAATCTATAGAGGAAAACATGAAAGACACCATGACTAATGAAATATCTCAATAGATTCATAATTCTCATGTGTGATCTAGTAGATTGATACTTGTTAGAAGTTGGCTCTAGTGGAAGTGGGAGTGTTGAAAGTGGGTTCCCTAGACCCAACTTGTGATGTACTTTGATTACCACTAAAAGAGTATAGTCTTATATATATATACACACATGTTTATTTTACTATAATAGTGTCAATACTTCTTCATCAACTATATTTATGGTAATATACTTAGATTACATGTCATATCAAAGGGTTACAACAGATCCTAGGATATAATGAGAACCTATAGATACCATAATACTAATTTTAAAGTAATGTTATATGGTTCAAATACATCACACTAATAGAACACATATGATGTATAACTATCTAGTTACAAGGGGATCATAAGTATTGAGACTTATTCTCATAAAGTTTTCACTTGGATATCTTCAGTAGTTGAGATCATGTGGACATACCTTCCAATTGGAACAACACATGTTTTGGGTGTTATTGGTTGTTCCTATACATGGACATGTTTCTTGGTCTCCCGACTTGAGATCATTATCAATTCATGTCATTTGATTGCATACTTTGATACAAGTAGATAACCATGATAATGAAATTGTGGTGAGGTAGTTTGTGTTGGGTGCGTTATTGGTGGTATGGAATTGATTGAATGATCAAGATAGATTTCTTTTGCATTTGAGTTGAGGAAGTGATATCTCTAGACTGATTGATTAGGAATGGAATTACCTTCATTGAATAAAAAGATATGGTAGTCGAAGGTAAGTCCATCTAGTTATATCCACAAATAATAAATTAAGGAAAAGAAGATGACACAAGTGTGCATCCTACTTTATGAGATATCATATGATAAATATATTATTTTACATAGTGTGTGTTCGTAGGTTAGTTGTCATTGCTATGACTACCCCTTACCTCCTTAGGGGCTAGGATGGGCTACTTGATTAAGCTCTTAGTCTATGAATATTATTCATTTATATTTAGATATGGTCCTAAAGGGTCATTCACAAGAGTGAATTTAAGATTATTCCCTATTCTATGGAATAGACATAAAAGACATGGTGGTCCCAAACATAGGGTTTGAGAGTTATCCAAGATTCATCGATCACTAAAAAATAAATAAATTCATCATTGTTTGAGCATTGAATAATTTAGTTGAATTGATTTATTAAAAGTATTTATAAGTGTTTAAGTAAATAGATGGAAAAATATTATATGAACTAATATTATATTTAATATTTGAGGTTCTTTTAATATTTGTAGGAATTTTTTGTAGATTAAATGACTCAGGTTTATCACGTAATATATTTAATATATATTACTAGTTTTTGATAAAATATTAATAATATTTATGATGCATTTAGTTCATCATGATTATTTATTACTTATCTAGTGAACATCATATATACGGGGAATGAAAGACCAAAATGGGTATTTTCACATCCATTATATAAGTAGATGAGGATATCATTTCTAGTGTTCAAGGGAATTCATTTTCTAATGGATTGGGATATTCTATATATTCCTCCCACATCCTTGATAGAGAAAGATACCATTCAAGAAATTGATCCAAGGATGTCTTTTCAGACTGTAGGAATGATGTTGAGGTGATTTTCATAACATTTATGGAATCCTTATATTTTCATGGTAACACCTAGAATTCAACAATTGGAATTTTCATAGATTCTTGAAGTATGTGTGGATGATCTAGAGGGGTTAGACTTTAGATCCTTTAGAAACTATCATTAGTGACAAGATATAATCAATCACAATGTTGAATCAAAAAATAACATGTTTGTTTATTTATTTTGTGTTTATTAAAATCACATGAGATCCTTATACCTCTATCAAGGATCAGATATTTAGAGAATATGAATTTAAATTATTCTAGTGATAAACATTTTAAATTTCCCAACCCACCGGCTTCTGCTACGTGCCCTGGTACCTTCAAGAACTATTATAGAAGATATTGAAACCTCAAGGTATTACTAGATATAAGCCCCCAAAACATATATAATTATTCAAATTAGATTTCTAATTTGTCCAAACTTAGATATTATAAGGTCCCAGCCTTAAACCTTACTTAATCTTGAGTTATTACAAGATTACACCTTGAGGATCTTTTCAGGTTTATAGTTTTAGAGAATTAGAACATAAAACTTGCATTACATACAACATATAAACAAATTGGTTACATAAAGATAGTATTAATTTTTCCCATCAATGGAAACATATTTAAAATAAGACATGGATTTATTCTTGAAACTTCCTTGACACTATCATCATATCTTGTACCTTTCCCTTGACCTGTGAAAAACATTTCAAAAAAACTTGGGATGAGCATAAAAAGCTCAGTATGGGTTATCAAAATATGGAAAGGAAATATAAGTTAATATATACATAAGAATGAAATCATACATTACCCATAAAACATAATCACTTTAACATACCTCATAAAATCATGAATAAATCATAGAAATCATAAGACATAAAGGTAACTTGAGGCATTCATAACATTCTTATGTAGGGAGTAACCCTCTTGGTTACGTTTGGAATACCCATCATAGTATATTCCCTAAATCTCTTCGGAGAAACCTTAACATTTTACTCCTTCACGTTACCCAATGCATTGGAGAGATATATCGGGCTCACCCGCCCTTAGTTTATCACGGAACCACCCGTCTTCATAATAATTCACAAGAACCTCAACATAATCGTATCACATAAAACATGCATAAAGGAAACATAACATTTCCACCTTTCAATCACAAGATATCAATACAACACATTGATATAAAAACATTATGAAAACCATTTTCAATACCAATATAAAAGAAAATTAAAACATGGTATTTATTTTTCTTTTAAAAAAAGGTATGGCTTGTAGAGGAAGCCGAAACTCAAATAATGGTCACGGCGGCGGAGAAGTCGTTGTCGCTGCATACATACGACAAAAACATTCCCTTTTGTCGTTTAGTAAAACACTTCAAATAAAAATATTCCTTTTGGATAAAAGTAAAAGTCAAAGGGGTTTATACACCGTATAAAATAAGGTTGTGTATAAAACAAAATATGCCTCAATGAAAGGAGATTGAGACGAAGTCCCATACCTCGGGTCCGACTTGACTCGGTCGTTCTTTAATCTACTGAATAATAAACTTGAGTTAATTTATAATTGTTTAAGAACCTTTTTAAAGTTAATTATTACTTTTATATCACTTATTTACATGTCATGAACACTATGTAATTATTTAAGTTAATAACGGTCGTTTTAATGATCATTGGTACTTGAGTAAAAAATAAACCCTTTATAATTACAAGTTGTTCATGTATAAATTATATCTAGAATTATAATCATGATGTATATATCATATATATCATATATATCCAGTATATACATGCATTTATAATATTACATAATCATTTAGAGGTAAGAAATGAAATGCACCGTTCATGGAGACGGTAAACCGTACGTACGCATGAACGCTACTTTCATTTATATTTCATATTTTATAGAATGGAATCAAAATTATATAAAAGTATATTATAATTACAGTTTAATATCATATATAATATCATAACTTCATCCTTTATACGTCCCACATATGGTATTAACGAATCAAATCACTTTTAGGGGGCGGTAGTCTGTACTTCCTTAAATGAAGATATCACGTTTACCCATAATAGAAACCATAAAGGTATGCCCAAAATGAAAAATACAGAAGATTAAGGAAAACATAAACATATTATATATCATATATAAATCTAGTGTCATCTTAATGGCCACCTTTGAAGGTGTTAAAAGAATGTTGAACAATCATCGTTTCGGGAGGCCGAAATTCGCCATCCACAGAAACAGTATGTTCTTTAACCATTAGATGTAGGTGTTTATAGGTGTAGCTAGAATAATTATTATAAAAACATACTAGTATTTTTAAGATACTGGAGTTGTTACATAATAAATGAATAAAAAGAGTTTAGGGGGTTGGAGAAGCAAAATAAAACAAAAGGACTCAAGTGAAGACATTACCTTAAAATCGGGTAACTCCCTTTGGTTTGAGCTCAAAAGCTTCCTTGAGAAGACTTCTTCCCAAAGTGAGGATTCAAGGAGCAAGAGAGGGATGTGGAGAGACAAAATGTGCAGGGGTTGGCTGAGCCAAAGTCTTTGGAAGTGTGGGTAAGGAGGTAGAGGTGGGGGCCTTTTATAAGAGGAGAGGAGGGGCACTCTTGGAAAGTAAAGAAATGTTACTTTATTTTAAAATTATTTTCGGATTTAAAAGGTCCCACATTGATATAATTCGAGGGTAAGGTGATAAGGGTTCTAAATCCACCCATCCAATAGGTTTTGGACATGTTTAGGTCATATATTTTACATTATCATTTCATTTTATTTAAATCCTTTATTAATGAGGTAATCGCTACTTCATCATGATGTCATAAATAATTTAATTTATCTAAAGTCTAAAAATTATAAAAAAAATATCATGATGTAGGAAATATTTTTATCTTTCCAATGACTATTTATAATAAAAAATCGGACTTGTATAACCCCATGTAAATGTTTTTTATTAAAACATCTCATGTTTGTGTTATTTTTACTTTAACATTAAATAAAAAGTTATTTATGTCATTTCCCAACCAAAGTGGCTCCATGGGGTCCCCAAGTGAACCCATGGATTGTCTTGGTCGTCCAGGACACATACAATGAGGGTAGGATATGTTTCAAGCTCATCAAATATTGTTAAAACATTATTTTTACCTTAAACTACACTAATTACCTCTAATCGCGATTAAGAACTTAAAAGTTACTATTTGCCAAAAAATTATTTTAATCTCATTGAACCAAGTTTTTCTTCTTGATGAAAACCATGTATGTCATATTTTTAAAAATAAAATCACAGCAGTGGCAAAGTTTCATTTAAACAAAAAATCAGTTTCTTTAACTACCACTTAGTGGTTTCACTATTCATCAAAAATTGAAGTTTTTTAGAAAAATACCAAAACATCACCCTAAGATATATTTGATATTCTGAATTAAAAAATGATTTCTATTTTACAAAATTAAAAACATATAAGTTTCATTAATTAATTTAATAATTAATTCCCGCTATCAGAGCAAATAGCGTGTTTTTATGAAACAATAAGTATCAAAAGATTGACACTAGTTTAAGTCCAATTTCAAAGTGAAATTGATTCCAATGACCACCATTGGATTAAATGGTAAAAATATATTCTAATTTCACTTTAAAAACAATTCAAAAGATAATATAATCATATAAATAAATTAGATTAAAAATAGGTTTTGAATTAAAATACAACATTTTTCACTATTCATTAAAAAAATGAACTTTATCGGAAAAATACAAAAAATTCACACAAAGTAAATTTTGATGTCCCAATCATAAAGAATAAGTTTATTTTGACAAAAATAGCTTATAAAATTGTCAAAAATAGATTTAAAAATTGTTTTCCATTAAAAGGAAGTAAAACAATCTTTTAAAAATATTAGTGTATTCCATGCTTAAGATTGAATTTATTTTCATTTTAAGCCTCTAAAACACTATCTAATTCATTAATAGACATAGATAAAAATATCTATTATTCATTTACTTACTTGGGATGTTATATATATGACTCCTTATGAGATATAGATAAAAAAATCCAAATGTTAAACACTTTAGTGTTTTTGGAATTCCATGTCTGATCAAGAAGTAATATATAAGTGGAGGAAAATTTGATGAAAATACTAAAGAAGGAACCTTTCTTGGGAACACACCAAAAAATAAATCATATATATATTACAATAATAAATTAGAAAGAAATTTTGATATTCATGATGTTACAATCCTTGAAAATGAGGAAGTAATTAAAAATACTATCATTTTAAATGATTAGGATGATGTTTAATTTTCTGAAGAAATTACACCAAACATATAGATTTAGATTTAATATATAAATTTTTTTATTTTATATTGATGAATATGAATAAATGTAGCCTATTTTAGGATTTTGAAGTCTCTTTAAAGGCCTCAGATTCATTTTATAGAAATTTTGAGACTTAGTTCACTTGAAGAAGATAGTGGTAGGAATACCTCATCAATGGTGGGATTTTATATCATCAAAAGCTCAGGTTTTCAATTCACGAAATTTTTAAGAAGTATTTTTTATATTACTCTTTATGTGGAAATGTGAGGTAAAAGTGTAAGGCATGGAATCACTATTATACTACCTGTGATTGGAGGTTAAACTAGAGAATGATATAGGGGATCAGTAGTTGCACAGTGCAATGGATGTGCATATTCAATTATAAGAAGTCAATGTTAACATATGGTTGGGTAGGGTCCTCTATAAAAGGTGGGTGGGAGCAATTTTCTAAATTTTCTTATGATAAATTGATTTAGTGATATATTAGGTATGACATTAAAAATGATTTTAACTTTTTAATTTTGAAGTAATAAAATCTTATAGTGTTCTCTAGTGGATGTTGGATGAAAATACAAACCAAATAAAATGAAGCAATCATTTAAATTCATTTTATTGTGTATGATTATTTTTTTAAGAATTTTTTTAGGGTGATTTTGGGTGATTTCATTATTCTATGTTCCGATTCATTTATTTAGAGAGGTGTGGTGTGATGTTGTATATGAATTTCAAAGAGTGAACTTTTAGTTGTTCGAAGATCTGAACTTCTAGTGGTTTAACTTTTAGTGACATTACTATATTACACCTTTGGCTCCTCTGAAAAAGTGGCATCAAAGATTTTTTTTAAACAATAATTCTTTAATTATATTGAGGTATCTTATATTCATTTTCCTTTATGATTTGTTACATTAGAAGTTATCCTATTAGAGACATGTCATTGGAAGAAGGTATGGTGTGAGTGGATGGGTTTGATTGAACGTAATTTATTTTTTAGTAGTTTTAGTTGGAATATTATCTAATATAAAAGAATATTGAAGTTTAATTTAATACAACTAAGCTATAAAATATAGGAAATGATAAATGGGAGCATATTGAATATTATCTTGGTTTGATTCAGATGAAATTAACAAGTAATGTTTCTTTCAATATCTAGGATAAGAAAACAATTGTACAAATTAGGTAATCACAAAAAGATATGTATGAGAATATGATTATGCATGAAGAAGTGTTTTTTATGCATATATTATTCAGTATGATATTATCATAAGTTAGATTATTAGTGTATCATGTTAACAATTCTAACATGATCTAGAATCACATCAAGGTAGTAAAGGTATCATTTTATAATGTTGTCTGGAATATTTTTACCATCCTTTTTACCAGAATCATGGTAAGTGATGGTGAAAATAGAAAGAAATTATTCTTGTAAAACCGATATGGTGAGATGTATGAAGCTTGATTCCAAATTGAGATTTATAATAAGGAATCTTAGGTAACTTCTATTAATGAAATTAATAGAGATGGAAGAGGATGTTCACGTCATTGAAGAAACATGAGACATTCAATTGATAATTATAGAGGGAGGAGTCAAGGGAAATTAGCTAGAATAATCCCTATATATTGGTATCATGGGAAGATGGGGAACCTTAAGAAATGTTTTTAGGATTAGAAGGCTATCAGAAGTGAATTTTCCAAAATCTCTAATTTCAAAAATAATATAGCAGAACAAGTTATAAATATGATACTTAGTGTTATCATTCCAATGGAATCTTTGATTATAGATTCAAGAGAATATTTCTATTCTATAGGTTAAAGAGTATACATGTTTGTTTTTTCTCTAGAAATTTTTGTGAAGTTCATATTGCAGATGATAATGGTTTTATGATTGTGGGTAAGAGAGATATTAAAATTTATTAAATAATAGAAGGTTTCTTGAGTTGAAGATGGTTTGATTTATCATTGGACTTTAGAAGAATTTTATTTCTATTGGGTAGCTAGATGATACTGGTTTTGAAACAAAATTTTCTAATGGGGTTGGAGAATCACTCAAGGTTATCTAGTTATTGCTAACAAGGGGGATAAATTGAACTTTATAACTTATGGGAAGAATAAAATAAGTCACTATTGTGGGAGTGTCAACTTCTAGTAATTTAGAGTTCTGGAATTGATGTTTGGGTCACCCTAGTGAAAAGTGTATGAAGATTCTAGTAGAAAGAAGAATATTGAAGTTGGATTTGGAAAAATTTAGAAGTTTCAAATATTTCTTACTTCTAAATAAACGTAAGGTGTATTTTAATATAAATAGAATAACTCATAAAAATCAAAATTTAGAACTTTTACATACTGATGTATGGTGACCAAAACCAGTTAAATATCACGGGGTTCACATTTCTGTATGACTTTCATTGAAAAATCCCCATGTAATGTGTGGATGTATTTATTAAAACAAAATTTAAATATGTTTGGATTATTTTTGGAATGGAAATAAATGGTGGGAGAGATACTATATGTAAGTTAAAATTTTTATGGCCCAATAATTGAGGTGAGTTCATTGATTTTTTTATAATTACTATATAGATAGGGGAATCATACTTGAGAAAATGGTTCCTGAAACTCCTGAGAAAAATGGTATTATGGAGAGTATGAATTAAACATTGACAAATAATGTGAGAATAATGAGAATTCAATCTATAATTCATAAGTATTATTTTTTTAAAATAAATATGTATATGACTGCATAATTAATCAATTAAATTACTTCTTAAACAATAGGGAAAGTGTTACCAGAGTCACAGTGGTCTGGAAAACACTAGAAATTCATCATCTTAGGATCATTGGCTATATTTTCTATGTTCATGTTTATTCCAAGGACCAAGAAAAACTTAAATAAAAGTGTCACACATGCTTCTTTATAGGGTATATAAATAAAGAGTATATATTTTGAATTTGGTATGACAAAAAAAGGAAATTTATTATAAGTAGAAATGTTCTCTTTAATTAATATATTCTTTATAAGGACTGGAACTTAACGGTAAAGGTAAAGGAGAATAAAAAATCATCTCAATATTAAGGTGAAATAAAAAGATGTTCCATAGGAATTCAAAATCTATAACGTTTAAGTGATATTTTCTGTACTTGAAGTTAAAAAATTTGGGAGGAAATTATAATGATTTGCCTCATATGTTTAGATATTAGACTAGTAGAAGTTATGAATATAATCTCAAAATTTCTGAAGCTTGAGGTAGATTACCAAAAGGATACTTTACAAAAGTATCTATACTAGAAGAAGATAAAACGTATGAATATTTGTGAAGTTATTTCATGATCAGATAACTAATGTAGAGTTATGTTGCTGATATTCACTTCTTACTTTTAATTGTTGGAGGAGATCCTAGAAGTATATATGGGGAATCTAGTCTTGGTGATTACACTAAATCAGAGTTATCTATAAAAAAGGGTTGGATTTATTACATTTTAATGACACCTAGGAGCTTTCAGAACATCTGCATGGAAAGAAAGAACTGGGCGATAAATAAGTTTTCTAGTTGAATTAAGAATCAAATAGAAGTAAGAGGTATAATTCTAAGCTGATGGTTGAAGGGTTCTAATAAAAATAAGGTATTGATTTTTGGTAAAAAAATTCACCAGTTGTAAAGTTTACTAAAATTAGAACTATTATTAGTATGATTTATTATGAAGATACATATCTAGAGTAAATTTTTGTGATGTCTTATTTTATTCATGGTAATCTGGTGGAGGAAATCTACATGAAACAACTTGATGTTTTTTTTGAAAAATAAAATAATGACTTGGTGTGTAAACTTAAAAGGAGTCTTTATGGGTTGAAATAAGTGACAAGGTATTGTAAATTTAAATTTGATGATTTTATATAAAGGAAATGTTTATTACGAAGAAAATAAGATTATTGTTACTTTCAGAATAAGTTTGTGGATGAAAGTTTCATTATTCTATTTCTCTCTAAGGATGATATGCTTCTAGTTGATCCTAATTTCAAACATATTTAGTAGATCAATAAATATTTATCCAGAAGTACTGAAATGAATTATTTTGGTGAGGATAAGAAGATCATGGGAATACACATTGATATATATAGGAGTTCTATAAGTTTGGTTCTATCTTAGGAGTTGTACATCTAAAAATTCATCGAATGTTTTGTGATGTATTAATATTAATCCATTACTACACCTCTTATCATAAATTTCAAGCAACCCACAAGGAAAACACTTGAAATAAAATATGAGGTGAGGTAAATGGATAAATTTATATTTTAACATACTTCATAAGTTTGATGTATGCCATGGTGTGAACTTATCCATTTCCCATGCAATGGGATTTTTTAACCAGTTCATAGAAAATCTAGGTGATAAATATTATGAAGCTATGAAGTTTTTTATTTGGCATCTCAAAGAAACAGAAGAAACTACCTTGTGTTATTTTCTAAATAAACCATTAAAGGATATGTTGATGCTAAAATTAGGGGAGATTCTGATACCCATAATACCACTTTAAGTTATGACTTTACTTATGGAGTAACTACTATCAATCTTATGTAAAAAATATATCAAATTATTTCTCCCTCATCAAAAAAGTGGATTATATTATATCAATGGAATTAGAAAATTAAATGGTGTGGTTAAGGTGTTTTATTATGGTACTTAGAAGGGGTAAAACAATTTCAACAATTTAATTTTATAGTGGAATTTATATTCAATTAGAAAAAAATACCTATTTCTATGCATGAAAAAACACATATTGACATTAAGTACCATTACATTTGAAAGTTTATAGAATATGGGGAGCTTGAGCTATGAAATATTTTTAAAAAAAATCCAACATAAATGTTCAATAAATTATTGGTTAAATAAATATTTTGTCTATATAGTGATATAGTGGGGATAGGATGAATGGAATAAGGATGATAGAGAGTACTGTACTAATTTTAAGGAGGTGAATTTCACTTTTTTTACAAAGTTTAATTGGCTTGTAGTGATTCTTGAAGTAGTATTTAAGAGGGAAATTGTTAGTATTGTGATGTATCTTTAATTGGTATATATTTAGTTTACCTAAATTTCATAACTTAATTAAATTGAATAAGGCAGTGGTAGAAATACCTCATCAATAATGGGACATAAACTGATTGAAAGCTCAGGTTTTCAGTTCATCTGAAGTTTGATCAATTTCCTTCCATTAATCTTCACTTGTAAATTTGTAAAAAAAGAGTAAGAAATAAAATCACTATTCAACTGTCGATGATTGGTGGTAAAAATGGGGAAAACTATTGGGGATAGATAGTTTCACAATGTAATGGATATATTTCCATGATTTTAAGAAGTCTATAATATCCTAAGACCCACACTCTCAGATCCAATGCTAAAAATCATCTTTATATTTTTATATTTCATACCAATAAACTTAACCCAATTTTAACCCTTCAAAACATATAACATAAAACTAAAACATTTGATGACTTACATACCCATGGACATTTATGTTTAGAGTTTTAGAAAATTATGAAAAACTCTTACATAAAAACATGGATAAATGAACAGCTTGTTTATAAAAATCTACGTCAACTCCCCCTAATTTTTTAAAATCTAGTAACCTTATTTGGAATAATATTCTGAAAATATTTCTTAATAAGATAGGGAAAATGAAACCTAATAAGGGTGATCTTAAACACTCAATAAGGGTAAACATAAGAATCAACAATTGAATTTCATCAATAAGGATAATATAATCATAAGGGTTTGATGACATAATAAAAGTTCAAGAGCATAACATAAGAGAATCCATACCCACCAAAACCTATATCATTAAACATGTGGAATTTATAATTATTTAATAAAGGAAATAGTCATAGAAATTGATAATAATGATCCATGTGATGTCAATCTTGATCAAAGGAAACATTAAAAAACCATAACAAGCATAAATAAAACATATTGATATCTTGGAACATTATCTTCATAAACCATATAAAAAATAACTAGAGCCCAGTTAAATCCATACGAGAAACCCCCTTGGTTAACTCCCTCATTATCACCTTTTAAGATAAGTAATATTACCAAATACATTGGAGAGATATATCAGGCTCATCCATTTATATAAGCTATATCAGTCTCACCAGATCATATAATCCATATCAAGATCTTCTATTATTATAAATCATATTAGTATCACCCATCATCATCAATAATTTCCAAGTATCAATCATGAATAAAATATTTATAATCTTTCACTTTTCAATATAATTCCCTTGAAAACAACAATCATTCCTTTACATCTTGGTTAACCCATTGAAAAGAAACAGGTTTCATGAAAATATATTTAAAGTAATAATCATAAAAATATAGATAAATAATATGGATAGTATCATAAGATCATATTATAAGTGAATAATAGGAATAATTAATGTATATTGAAAAATATAAAATACCTTTATATGAACATTTAAAACTTTTTTTTTGAAAATAGGGGAAATTACCATTCCTTTGGGTAATATTTTATAAAAATTTACAAAATATTAAGAATAATATTTTCCTTGAAAATAAAAATAGAAAATTATAAATAAAACTTTAAATAAATGTATTTTAATGATGGTGGGAAAATCTATTCATTTAGTAAACAATAAAATTAAACATTCTTTTCAAACTTTTGTAATGAGAGTCAAAGTGACCAATTCAAAAAACATTAATAAACATCTTTTTTAATACCTTTAAAAATAAGGTCAAAGATCATGAAAAATATATTTAGGTAATAATTTATGTTTATCAAATATTTTTTCAAAATATTATAATGAGTATAGTTGAATAGTTTGGTTAAAAGTATTTAAAAACCTTCAAACAATGTTTTTAAATAAAAACAATTTATAACCTTTTAAAAGAAAAAACCTTTTGAAATAAATAAAATAAGAAGAAATATAAAATAAAATGCGTGTAAAATATTTTATTATATCATATTTCAAGAGTCATTGTATACATTATATAAATGAATATTGGTTAATTAATCAAAATAAGTCTCAAAGAAGGAAGTTTAAGACCAAAAACTCTTGCAACTTGGGTAGTACTTGAATAAAAATGAAATTTAATGAAGGAACATAACATGATTATTTAAAAACAACAATTTCCATGAAGCAATATTTGAAAAAAATTCAAGGGTAAGTAATTACACCATAATAAATAAATCTTGGTGTATAACATGAATCACATCTCAAAGATTTGAAATTAAGACCCTGGAAACCCTTGCAAAGAGCATAAATTTTGAAGTGATAATTAATCCATGAAGTGATGATGTGAACATATATAAATCTGAATAAAACAAATTTAAATAAAAAATAAAACAATTTATTGATCAATTCACACATAATCATGGCATAAGTAAATCAATGAAGTATAAGTATAATCCAATGAATTAAAATTGTGTTAATAAACCCTTTCCACTTGGTAACTTTGGAGTCAAATCCCTTGGATAAAATAATTTTAATTGTAACTTATAATACCATGACATTTGAAGGATTCACAGTATAAAATCTAAAATTTTATTATATACACTATATAATTAGAAATAGGTTTACAACATTAAAATGTTCCTCAATGAAGGGAAAATTCGATGAAATCCCTTACCTTGATTCGGGAATTTCAATGTATGTTCTTTAATAACTATATAATAAAATCATGTCAATTATTTTATCTCTTAAGAAAAATTTCTATGTTTTATAAATTATAATTAAAAAATTTATTTAATTTATATTAATGAAAAATTTAATCACTTAATCATTTAATTCTACATTAGGTGTTTTGAGGATGTTTTTTTTCATATTCCGAAAATAAATTTGATTGGATGTACATAGTAAAAGTAGTCATTAGTAAATTATCTCAAGAATAATAATATTGAAATAATTATAATTTTTATACATTATTTATACTTTTTAAACAAGCCATTAAATATTTTTACAAAAAATTAATTTTGTTATAATCATAGAGACGGTAGTCCGTATATACGTATGATTAATATTTTTATTTTTTAATGATCATGATGGAAAGATGGTTAGTACTATTTTTTCTTTAAAAAATTATTATTATATATTAGATATAATATTATATATTTAATTAATTTATATATATTGTTTATATGATGTAGTGATGAAAAATGAATCATATCGCTTTGAGGAGGTGGTAATCCACACATATGCACGAACAATGTCAGCATTTTTCAATAGATGGAATGGTAAGAAAATAGATGATATATTATATTTATAGAATTAATGTTATGAGATTAATTTCATATATATATATGAAATAAATTATTATAACTAGTCATGAGATTTTATGATATAAAGAAAATTACATCAGTTCGTGAGGAGGTAGTCCGCTATACACACGAACGATGGTTTCGTTTCCCATTTGATGGAATATAAGATGAATATAGGTTATTGAATTATCATAAAAATATCTCAATATTTTTAATATAATATTTTTATTATTTCATAATATTGAAATAATATTTTAATGGGATAGAAGAAGAAATAAAAATGAAACAATTGGTTAAAAGCTATACCTATTCTTCAGACAACCTCCTTTTCTTTACACCATAAGACCTCTAAGGTTGGTATTATCCCCAAAATAAGATTTCTAGAACATGGGGATAGATTTTAAGAAATTATTTTGGTAGGAATTGGCCAAACCAAATACTTCTCATTGTGTGTACAGTAGAAGATAGAGGGTTTCCATTTATAAGTGATGGAAAAGACATTCTTGGAATTTCATAAAGTACTAAATTAATATAAATTAATTTTCATGAAAAAATGTTTAAAATGATATAATTTGAATATATGATAATTATGAGTCTAAATACCCTCATAAAATATAATGTTTACAATTTTTTTTACTTTTTTACCCTTATATATTAGTTTTAACTCCTGTTAACCCTTTTTATAATTACCATGATATCAATTTTTTTCACTATTTAGGGGTAACACAAGTTACTATAAATGGAAAAGTGACCTATAAATGGAACATGTTTTATGTTTTAACCATATATCATTCACATGGATAAATATGATATTTTTATGAATTTTAAATCATTTAATACAATATTATTTATTTTAAAATATCATTAAGTCATTTTTGAAACTATTCCAATAATTTCGATTTGAAAGCAACATGAAAGAAATTTAATTTTAATATACACCTTTAACACACATATATAATATTTTATATTTATCTTAATAAATATTGGAACACTTTAAATCATTCAAAAAATTAGTTTTATAGTTTTTAAAATTATTTTCTTGATTTTTCTACTACTTTCACAAGCATTATATTAATGTTTCATAAGAATTTAAGGTAATTATTTCATCACTAAAAATTGAAAATAAATTAATATGATAAAAAAATTAATTCATATTTCAAATAAACATTTATAACCAAACTCATCCTATTTTTATCCTTATGTAAAAAATTTAGAGATTAAATTCAAGGGAGTGACATTTTGGAACTTTCTTTACTTAAAATAGTATAGATGTCCTTATGAAAGAAAAATAGATAAAAAATGACATATATTCAAATTTTTAATTTTTATAGTTGAATATATCCATGAAATGAAATTATAAAAGTGTTATATTGATTTTGTGGAATTATTGCATGGTTTTAACTCTAAAAAACCCATTTCACTCTTACTAGGTTGAAAAAATATTTACCATTGTTACAATTAATATACAATTGTAAAAATATTTTTCTATCCTTTAATGGTAGAATTATGCTGGTTAACAATCTTTTATATTACAGACATATGTAGTTTCTATCGATAATCAAGGATCTGAATAGAACTATTGAAAGGATTGAAAAAATATCAACTCCCTTTATATGGGATGGAAATATAGCTATGAAGTGCCATCGAGAATCTTAGAAGAGAATGGAATGGCTGGTCACTGATGGTGGATCCAATATTCAAAGTGCTTCAGATACCATGAACGCCACGTAGGTGAGGTTGGCATGGGAAATACTTGTTGAGAAGTCTTTAAGGGCTAATTTTATGAATAATATATATGAAGATAGATGGAATCAATGGGAGGAAGGTAATGAGAGACTTTAAGGTTTAGAAAGATACATGATAAATCATTTTGAGGTGGTGGAAGATGAGGTCTAATGGGTTGTGGGTTTTGGATATATCACCTAATTGTAGGATAATTAGGAACAAAAATATATCTATTTCCTAGGATACCTTATCCTAGGTGTATATTTTAGGGATGTGATCCATTTCCCAACCTTTTTCAGATCCTCCCTTAACCACAAAAAAACCTCATAATAATATCATCATAACCGAAGAACCTGATATGTGAATTTTTTATAAATTAGTGTAAAAACACTTCAACATGTGATAATTTTAAGTGCTTTTAAGAAAAAATCACAAGAATGATGAATGGGTATAAAACACTTAGTGAAAAGACATTCTGATAGAGTTTTTTTAGTGTGGAGGATGAAAAATCAGGCGATTGCCACTATTGAAAATGTGTAAAGGAATGGTGTAGCCAAGGTCTCATGATGCAGATGATATTCATGTCAAAGTCAAGAATCCATTTGGTACTTATTCTTGAAAAGTTATTGGGAAACCAGGATCTGGAAATTTTTATAATAGGATATGGGTTTAGGAGAGTTATGGATTCTATATCTAAATTCACGAAAAAATTGGTTTCAAGGAATGGAGATCCAAGGTGAAGAAAGAAATATCTGCATGATATTTTATGTTGTGGTGTACTGAATACTCTGGGAGGTGAGGTACAAGGCGAGAAAAGGAAAAACATTCCTATGCCTTTTCTTTATGATCCACATTAAAGCCTTCGTAGTCGAACTAGTGTCTCTCATCTAGGGTGGGGAGCCTTTAAAATTGCTGAAAAAATTAATCCAATGTATTTTTATGATAGAGGGAGAAAGATCATAAGTAACCCAAGAAAATGGGTAAAATGGAACCCATCTTGCAGAGGGTTAAATTTAAATGTGAATAGACCCTATATGTTTGGGAACATGAGGGAATAGGGCTTGGGAAGGATAGAATAGGTTCTATGATTATGGGATTCAACACATTTTATGGTCCAGGAAATTCCATGGGAGTAGAGGTTTGAGCTATGAACACATCTCTCTCTCTTTGATGAATATATAATATCAATATAGTAGAGGTGGAATCGTATTCAATAGTGTTAATTGGGATCCTTCAGGGTAAGGCTAGCTATCCATGGGTTCTTCTTTATTTAGTTTGAAGGTGAATAAAGATAAGTATTTTAGGTATTAATTCGTGGGTTCTTATTTATTTAGTGTCTCTTATTATTATGGGATACATGCATGGGATTCACTATTTCTACCCCGTTTAAATTTGTACTTGTTTGTGTGTGCTTTAGATAATAATAAAAAAATATTTTTCAGTGAAGAAAAAAACGAATTTACTAAATATTGAGTGATTATTTCCTAATAATTAATCAATAAATTTGGTTTAAGTTGGTCCTTTATATATTTAATAATGTGGTTAATCCTATTCAAACCTTACAATTCAATAAAAAATTTATAATGGTCATATATAAATAATAATATTTTGTGGTTTGATTAATCTTTGTGTTGTGTATCTTGTACACTATCGAATATAGTCTTTATTTTAAAATATTGTGATTTTACATTTTCCCCCACTTTAATAAATTGTATCCCCATAATTTAAAGTTTATATTTCTAATAAAGTGTTTTAAATTTAAAAACAACTTGGCTTAAAACCCACATTGTAAAAAGGGTTAATAATACTTCATCTTAAAAGGAGGGAAAGAGAAATATAAAGGGCATCTGGGATAACACATAAATAGGTTTCCAAATGGGAGATGATCAGGAGGATGTGAAAATATGGTCATAGATGAAAATTTTAATGTAAAAATAATGATTCATAGTGTCAAAGACCATTTATTGCAAGAAAATGAATGATCTCAGGAAAGTTAATGACCACAAAACATTAAATCAATGAGGTGTGAAAGATACCATTGCTTCATAAAAAATGAATGTATTTGGATATTTTTTTTATTTCAAGATAATTTTCCTAGAGTTTAGGAATTACTTTACCATATAGAATAATAAAATAAGGAAATATACTTACTTGAAGGGTATAGTTTCATCCTTCAATCAATTTCCACTAGTATCTCATCTTTTTCTCCATTGATGAGTATTCAAGATAAATTTTTCATGCATGATGTACTAAAATAAACCATTAACAAATCATATAATCCCAAAAAGAGAAAATGTTATTCATATCATCTTTAAATATTAATAAAAAATAAAATGTTTTACACAAGGTAACATAATATAAAAAATGTATAAACCTTAAAATGAAAAAAATATTATATTTTATTCTAAACTTTCTATAATAAAACAAAAGGTTCAACTTAGATCATTCTATAAATAAACAAACCAATATCTAAAATAAACATAATAACCTCAACATTAAAGATTTTTTTAACCTCAAAGGTTATTTCATACCTTTCAGCTTATATCCCAAAATATTTAATAACATTCTTTTGAATTAATCCTTCATGTTAAACCTATCGGTTGCATTACCTCAACCCAATAAAGAGTCTCCCAAAATATCACTAACCACCTCAAAATCCCATCATTTAAAACCTCAAATAGGGTGTATAAGACTTTGAAATTTTGATCATAATGAAAATTATAAACACATGATAATATCCATAAATATTGAGTTAACCTCACATTAAAACTTTCCAATCTAAAAAGTTATCTAAACTGTACTATGTTACCAACCATAATAGCCCCAAACCCACACTCTCAGATCCAGTGCTAAAAATATAATCTTTAAATTTCTGGATTTGATTCTGATTAACTAGAACCAATTTAAACCCTTCAAAAAAAATTTAACATTATACTGAAATATTGGATCAATAACATACCCAAGGACCTTTTAGGTTTAGTTTTTTTAGAGAATTAGGGAAAACTCTTACATAACAATTCGAATAATTAAACAAAAGGTTTATAAAAATATACATCATATCCCAAAAAGTTCTTCACATATAATAAACTTATTACACATAACATATGTAAATACTTTCTTTAGAACCTTGGGAAAAGTAAATATAAGAAGAATGTGATCAAATTATTAGTAAGGGTAAAGATAATCCTTAACAATTGGATGTAATCAAAGATAATAAGATGATTACAAGAGTATGATGAAATAATTAAAGTGCATGAACATAAAATAAGAAAATTAATACCCTTTAAAACCTGGATCTTTAATTATGTTACATAGAATAATGATTTAAAATAGTTAATAGTAATAAGATTCAATAATAATGATCCATGTGATGTTAATTTTGATCAACAAAAACATTAAAAACCCATAGAAATCATAAAGAAAATGTGTTGGTATCTTGGAACATTATCTTTAGAACCAGTGTTAGAAATAACTAGATCCTAGTTAAATCCATAGAATAAACCTCCCTGGTTAACTACCTAATTATTTCATTTGAATATAAGGATAATTTCTCAATTCATTAGAGAGATATAGTGATATCACCTACTCATATAATCTGTATCAGGATCACCTGTTTGTATAAGTTGTATTGGACTCACCCATTTGTATAAGGAATATTGGGATCACCTATTTATATAAACTGTATCATGATCACCGATCATCATCAACAATTTATAAGTATAATTCATGAATAAAACATTTAGAATCTTTCAATTTTAAATATAATTCCCCTGAAAATAACCATAATTCCTTTATATCTTGGTTAACTCATGAAAAAGAAATTGGTTTCATGGAAATATCTTCAAAAAATCATCGTAAGATATTAAGAGAAAGAATATGGATGGTATCATATGATCATTTTCTTAGTGAATCAGATTAATCATTAAAGGATACTGAAATAGATAAAAATACCATTAAAATAACATTCAAAACATTTTTTTAAAATAGGGGAAATACCTTTTCCTTTGGAAAATATTTTATCAAAATTTAAAAAATATTAGGAAAGTTATTTTACTTGAAAATAACTATGAAAAATTATAAAGTAATCATCAATGAAACTGATGAAAATCAAAACATAAAAACTTATTTAGATTATAAACATTAAAATTAAACATTATTTTCAAACTTTTGTAAAGAGATCCTATTGATATCCATGCAGAAAACATCAATAAATTTTATTAATAAAACATTTTAAAATAAGGTTAATGATCATGGAAAATATATTAATAAAATTATTTATGTTTATATATTTTTTTAAATAATATAAATAACCTAGAGTGAGATTTTGGTTAAATTCATTTAAAAACTTTTAAGCAACATTTTTAAAGAAAAAACCTTTTTGGCCATTTTAAACCAAAAAAATTGAAATAAATAAAATAAGAAGGAAATTAAAATAAAGTGAGTAATTTTTTTCCTAGTATCATATGTCATGATTCATTGTATCCATCATATAAATGAATTCATGTTCAACAATAAAAACATGTCTCAGAGAAGGAATTTTGAGACGATAAACACTTGCATCTTGGGTAAAAATTAAATAAAATATCCATTGAATGAAGGAACATAAAATGGTTATGTAAAACCCATAATTTATATAAATAATATTTTAAAACACATTAATGGGGTATTAATTACACTATATAAAATGAATTTGGGTTTATAACATGAATTATGTCTCAAAAAAATGAAATTGAAACCACGGAAACCCATTGCAATGATTATAACTTTTGAAGTGATAACTTATCCATGAGGTGATTATGTGAACATATGTAAATCCACATAAAAAAGTATAAATATATAATAAATAAATTCAGATATAAATTTACACATAATCATGGCACACCAAAATCAATTAAGTAAAAGTATAACCCAATGAATAAAAATTAAGTTAAGAAACCCTTACCACTTGGTAACTTTCAAGTCAAATCCATTTGAATAAAATAATTTAAATTGAACATTATAACACCATAAAGTTTAAATGATTAATTATATAACATATAAATGGTAAATATATACAAGATATAAAATAAAATAGGTGTATAACATTTAAATATACCTCAATGAAGAGAAAATTAGATGAAATCCCTTACCTTGATTCCAAACTAACTATGTATGTCCTTTAACACATGTACAATTAAATTATATCAATTTTTTGTTTAATTAATAACCTTTTATAGGTTTAATAATTTATCTGTAATCCATTTATTTCAATTATATTAATGACATATTTAATTACTTAATCAATCAGGTTTACATCAGGTGTTTTTGAAGATATTCGGTTCATAATCCCAAAACAGCTTCGGTAGGATGATCATCGTCAAAGAGTTCATTAGTACAAAATCTAAAAAATAAGAATTTTGAAATAATTTTAATTTTTATACATTAATTATTATTTCAAAACCAACCATTAAATATGGTTATGAAAAATTAATTATGTTATAATCATGGAGACGGTAGTCCATACATACGTGTGAGTAACATTTTCATTTTTCAAATATCATCATGGAAAGAAGGTAATTATTATATTATCTTTATATAATTATTATTATATATTAAATATTATATTATATCATTAAATACTTTATAAATATAATCCATGTGGTGTGGTGATGAAAATAGAATCACATCGCTTCGTGGAGGCGGTAATCAATATGTATGCACAAAAAACGTTATCATTTTTCAATGGATAAAAAGGTAAGAAAATAGATGATATATTATATTTCAATAATTATAATAATGTCATGAATATAATATATATGCATTAAATGAATCATTTTAACTATCCATGAGAGGCGGTGATGGAAAACAAATTGCATCAATTCGTGAGACGGTAGTCCGCCGTGCACACGAACTATGCTTTCATTTCCCATTTGATGTAAGATGAGATTGATATATTTAATTAAATTAAAATAAAAACATATAAGTTCATATATTGTAATTATTTTATTATTTCAAAAAAATTTACCAATATTTTAATGAGGTAGAATAAGAAATAAAAGCGAAACATTCGGTTAAAATATATACCTCTTCTTCAGCCAACCTCCTTTTCTTTACATGTAAATTCATTTAAGGTTTCCATTATGATCAAAATAAGATGTAAAGAACATATATAGGGATTTTAAGAAATTATTTTGATATATATTTTCAAAAAAATTGGTTCTTGAGGTGTAGGGAGGAGGGGAGAGGGGTTCCCTTTTATAAGTGATAGAAAATACATTCTGAGAATTTCTTAATGTATTAAATTAATATAAATTAATTTTATCATAAAAATGGATTTAAAATGATATATTTATAATATAGGATGATTATGAGTCTAAATAATCTCATAAAATAAACTTTTTATAAGTTTTAGTTATGTTTTTACCCGTGTCTCTTAGTTTTAACCCCCATTAACCCTTTTGACATTTATTGTGATATCAATGCTTTTTTACTTTTTAGGGGTAAAAAAATTACTATAAAAGGTAAAGTGAATCATAAATGGAAAATGGATAGTATTTTGAACCATATAACATTATATTCAGTAAATATAATATTTTTATGATCTTTAAATCTTTTCATAAAATATTATTTGTTATAAAATATCATTAATTTCATTTTTGGAACTATTTAAATTATTTGATTTTGAAAACAACCTAAAAGAAAAATAATTTGAATATAAAACTTTAAAAAATATATAATATGTTATATTTATCTTCAAAAAATCTGGAATACTTTAACTCATAAATTTTTTTACTTTTATAGTTTTTAAAATTATTTACTTGATTTTTCTACTGCTTGTACAAACACTGTGTCGATGTTTCATAAGAATTTAAAAATAATTATTAGATAAATAAATTTAAAACTAAATTAAAATAATTAAAATAATAATTAATATTTAAAGTAAACATTTATAACCAATATTATCATCTTTTTTCCTTATGTAAAATTTTTAGAGATATTAAAGTCAAGAGAGCGATATTTTGGAATTTTATTTACTTAAAAATAATATAAATATCATTATCAATGGATAATGGAAAAAAATTACATATATTAAACTTGTAAAATAATATGGTCTAATTTATACCATAAAATTAAATTAAGGAAATTTTTGGATTGATTTTGATGCCTGATTTCTGGGTTTTAGCTCTGATTTACCCATTTTTCACTTACCGAGATGAAAACAAATATTTACCATGGTTAGTGTTTATAATTAAAAAAATAAAATGGAACTATTTAAAAAATTTTAACCTAATAATTATAAATATTAAATTAATTTTTCAATGTTCAATTTATAAATATGGTGAAATTTAATTTAATATAAAAATAGAAAATACAATGAAAAACTGATTTTTAGAAAAATGTTTTTTTAGGTATAAAAATATTTTTATACCAAATTTAACCTTAACATTTATTTTAATAAACTTAATTGGATTATTAATAATATAATAGAACTAATTTTAATTTGATACCATTTTAAAACAAAATTTTAATTTATAAATGATCGAAACAAAAATACTATTTCCAATAAAAATTTGTATACTTCACTATTCTTTGGAAAATAAATTTTTTTAGAAAATTACTAAAAATTAACTCTAAGATAATTTTGAAAATATCATTAAAAAAATAATATCATTTTAATAAAATATAATTTTTAAAAGTTCCAAAAATTAATTATAATACTTACTCTCAAAATGAAATAGAACCTATTTTTTATTAATTTTTTTTAAGAGTAAAATGACTTTACTAGAAATTGAGTGACTATTTCATAAGGATTAATCAATAATTTTTTTTCTAAGTAGATAATTTATATATATTTTATAATTAAGTTAATCCTATTCATACCTTATAATTGAACAACTAATTTATATTGATCGTATATAAATAATAATATTTTACAATGATTGTAACTTTGTATTTATGAAGTAATAAAATATTATAATATCCTTTAGTGTATATAGGATGAAAATATAATCCTCATAAAACTAAGTGTTATTTTTTTATTTTGTCGTGTGTTATTTTTTTTGTTTTTTATGAATTTTTTCATGGGAATTTAGGGTTTATTAGGCTTCCTAATTTATAGTGCATTTAGTCAGGGAGGTTTGGAGTTCCACTGTGAGTGTAGTACAAAGTGTAAAATTCCAATGGTTTGGACATTTGAAATTTTGGTGATTTAACTTTCAGTGAATTTATTGTTTTACATCTATGTATCCTCCCAATAACCTAAAGGATTAAATTAAAATATGAGAAAACATATTGATGATAAGAACATTGCTATAGTCTAGAATCAATTTGTATAGAAAATAAAGAAGATCCTAACCACTGGTTATTGCAACCCATTATCAAATGTTGAACCTTAGATAGGCGAGTAAGCATTTTAATGAAAAGTTTGGGTTGAAGACATGAATGAGGAGTTTGACTAGATTGATAATAATGAGACATTTGAACTTATGGATAAATCTAAATAATAGAATGTGATTAGAAAAAAATGTGTCTTTGAAAGTAATGTGGATGATAAATGCAATGTGGAAAGAAAGAAGTATATGGTTGTTTCTAAATGCTAATCCCAAATTGAATGGGTTGACTTTGATGAATGATTTTCCCCGGTATCCATACATGAATATATTAGGATCTATCTAGATATTATATCTCCTAAAAGTTTTAACATATTCTAAATGTATGTTAAATCACATTTTTTGAATGGTGAGATTGATGAAGAAGTATACATGAAACAAATTGAAGGCCTTATTCTTGATTCATATAGTAACAAGGTATATAAGTGAATAAAATATCTCTATGGGTTAAATAATGATCCTAGATTGAGGTAACTTAAGACTGATTATTATATCAAATTCATGAAATTTAAGAAAGGGTAGGTTGATAAAAATATATATGTTAAAGAGTTTAATAGAACACCACTCTTTATGGTTGTGTATGCTGATAATATAAATTATTTAGAAATGAAAAAATCTTGTGTGAGGAGTTCTCAAGTCTCAAAAAAGAAAAAATTTAAATGTAAATTCATGTAGAAATGATATTTTCTGGGACTACATATTGTTCAATATGAAAATTATATTTTTTCTCACAAGAAATGTATTTAAATAACCTCTTGGAGAAGTGTTATATGTATAAAGCTAGAGGACTAACCACATTGATTAATGAGAAGCAGTTGAAAATTTTGATCGAAAGTATTAAGTACTTGAAAACATCAACAAATGACATTGTGTATTATATCACTAAAACAACATGAGATTTTAAAAATAAAACTATGTTCGATAGCATATATGACTCGCAACACCAAGCCCAAAAAAACCATGAGATATTATTATTTTAATATGACTGTTATAATCTATCCATTAAATTACTAGTTATAAATAGGATTAACAAATTTATAAAATATATATAAAGGCCCTACTCAATATAAATTTAATGATAAATTATTAGTAAATAATCACTCATGTTTTTAATAAAGTCATTTTATTCTTCAAAAATACATTTTCTTCAGAAATGTTTTTATTGATTTTTGTTGAAAAATATTATAATTAAATTCTAGAAATTTTTAAAGTTTTATTTTATAAAGTTAACATAATTTTTTAGATCAAAATATCAATATTAACTTAGGGAGATGTTTTGGGATTTTTATGAAATGATTTATTTTTCAGTGAATGGTGAAAATTATAGATTTCTGAAATACTATAATTTATTTCCATTAAATAAATTAATTTAAATGTCCCATTATATTTTTTCTTTCGTTTTAAGTTTAAATATAAAATATTTTATTTATAATAATATTATTAATTTCATTTTAATTAGCAATTTTCATGATTTTGTTATAAGTTTATTTTTATGCTTAAAAATGCAGTTTTTTGAAAACTCCTTGTAAGTGTATAAAGTTTAACTATTTTAATTAATTAAAATAATACCTAATAAATAAATATTTAAATGTAATGTATATATTATGTATCTATTTATATCAATTTAAATTCATATAATGATAATTGTGTAATGACTATAGTTTTAATGAATTATACATTTGAATATTTATGTTTATATATATGGATTTATACTTGGAGTCAGCATAATGTTTGGGTGTCTTAAGAACCTAGAATTAATATATTAAAATATTAATATATTTTAATGCATGCGTGAACATAATTTCAGTATAAATGTTTTTCCATTTGTTTGGGACCTCTTAGGTGAAATCCGAGACCAGGGTTGAATCCAAAATGTGGGGTTTACCCTTGGCATGATATAATGTTTGTCAGCGTCGAATGTTTCATGGGAGGTTACTGTTGGTGGGTGTGTTTAATAAAATAAATAAATAATTTAGTTATTTTAACTAAATGGATTAAAATAATTCTCTCTCTATTTATCATATTATGGAAAATCTCTCAGGTTAGATACATTACCAAGGAGATTAGATAGGAGGAGGGAGTGGTTATTTGTGGGAGTATTGGGATCAAAGAATGATAATGATCATATCAAGGCAGATTTAAAGGCAGAAATGAACACATCAAACCTTATTATTCCTTGGAGAGCATGATCTTCACCAACAATGGATCCTTAATCTAGATAAGGAAAGTTATTTATGTATTTCCACCCTATTTATTTTTTCAATTAGGGATTTAAAAATATAATTAATTGATCTGCGATTTATTGATCTTCACATGAGACCTGCCGCATTTTGGTTTTATTAATCCATTAAAACTTCTTTATTTCACTTTTTATCTCCCCTTGTTACCCCGTTTACATGATATTTTACCAATTATGCTAGAACTGTGTTCAATTTACTTTGTTTATATAAATTTCTCCATACTGTTCTTCTTATTCTTCAGTATTGGCCCACAAGTTTGTGGTTTGAATTTACTGGGGAGGGTTTGAGCATGATTAGACCCATATATTCATGGTGTTTCCTTGAATGACATATAATATGGTGATTTTTGGACATATCAGGCTGGATTTATGGGTTGCGGGTGGTGGTGACATAGATCAATGGCCAGATTTTTCATCCTTTAGCCATGGGAGTGGCACATTATGATAACATGACCTGTAAAAGGTTTGGGTTGCCAAAATCCAGCCACCAGTGATGGATTGAGTGTTTTCAAACCTAGATCTAAAATCCCCAATACTATCCAAGGTGGACGCGGTGGTGTGGAAATATGCATAATGGATTCCCTAGGTTTCTATGAGAAACCTGACTACATGACGTTTAGTCCTGGAACACACGCCCTTTTGTCCTGTGGCAATAGTGGCTATCATTTCAGGTGGAGATAAAGTTTATATTAGATGTATGACCCCACACATGTCATGAGAACCTATTATAGTAGCATGATGTGTACTCAGGGAGTACATCGTCATATTGATTACTTATCACATGGGCATGATCAGGAGTACAGAACCATGACCAGACACAAGGGCCTGACCAGATATACATATGCATGGATAAGGGAACACATGTATATGCCAAGCCATTGAGACGCATCATGTTGTACTTGTACATGATTTATAGTATTACATGGCAAGAAAGTTGTGTGTAGGTGAGGAAACCTCCATGTGTCCATGTGCGGTCACATGCCATGTGACCCCATGTGCACACCATGTACTTTTCTTAGAGACTTATACCTTTAATATATCATTCTTATGGACTTAGATTTTGTCCTATGAGTATCCTATACTAATAAGTTTTCCATTAAAAACACAATAGTATCCTTTATAGGGGATTTCAAGATATGACATGAAGTGTTGTGATCATGATTCTTTTTCAGGAAATGCTTCATTGATAGCAGTGATCAAATGTGATCATTAGAGTTATGCTGATGTTTGAGACCCCTCTATCACACTAGGATTTGGATCCACTATATTCCTATACATACTAAGTACCACCCCCCAATACACTAGAAAAAAAGTCATCTATCAACTGATTGGAACCCCTTATATCATACTAGGGCATGGGTCCTCTATCTACTAAGTGGTACCCTCCTATAATACTAGGGTGAGAGTCCTATATCTACTGAGTGGTACCACCTAATTCACTAGGTAACAAATTTTCTATCTACTGAGTGGTATCCCCTATCACACCAAGGAACGAGTCCTCTATATATTGAGTGGCACCCCTATCATACTAGGGAATGAGTCCTATATTGGAGATTGTTTCCCCATCAACTATAAAGTAAAGTGGTAAGATGAGGGTCATACATAGACACATGAGATGTTGGGCATCAAAGATATACTTTTGGAGAAATCGGAATACTCATCATCTTTGGATGGGATGTGGAGATAGAGACCCCCCTTTCTCTATCATTTGGGGTTCTTTATGAGCTTATATATATTTTGGGTTTTCATTTCCATCTTTCTATGGGTTGATCTCACCTATATTTTATCTTTTTATTTCTCCCTTTGAAGTTTTCAGGGAATCCTACTAGATATGTATATACTCACCCTTGTATGTGCTTTTCTAACACATGTCGCGTCTTATGCAGATAACATGAAGATCGAAAGTGACATCAGTGGAGTATATGATTCATGGGTGTATTGGACACATTCGGTTTTCAGACATGGAGATCCGAAGTCAGGTTCTATTTATCTTTCCTTTTTATATAGTTTTAATTAGGTTGGGACCAAATTTATAGTTTGGCATGTATGTTACCCCTTTATTGGTTTACACTATCATACTCGGATGTATTCACTAGAGTTTATTGCATAAATGGTTTAAACCTAGATATTTTAGTATTTTATTATATTCCTCTTTACATTTACATGGATATGGATGTGTGCAGATTTTAGGTACTTAGGATAAGGGAACACATATTATTATTCCTTATCAATTCTTTTCACCGGCTCTTAAACTATTTTAGGTGGGATTTGGTCGGTCACATCCGAACTTCAAAGATCCTAGAGGCCCCCAGTGCTTTGTGTTATGATAGAGTGGTATCAAAGGTGGTTTATCCTTGGGTGAGAGTTTTAATTAGACCCATGGTGAGGATTGGTTTGGAAACTAAGGGAAATGGGGTCAGAGTGTCTCAAGAGAGGATTCTAAGATAGAAAATCCAGTGTTGGTGCGGCGGCTGACGTATCCATTTACTAGGTCCCTAACTATTTTCTTTTTGACTCAGAATACCTAGACATCGGTTAAAAGTAACCATTGGTACATGAATAATATAGGATTTAGTCCTTCAAATGAACTTCTCGATTCATCTCCCCATATATGTATGCTCATTTAACTATGGTATGTCTTGATCACTTCCAGGATTCCTTTGTGAAGACAATGAGTTAGGTTACCGAGACAGGATCATGATAACAATCCATTGTATGATGAAAACTCAGTTCTAGTTCCATCTCATGAGGTGTTTCCTATAGGTAGGTAGGGATCAACACCCCCATATGTTGAGCAGAAGATAGTACCGGCAGGCCAGGTTGATGATGCGCACTGGATTAGTACACCACACAAGCTCCATTTGAGAGACTACTGAGGTTCCTTGGAGAGATAGATTCTTAGATAGTGTAGGATTGAATTGAGTGGATGATATGAGCATTCAGAATGGTTTAGACCCCAACCAATCAAATAGTTGTGTCGATGACCTATCTTTTTTGTGGAACAATAGGGTGCTGGTGGAGTCTGATGATGAAGACCCATGATGAGATGATTATCTCATGGTTAGACTTCCAATTTTTATTTATTAATGATTAATACCCTTAATTCTTTCAATTTGTGTGTATTTATGAGTTTCTTGAGCTACAACAGGGTTATATGATGGTTTTTGAGTACGTTTCAAGGTTTACTGACCTCATGCATTACTCCTTGGGTATAGTGAAAGATGGTTTCTTCTAGTCACATAAGTTTGAGAAGGGCCTCCATAGAGACATTCAATCCAGTGTAGTCTCCCTTTGAATACCTAATTAAATAGGATTAACAAAGGAAGATCTAGTTGTAAAATGATTGCGGATGGTGGTACACTGAGTAGATAGAGACATAAATGGTCATCATGCCGATGAGTCATCTATAGGAGCTAGTAGGAACCAATCGTATATGTCTTGACATAGAATACCCCCCATGGAAGGACTCAGGCATGTGGATTGATGATGCTGGGTCCGTATAGAGGATATGATAAGTGAAGAGTGTGGTGGTTCTATTATTGTGATTGGAGAGGTTAAATAGAACATGATTTATCATCCCTACATGCTGAGAAGAAATTTTAGGTGGTGGATGGCCAACCCTAGAAAAAACAACACTGTGATCATGGATCTCCTAGGAATAGTAAGGGCCACCCACATGGTGAAAGTGTTGGAAGAGGAGTAAGTAGAGCTCTAGATGTAGGAGTTTCTGGTGGAGAGTGACACTATGGGGTACTTAGACCACCACTACTAGGTGTACCACACTAGTCTTAGGGACTTGGGGGTTGAGTCCATGGGAATTTTCATGCTATGGAGGGCTATGAGCACACATAAAATGATATGATTCAAGGTATGATCTATATCTTTTCAAATAATTCCCTAGTACCAGTACACATAAGTGTCCTCAATTCCTTCATCACCATATCACTTGTGCATGAGCTATATTTTCTTGTCGAGTCTTTATCCCAACATATTTTTCTAGAGGTTCTTATCAGAAGTGATTCTTCGATATCACATATCTACCAGTAGTGTGATTTGGAATTTTATGGAGAGAGTTTATCATGGGACCACTTGGTTATCATGATGAAACATTTGAATTACATCTTGAATATGGAATATTTATCCTTGATCTAGGCCTATATTGATTGTCATCATAGATGAGTTAGATACCTTTGGATAGACATGATGAGATTATCCTTTTCGATTGAGATATTTCTCATGGATGAGTAATCAGGTCTTACGAGCAAGAAGCTGCAACCCATTAGACATCAATTTTTGAGTTTATCCCTTTTCACAATTGGATCTTAATGAATTTCTGTCCCTTCATCAGTGGAGTAATATATAGATATCTTCTCAGAGGATGTTCCAAGAGTGTCATCACATCAGACGATGGATTTCTGTATTGACTTACACACTAAGACCACCCCAATGTCTTCTTTAGTTTAATAAATAGCCTCTACCAAGATTTAGGAGCTGACGGTGTAGTTAGAGGAAATTTTAGAGAAGGTTTTATCAGAGACGGTGTGTCCCCCTATTCAGGTCTTGTTTGGTTCATGAAAAAGGAAAACATGATCTTGAGGCTTTGTGTTGATTATAATCACCTGAACTCGGTATTAATAAAAAAAGTAGCACTTATTGAGTTATAGTGAATTTTTCGATAAGTTGAGAGGTGCGAGATGGTTCTAAAATTTTGATCCTAGGTCTGGCTACCAACAGTTGAGAGTTTTCATGGAGCATATTCTGAAGAAGACATTCTGATGTTGCTACAGAAACTATGGGTTCTTGGTGATGCCTTTTGGTGTGAAAAATTCCCCCACTATGTTTATGGATCTTATGAACCAGATGTTCCATCAATAATTATATTTATTTTTGGTTGACTTCATTTTTGATATACTCATGTACTCTATGTTAGAGGAGGATCATGCAGAACACTTGAGGATGGTCCTATAATTACTTTGGGAGAAGCATCTTTATGGTAAGCTCTCAAATTGACAATTTTGGATATGAGAGGTTGACTTTATCAGGAATTTCATATCTTATCATAGTTTATCTATGGACCTAGTGAATATTTAGGTGGTTATTTATTGTGATCCACCCAAGATAATGTCATAGGTGTGGATTTTTCTTTTCTTTGTGAGGCACTACAAAAGGCTCTTGACAGGATTATCTTGGATTTCATCCCCTTTGACTGCGTTGACATAGAAAAAGAATTAATTTACCTAGGTGGATAAGTGTTAGTTTTCCTTTGAGGAGTTGAGGATGTGGTTGACCCATGCTGCTATGTTGATTTTACCAAAGGAGGGTGTGGAGTAAGTAGTGTTTTGCGATGCCTCTGGAGCTGGGATTAGTTACATGATAATGAAGAGGCAGGCCATGATTATATATGGTTCATGGAAGTTAATAAGAAATGGGTATAAATATATTAATCATGAACTAGAGTCAGTAGTGGTAGTCTTCAATATAAAGATATGGAGGAACTATCTTCAGGGTGAGAATTTTATAGTTTACTCAGGCCGCCCAAGTCTCTGGTACATCTTCACTCAGAGTGATCTTAACATGATATATATTTACTTTTAGGGATCTTGTAATACTATGACTTCTTGATAGTTTATACTACTTGGAAGGGAAATGTGGTGGCAAATAACCTTATTAGGAATTCATATTCTTTATTGGTAAAGGAGAAATCTGAGTAGTTGGATTCATTATAAATATCCCAAATGGAGGATAGGGGTAGGGTTTTTATTTAGTTTATGGTAGTGAGTCATCCGCTTCTTCAACATGTGAGAGTGTCTCAATTGAGAGACATCAACTATGAGGTCCTATATGAATTTATATTCTTAGGATATGCACCTGATGGATTTTGTGATGGAGGGGAGCATTTCGACCTTTATGAGGGATGGAAGACAGTTCCGGTCATGTTGTGTGAGGATGTGATGAGGGATTTTCACACTTCTGTATTATATATATATATCTTGGTGTGGAATATATATACAGGTACCCACATTTGAAATTTTGGTAGGCTTGAATGAGGTAGGCTGTTTCTATGTTTTCTTCACAGTGTCTCAAAGGTTAGTAAGAGAAGGTAATTCACAAAGTTTTGGTAGGTTTCACATAACCACTTGTGATCCTAGAGTAGAAATGGGATGATGTGTCCATAGAATTCATGATAGGACCTCTATGAAAAGATAGATTCCTTGATATTATCTGGTTGATTGTTGACCAACTTACCTAGTCAGTGCACTTTATTTCTATCTGAGAGAAGAGATTAGCTGATATTTTGGGACAGCTGTATATGTTGGAGAATATCTAGATTCATGGGGTTGCCTTAATGATTGTTTTTGATTGTGATTCTCAATTCAGGTATTTGTTTTAGTGAGGTATTTATAATGATTTTGGAACCTTGTTGTGGATGGGTATAGCATTTCACCCCTAGATAGATGGCTAGACTGAGTAGATTATCCAGGTGTTGGAGGATATGCTAAGGAACTATGTGTTGGACTTTGGATAAAGATGGTAGGATCACCCTCAATTGGTAGAGTTTTATAATATTAATATTTATCACTCTACTATCAGTATTTCACTTTTTGGGTCCCTATATGGGAGAACTTATAGGTCACCCTTTTGATAGAATGAGATTAGAGAAAAATCTCTTATTTGGCCAGAGATGGTGTATGAGATGATCGAGAAGGTTTAGGTAATCTAGGATCATATGAGGACATCCCTGAGTAGATAGAAATATTAAACAAATTGAAATTTTATTCCTTTGGAGTTTGATTAGGGAGACCATGTTTTCTGAAGAGTCTCCCAATTATGAGGATTTATGAAGTTTGGTTGGGGATTCAATCTATCCACAATTTTTATTAGGTTTCTCAAGATCCTATAAAGGGTTGATAATGTTTCTTACCACATACACTTTTCCCCATAGTTGTACCGAGTGCTTGATATCTTACAAGTGTCACAATTGAGGTTGTTTGTGTATGATCCAATACACATGATTGACTAGGGAGATATGGGAATCAAGGTAGATTCACCTTCACAGTGTACCCAATGGTTATCAAAAATTGGTAGGAGAGGTCCCTATATGGATGGAACATCCCTTTCATTCATGTGCATTGGCCACATACCCAAGGAAAAAAAATAATTTTTCACATGGGTTTTTTATTGTCAGTTAATATGAGATATTATTAAAGATGATGCTGTAAATAATTTTTTTATCATTTTTTAATAAAAACCGATATAATAATAAATTAATGTGGGAGTTTTTCATGCCTGTTATCCAATAATGGATGTAAAAAACCCATTCACTATCAGTTTTTCACATCAGTTATTGGATAACTAATGTGAAAACCAATTTTTTAAATAATTTCTTTTGATTCCTTCTCTCAATGATAAAAAAGATTAGAAAAAAAGTAGAAAAAAATAGAAAAACAAAAAAAAAACACTTATAATTTGAAATTTCAGGTTTGAAATATAAAGAACAAAAAAACTAAAATCTAATCAAACCTATGAAATTATTTTCCCATTCAATTTAATTGTCTTAGATCATATGAACTATAAGGATGAGGGTCATAAAATAGCTACAAATTAAAATGAAATCATTTAATATGTATTATGAATAAAATGAATAAAATATAAAATAAAAAGTTATAATGAAATATAACCTTATAGAACATTGCAACTCTCCTAGTTGAAATTATTTCATACATAAATATTACAGCATAATATCCACATTCCTTTATGCCTTATTGTTTAAGAAAATACTATTTAAAAGAATTATTAAATTCAAAAAAACATTTTTATGCAATATATCTAAAATTTAGTAATTTTAAATGAAAATTCACCTTTTCTTTTATATATCAGATATATGATCTATTATTTCTTATAGTATCTCAAAAAGAAATCTCATGACCTATTTTAAAATAATATTAATAAAATAAATTTATATCATTATAATATAAAAAAGTATCAAAAAAATTCAAACTTATGTGTCTAATACATTCCTAGATTTTTCTCTCACTTCACCATGGATAGAGTATAGACAATAAAGTGCCTTCTCCCTTAGAAAAAAACACCCAACATCTAATAGAAACTGATATGAAAGAAAATTTAATGTTAGTGGTTATAATATTAAGATATATATAACACTTTTTAAGATATATGTTTCATAATCTTGAAGATAAGGAAACATAGAGCATTAAATAGTTGTATTCTTTTGAAATCTTTCAACAATATAAACTGTTATTTTTTATTAGTCATTATCCTCACTATATGTGAAATAAACCATGGGTCTATAAATCCATATAATTTGGTATTTTCATGCTACTTACAAATTGTAGAAATACACCAAACACAAAACAAATATAAGTATAAATTTCCAATAAGTTAAATTAAAATATTTTTTTTGTAAGTTGATTAACACAAAAAAAACTTACATCATGTTTATTCCCAATTGACCTCTAGTTTTCATGACTCGTCCCCCAGGGCCCGTGCTATGACTACCCCAAGACTGCTTTCCATATTCCTGGGGCTGGGGACAAGCACTAAAGGTGTAAATCCTTAATGTTGGGAAGGAATTTACTTTATAAATTATAAACACAGACAACAGAGTATAAGCTAGAAGCAACACACTAAGTAAAACTGTATACAAAAGGAGTGCTGAAAGGTAAAGGGGCTGGAAATACAAGACCAACTGTAAAGTACAATTACAACTGAAAAGGGAAAAAAATAGCTGAAAGGTGTAAAGAAACTCCTGGATCATCCACCACAGATCCTACCTGAAGGGTAGGTAAAGATAGCCTGCATAACCCTACACGTTCGTCCATATCCTATGTGTACCGTCACGCCGTGTGGTCCCCCTCCGAGTTCCGTCCCGTCCTGGTCCACTCAACCTTGATCAACACTGTCTGTCGTCTGCATCTAAGACAATGAGGTGCGGGCATAGCCCGTGCAGGGGTGAGTATAATGATACTTAGTAGGGACCCCGATACCCTCAAGGTCTCACAAAATCCAACAAGGATAAACCCCAAAGTAGAAATCAACAGATAAACACACTTAGGTATACGACCATACATATATCTAAGTTATCAAGTAATCCGTCTCAATCATGAGGTAAACTCATAAGTTACTGACTTAGCTCAACCAGGATTTTTATTCACATTATCGAAACCACGACTGCTGGAGAAATCCTCCTATGTCGAGTACAGTGGTCCTGCCGCCACAACCAGGTGCTTCCCACTAACCTTGGACTGGTGAGGTACCTCTCCTGTCAAGTACCATGGGTCTTTCGTGCTCACATAGAGGTGCTCCCCCATATGGGTCTGGCGTTGACTACCAGGCACTCCCCCTAATAGACTATAGAGGTACTTCTCCTCTCGAGTACCGCAGGTCTACTGCAAACTACCAGGCGCTCCTCCACCATGGGTCTACCGCCAATTACCAGGCACTCCCCACTGGGCAAGTCGAATCACTTCGAGTCAAATCAGTTAAGCAGTCGTCAGGTCTCAGCCAGCTACTAGGTCTCCGTACTCCGCTCGCTTGTCTATGAGAGGGTCTGATCCATGAGTTACAAGTCGATACTCCAACAATCACTAAGTCCCATGTTGAAGTATCTCAAAGGTCCACCTACTCAAAGGGGTCTCAACGCAATAGACAATGTGTTAATCAGACGCTCGATCTGTGAGTTATAAGGTTTTTAGTCTCGGGGGACCGGTTGGATTCGTGTACTATCCAACCTGTCCGTATCTCAACATTACCCCGAACTCTAGAGGGGGGTATACTCAAAGGGACCTTCGTGCTCCAAGAAAACCAACGCCACTGATGGTTCATCAAACGGTCGTCCGGTGCCAAAGATATGGCCAAAGGAATTAATGATTAGTAATGGGCCTGGGCCTAGTCCGACCTGGTTGGACTGACTCGGCCCAACCCAGACTGGGCCGACCCGGTCAGACCCACTGGGTCTGACCCGGCCCGTTGGGCGGGTCAACCCGCTAGTTTTGGCCTGGTCTGCTGGGCTCGGCCCAGCAGACTGTGGGGGTGGTTCGACCCAGAGGTCACCACGTCGGCGGCTCGGCATAGAGGCTATGGCCGGTTCGTCCAGCGCCAAGAGGGCCGCGGCTTGGCAGCTCGGCCCAGGAGGGTCGGCATGGCGCTGGGAGGCCGTGCGGGGCGCGGGAAAGCTGGCGGGGCACCGGGAAGGGCATCGGGAGGCATCACAGGGTTTGGGCATGCCAACAGGGCGCGGGGCAGGCCGGTTGGGTGCCGGGCAGGGTGCACGAGGCGCAGACCGGGTGATGGGAGGCCGCTCGGGGCGCGTGCAGGTCGGTGGGGCACTGGGTAGGCTGCGTGGGGCGCCGAGCAAGGCGTGGGAAGGTCGCGGGCAGGCCGGTGGGGTGCTGGGTAGGCCACATGGGGCGCCAGGTAGGGCATGGGCAGGGTGCGGGCATGCCGGGCTGGCCGGTTCGGCGCGACTCGGGCCGGTGTGAGTTGGTAGTGTTTGGACGGGAGCATCAGTGCACTGCGGGGGCGGCGCGATGCACAGAGGCCACGGGTAGCGTGGCCGTTGTCTTTGCTACTTTCGTCGCTGTCGCCTCATTACCATGCCGAATAAACATAAAAAATGATTGGCAGAGGGATTCAGGCCATGTTAGTTTGGCCTGCATCCTCCACATTTAGAGGTGATAAAAATTTTTTCATCAAAGGAGAATGATGAACAACAATTTCTTACAAACCTTTGCATCAATTCATTTCAAATAAAGATGAGGAAAAAAGGTATATTACTAAAAGTAAACCCCCTACATGGATTGTCAAGTGTCGACAGAGAAGTCATGGGAAGAAGACATAGTATAATCATCATTCGTTGCTTCTTCCACGCACACTTCCAATCCCAGGTTGCATCGGCTCATGGAAGACGCTCCACATCGGTAGGATCTGAGGGAGGAAGTTAAAGAAGGTTATTGCCGGAATTTTTCATTGGAAGAATGCGTTCTTCATTGAAAGAACTTTTCTCCTATACTCCTCTCTTCCCAAGCTCCACCAAAAGAAAAATTTCCAACCAAAGTATTATGTCCAACAAAAATAATAGAAGAAAGAGTTTGTCTATTATTTTGTTGGCACAAAAATTCAAATTAGAGAATTAATTACCCATCTTCCCTTAATTAATCCATGAGAGTTGGCTCGAATTAATTAGGGGAGTTGGATCCATTAAGGTGGGGGGGGGGGTGGTCAAGGAGTTTCTCCCCATTTAATGGGGAGTTGAGGAATCAAGAGGCTCTCCATCATTAACAAGGGAGAGTTGAGAGGTTTTCCCCTCTTCCCATTTAATTGGGGGTTAAGCCCTGTGTGGTCCCCACCTCATTTATCCTCACATGGGAGGTTGAGTTAGGGTTGGCCCCACCACCATAACCTATCATGGGAGGTTAAGGTGAGGTGTTCCCACCACTAACCTCCATGGGGAGGTTTTAACAACCACACACCAAATGGAGGCTCAAATAAAATAAAGTATAGGGTACTTTATTTTATTAATTTTTAAGAAAACCCAAAAACTAGATTCTACCCTCGACTCATGGCCGTGGAATTGAAATTATCCTTAAGCAAAAACCGGTGCTACGAGTTCAACGGTGCCCTCATATTTTAATTCCAAGAACTGGTTCAAAAGTCATAAAAACCCGCTCGTATGTTTACTGAACGTACCCGAATGAAATTTCAGAAGTTGATTCTGGGCACACCAGGCCTCAGAATCAACCACCATAAATTTTTGCAAACTTTTAATATTCCCATGTATTTAAGAAAATAAAAATTTTCCACAAAATTTCCAGGTCTTTACATTCTTCCCAACTCAGGATTTATGTCCCCGTAAGCTAAAACTGAAATATGGGAACAAGTGGGGGTACTGAGCACGCATCTGAGCCTCCTGCTCCTATGTGCTCTCCTGGAGGTTCCCATGTTCCCAGAAAATGCGCACAAGAGGTATCGACCATCCACGTAGGATGCGCTCCTGTCGATCCTCAATCTCCACTAGGAACTCCATAAAATTTGCCCCATCATCGACATCTATCTCTCCATGGTCGATGAAGTGGGAAGGCTCATGCACATATCTCCTCAGCTAAGATACATGGAAGACGCCATGAACCCAGTGTAACTGAGGGGGCAGATCCAGGCGGTAAGCCACCTCTCTTACTCTACTGAGGTCCTAGAAAGGTTCGATGAATCTCGGAGATAACTTGACACCTTGACCAAATATCCGTAGACCTCGTCACGGTGAGACCCGTAGGAAGATGTGGTCGCCATCCTCGAACTCTAGAGGTCTCTGTATCCTGTCGGCATACGACTTCTGCCTGCTCTATGCAGTCTTCATCTGCTCCTGGATGATCTGATCCTTCTCCGTGGTAGCTCGTACCATCTCTGGTCCCACCAGTGCTGACTCCTTATGGTCTGTCCAACACAAGGGTGATCTGAAAGGTCATCCGTATAATGCCTCGAAAGGTGCCATCCTGATGGTGGAGTGATAGATGTTGTTGTAGGAAAACTCCACCAATGGTAATTGATCCTCCCAGCTGTGACCGAAGTCGAGGACACAAGCATGTAGCATGTCCTCGAGGGTTTGAATGGTCTGCTCAGTCTGACCTATCACGACCCGCCGTCGGGGTCCGTGCCGTGACTACCCCAAACCCGCCTTCCATAGGCCAGGGGCTGGCGACTAGCACCAAGGCGTAAATACTGGTAAAAAGGGAAGGCATTGCCTTTGTAAAGTAAACAAACACCACAGAGTAAGCAAGCGGAAAGTAAACACTAAGCAAAAGTAGAGTACAACTGAAAGTGCGGAAAAGTAAATGAGCCAGTATACAAACCCAAACTGAAAGTAAAGTACAACTCGAAAGGGAAAACAACAAATGAAAAGTAAAAGCCGCTACACCGAGCTGTCTACTGGAAATCCCACCTAAAGGGTGGGTACAGATAGCTCCACTGCTCCACGGGTCCCGCCGTCCGATCCGAGCACGTCCCGCCCAGTGATCCTCCTCCAGGTACCGTCCTGCTCTGCAAGCCTCAGCTAAGGTCAACGTTGTCCGTCGTCTGCAACCAACACAACGTAGTGCGGGCAAAGCCCGTGCAGGGGTGAGTATAAGCTACTCAGTAGGGACCCCGAGACCCCTGAAGGTCTCTCAAATCCACAAAGGATAAACCACGAAGAAAGGAGCAATCACAAAGTAACAACCGACACTGCTTAGGTATATGCCCATACATATATCCAAGTCATCAATTTCAAATACGCTCCAACCTCCGAGCCCAAGTACAACTCAGTCGACACAGGAAAGTAAACGTATTCCACACAGGAAAGCAAAACGTAATCCACACAGGATAGCACAACACAATCCACACAGGAAAGCAACAGGATTCAGCTCACACAGGTATACTTCTTCGAAAGATGATAAAGATGATCTCTGATCCATCTAAGTCGTCGGACCCACGAAGGATCGATAGGTACCTAACCCCCACAAAAGACCCACACAGGATCGGGACCACGTAGGACCTGTAGGCACTGGTTCACACAGGACCGCTGAGCGCAAAGACCCACACAGGATCAGACCCAAACAGGATCGGGCCCACACAGGACTTGTAGCACTAATCCACGTAGGATCGCTAAGTGCTGTAGTCGTCGTCGTCGAATCCACATAGGATCTCTGTACTGTCGTCGTCGCAGTCACATTAGCAGTAGTAGCAGTAGTAGTCACAGTAATAGTCGCAGCCAGCACTAGGGTTCCCGCACACAGCAAGCTCGTTCGGAGGGTCCGCTCCACGAGCCGAGAGGCTGATACATCCACTGTCACAAAGTCCAGAGTTGATGTTTCCAAAAGTTCAATATCGTCAACAGGAACTCAACGCAACAAACGGCACGTCGATCGGACGCCCGGTCTGAGAGTTATTGGCATTTTCGTCCCCGGGGCCCGGTTGGTTTTTAAGGAAAAACCAACCCGACTGTACTCCACCTGCATCCAAACCTCGGGCGGAGTATGCCAAAAGATCCGTCACACTAAGAGGTACACAACAAAGCTGACGACACGTCAATCGGACGTCCGTAGCTCAAGATATGAGCGTTTCCGCTCCGAAGGCCCGGTTGGTTTCGTGAACGAACCAACCCGGCCGAACTCAAAGTGTTATGAAACTTTGAGTGCAATATACCGAAACGACAGTCTCGATCCAAGGATCGCGTTTCCGCAGACGGTTTGTCATTCGGAGGTCCATGGCTCAAGTTATGGCCAAAAGACCGAAACCGTCTCGGAAAAGGGGTGTCCGGGTCCGGGCCGACCCGACCCGGCCGGCCGGCGGCGCGGCGGCGCGGCGGCCTGGCGCCGCACGGTTGCAGCCCGCGGGGGGCAGGGCCCCCGCTTGATCGGATTGGCGGCGCGGCTTCTAGCCGCGCCTTTGGAAACCGCCCCCCCCCCTCATGGGGGGCCTGCTTTGAAAAGAACCAGGGGGCCGCCTGCCCCCCTCAAGGAAACTGCCCCCCCTCATAAATGGGGGGGGGGGGTTTAGAGAGTTGACCGGGGGGGATTTATTCCCCCGGTGTTTGACCTTCCGGCCGGCCACCTGGCCGGCCGGTTTTTCTCCAACGGGACCGGCAAGCCGGTCCCCTTCCGGCTTCCAACGCCGGCGGCCTGGCCGCCGGTCTTCTTGTCCCACCGCGGTCCGGAACCGGCCGCGGTGTTCGTCATCCGGCGCGGTGCGACGGCACCGCGCCCCTCCCCCGCGCCTTTGAATCCCATTCGACGCGGCGCGACGACGTCGCGTTCTTGATGATCCTTCCACGGCGCGGCGCGACGGCGCCGCGCAATATAATCGTGTGAATATCCGCGTGGTGCGACGGCGCCACGCCCTCTTGTTTCAACCGCAAGATAAATCATCAAGAACAAAGGAGGGGGGTTCGACCGTGTTCATGCGGTCCGCCCCCCTCACGTTAAATGATAACACATAATTAAAATCCTCACATTAGTCATGCCAGAACCACGAACAAGGATAAATAAATAAACAAATAATAACAACCCCTACCTTGGGTTCAAGTTCGAAGATTGTCAACGACCCGCGGAAGACAACGTCGCGGAGGTCGGGCATCGCAGTAATCGTTCGTCAAATCCGATGACTAAGAGGTACGTCCGAAGAGGTACGTCGTTGGTGAATCTTCGTATACCGACGAAGGAAGTCCGAGGAGGAAGCGGCGTTCACTTTCGTTGACACGGAAGACGAAGAAGAGAGAAGCGGCGTTCTTCGTCGGAGCTTGAGCGTTCTTCGTCAAAGCTTGAGCGTTCTTCGTCAAAGTTTAAAGAAGAAATAAAAGCTCTCAAATCCTCTCAAGATGGCTAAACGAATCTAACCAAATAAAATAAGCTAATAGTCTATTTTATTAACTCAACCAAACCTTTTTGAATTTGAAAGGTTTGAAAAAGTTAAACAACTCAGCCTAATTAATAAGCTAAGTTGTCAAAACATTTAAAGAGGGGTTAAAGGGAGTTTTGAGAGAAGTTGAAAAGTTGGGTTTCGTGTGGGCCCCACCACACTTAATCCTCCCAAGGGAGGTTAAGTGGATGTGGGTCCCACCTTTAACTCCCTTTGGGAGAAGTTAACTAACATAAAAATAAAATAAAAAGTGTTCCACATTTTTATTCAATTTTTTATAATTCTCCCAAAAATTAACTTTCATCCCGCAATAAACGCAACTTCGGAAAAGGTCTCCTTAAGCGAATATCGGCGTTGCGAGTTCATCGGTGTCCTCGGATTTCAATTCCAAGCACCGGATCAAAAGTTATAAATTCCCGCTCGTTCGTTCACTGAACGTACCCGAGCCAAACTTCGGAAATTGATTCCGGGCACTCCGGGCCTCGGAATCTGGTGCCGTCTGAAACCGCGCTCTTGTAAAATTCCAAAGAAAATTAAGAAAAAATTTCCCTTGAATTTTACGGGTCTTTACATTACTCCCACCTCAGGGCTTTACGTCCCCGTAAAGATACATCAAAAACTAGGGAAACAAATGAGGGTACTGAGCACGCATCTGAGCCTCCCGCTCCCATGTGCTCTCCTGGAGATTCCCATACTGCCATCTGATGCGCACAAGAGGAATCGATCACCCACGTAGGACCCGCTCCTGTCGATCCTCTATCTCCACTGGGACCTCCGTAAAAGTCTCCCCATCGTCAACGTCAAGCTCCCCATGGTCAATGATGTGCGTCGGGTCGTGCACGTATCTCCTCAGCTGAGAAACGTGGAAGACGTTGTGCACCCGGTGCAACTGAGGTGGTAGAGCTAGGCGATAAGCCACCTCACCAATCCTGCTGAGGACCTGGAAGGGTCTGATGAAGCGCGGAGATAACTTGCCGTCTCGGCCAAATCTCCGTATACCACGTCGAGGTGAGACCCGCAAGAAGACGTGGTCGCCATACTCGAACTCCAGTGGCCTCCGCCTCCTGTCATCATATGACTTCTGCCGGCTCTGAGCTGTCCTCATCCGCTCCTGGATGACCTGAACCTTCTCTGTCGTGGCCTGGACCATCTCTGGTCCCACCAGTGCTGACTCCCCAGGGTCTGTCCACCACAAAGGAGATCTACAAGGTCGGCCGTACAACGCCTCATACGGTGCCATCCTGATGGTGGAGTGGTAGCTGTTGTTGTACGCAAACTCCACCAAGGGTAGGTTGTCCTCCCAGCTACGACCAAAGTCGAGGACACATGCGCGGAGCATGTCCTCGAGAGTCTGAATGGTCCTCTCCGTCTGACCATCCGTCTGAGGGTGAAAGGCTGTGCTCAGACGTAGCTGCGTCCCGAACGCCTCCTGTAACCCCTTCCAAAGCCGAGAAGTATAGCGAGCATCTCGATCGGAGACGATAGATGATGGCACGCCGTGGAGCCGCACAATCTCCTGAACGTAGAGACGTCCCAAGCTCTCCACTGAGCCCTGCTCTCTGATGGGTAAGAAGTGTGCCGACTTGGTGAGTCGGTCAACAATCACCCAGATGGAGTCGTGACCACTGGAAGTGCGTGGAAGTCCAGTCACGAAGTCCATAGATATGCCGTTTCACTTCTACTCCGGGACCTCCAAGGGCTGTACCAAGCCTGCTGGTACCTGATGCTCTGCCTTCACTTGTTGGCAGGTGAGGCATCGAGAAACGAACTCTGCTACTGCCTTCTTCATGCCCGGCCACCAGTGCTGTCGTCTGAGGTCCTGGTACATCTTCTCCACTCCAGGATGTACCGCCAAAGGAGAAGTGTGAAACTCTCTCAGCACTTCCTCTCGCAAAGCGACTGGTACCATGGTACGTCCTCTGAAAAGGATGTCATGATCTTCTCTAAGGGAGAAACCATCAGGTGCCTGTCCCGAGGATATCTGTGCACGCCGTGTCTCACAGTCAGCGTCCTCACGCTGTGCCTCTCTGACCCGCTGCAGTAGTGGAGGGGTGACTGTGAGAGACTGGAGGAAGGCTGCTCCATCTCTATCTACGAAGGATATCTGTAAAGAGGCTAGCTGCTCCGTCGCCTCCTCAAGTAGCTGAATGCCCGTCCTCCTGCTGAGGGCATCGGCTACTACGTTCCCCTTCCCAGGAGTATAGAATATCTCAAAGTCATAGTCCTGGAGGAACTCGAGCCATCGCCGCTGTCTCAGGTTCAGGTCCTTCTGCGAGAAGATATACCTGAGACTCTGATGATCGGAAAAGACTGTAAAGCGCTCGCCCATCAGATAGTGTCGCCATGTCTTCAGAGCGAAGACCACTACTACTAACTCCAGGTCATGGGTAGCGTAGTTCTGCTCATGCGGCCTCAACTGACATGATCCATAGGTGATCACTGCCCGCTCCTGCATCAGAACACATCCGAGTCCGGTCCCTGATGCATCGCAGTAGACTACGCACCCTACTGCCTCCTCAGGCAACCTCAAGATAGGTGCGCTAATCAATCTCTGTCTCATCTCCTGGAAGCTCTGCTGACATCTGTCTGACCACACGAAGGGTTTCCCCTTCTTCGTCAAAGCTGTGAGTGGTGCCTTAACTCTAGAGAAGTCTGGCACGAATCTCCGATAGTATCTAGCTAGTCCCAAGAAACTCCGAACCTCAGTCACGCTCCTGGGTGGCTCCCATGCTAACACAGCCTCGATCTTCGCAGGATCCACTGCAACTCTCGCCTCAGAGATAACGTGTCCCAATAAGTGAACCTCACGTATCCAGAACTGGCACTTCGAGAGCTTACCATAAAGCTGGTGATCTCGGAGTGTGTCTAGTATAACTCGCAAGTGATAGGCGTGCTCCTCCTCAGTCGTAGAGTAAATCAGAATGTCGTCGATGAAGACCACGACAAACCGATTGAGGTATGGCTGAAAGATCCTGTTCATGAGAGCCATGAACACTGCTGGAGCATTGGTTACACCGAAAGGCATAACCAAGAACTCATAGTGGCCATACCGACATCTGAAGGCCGTCTTCTGCACATCCTCTTCTCTGACTCTGAGCTGATGATAGCCTGATCTGAGGTCTATCTTCGAGAACCACCGTGCTCCCTTGAGCTGATCAAAGAGGTCATCAATCCTCGGTAGTGGATAATTGTTCCTCACTGTCACCTGGTTCAGGCGACGATAGTCAACACAAAGCCGCAGGCTCCCGTCCGCCTTTTTGGCGAACAATATCGGGGAAGCCCAGGGTGAAACACTGGGTCAGATGAACCCCTTGCCCTGCAAGTCCTCTAACTATACCCGTAGCTCTAGAAGCTCGGCGGGGGCCGTCCGATATGCTGGAGTGGATATCGGGGCTGTCCCGAGGTACAAGTCAATATAAAATTCTACCTCTCTACGAGGAGGTATCCCTAGAACGTCGTCAGGAAAAACGTCCGCAAACTGATCCACCACTGCAGGAAAACCAGTACTCCGCACGTCAACTGCTCCAAGGATGAGGCTAGCCAACTGATGAGTGATGGGATGTCCTCTCCTCTGCGGAAGTCCATCCTGTGCTGCTAAGGATCCCTTCTCGCCGGTGAAGGTGAACCTGCTCCCGTCGGTGCGTACACATCGCACCTTGCGCCTAAAACAGTCAATCTGCGCATGGAACGTAGATAGCCAATCCATGCCCAAGATGACGTCGTAAGGCCTCGACGCTGCTACAAGAAGATCCCAGCCGAAGCTCTCGCCTCTTAGAGTAAGCTCACACTGCCGGTACCAGTGCGTAATCGTCGAGTCTGCTCCCGTAGGAGTCTCTAGCCGTAAGGATCGAGCCGACGGATCTGTCGGAATCTCCGAGCTCCGAACAAGGGAAGCGGCTATGAAAGAGTGACTCGCTCCTGTGTCTATAAGAATTGTAGCAAGGGTGGAGTAGACACAGATAGTACCTCGAATCATCTCGGGTGCGCCGTGGTCGTAGGCCTCTACTGCCTGGAGCTGTGCCTGTCTCTGCCCGCCGGCTCCCTGTGGTCGGGGTGGACCTCCTGGTGGTGGTAGTGGCAGAGCCTCAAAGCGTCGCCCACCACCTGCTGCTCGGCCAGCTCCTCTGCCTCGTCCGCCTCCTCCCTGCGGACCTCCACGGTCGACCCTCTGCCTCTGCCTCGGTGGTCCCTCAACCGACTGCTGCTCCTCAGCACGACGGGTCAGGCAGTCACGAGCCATGTGGCCCTGCCCGCCGCACGAGTAGCACTGTCTGACTCTCGAAAGACTGGCTCCGCGCTGTGTGCTCTGCACTGCTGAGCCAGTGTCCTGAGGTCGTCTGCCCGAAGGTCTGGTCTGCCTGGACCCCTGAGTCATCCGTCGACTGCCTGCTGCAGATGACTCTGCCACGTGCCGCCCTGTGGTGGGTCGCTGCGCTGGTGTAGACTCAGCAAGGAAGCTCTCGATCAGAAGGGCCCGCTCCAGTACTCCTGTCTGAGTCGGTATGCTGAGGGAGATCAGCGATGCCCTAATCTCGTGTCTCAAACCCTGCTCGAAGGTCCGGGCCAGGAAGAATGGGTCCCGTACCATGTCGGTCGAGTAGCGTGAGAGATCAGTAAATCTCACCGAGTACTGAGCGACCGTCATGCTGCCCTTCCGCAGCTGAAGAAGCTCCTGGATACGCACCGCACGAAGGGTGGCTAGGAAGAACTCCGAGAGGAAGAGGCTCTCAAAGTCCGTCCAAAGTAGAGATGCCTCATTGTGCACCTGGAGCATCAAGCTCCACCATCGTCCTGCTGCTGCGTGTAGTAGGCTCGCAGCGAGGATCACCATGAGGTCTGCTGGTGTCCTCACTAGCCTAAACACACGTACCACTGCCTCCAGCCAGTCCTCGGTTGCCTGGGGATCCGTCTCCCCGTGAAACCTGGGTGGTCGCTGGCGCTGAAACTCATGCAGTGCGCTGAGGCGACGTGCATCGTCAGCGGCTGGCGCTGGAAGCATCGGGGGCTCGGCGGGTAGTGCTACCGCCGGTGCCACTGCTGACAAAGGGCCCTGCACCGAGGCCTCATTGCTCGGTGGGCTGTCGTCACACTCGACTCTTGGAACCCTAGTTGGCTGCCGTCATGGGGCCATCCTGAAAAGGAAACAGGTGCACCACGGTCAGAACAATATACCTGGTGAGCTGATATAAGTAATCACAAAGAAAACTTTGAAACACACACGCAATCAATGTTTTCATGCATTAAGTCGGAAATCAGAAGTCAGGGTCCTGGTGTACGGATACGTCGGCTGCCGTACCAACACTGGAATCCCTGGACTGATAACCACACTCAATACGCTAAAAATTATTGTTTCACATAGAAAAGATCAGAGTTCGCGGTAGAACCGAACTCCTCTGATACCAATTTGTCACGACCCGCCCTCGGGGTCCGTGCCGTGACTACCCCAAGCCCGCCTTCCATAGGCCAGGGGCTGGCGACTAGCACCAAGGCGTAAATCCCGGTAAAAAGGGAAGGCATTGCCTTTGTAAAGTAAACAAACACCACAGAGTAAGCAAGCGGAAAGTAAACACTAAGCAAAAGCAGAGTACAAATGAAAGTGCGGAAAAGTAAATGGGCCAGTATACAAACCCAAACTGAAAGTAAAGTACAACTCGAAAGGGAAAACAACAACTGAAAAGTAAAAGCCGCTACACCGAGCTGTCCACTAGAAATCCCATCCGAAGGGTGGGTACAGATAGCTCCACTGCTCCACGGGTCCCGCCGTCCGCTCTGAGCACGTCCCGCCCAGTGATCCTCCTCCAGGTACCGTCCTGCTCTGCAAGCCTCAGCTAAGGTCAACGCTGTCCGTCGTCTGCAACCAACACAACGTAGTGCGGGCAAAGCCCGTGCAGGGGTGAGTATAAGCTACTCAGTAGGGACCCCGAGACCCCTGAAGGTCTCTTAAATCCACACAGGATAAACCACGAAGAAAGGAGAAATCACAAAGTAACAACCGACACTGCTTAGGTATATGCCCATACATATATCTAAGTCATCAATTTCAAATACGCTCCAACCTCCGAGCCCAAGTACAACTCAGTCCACACAGGAAAGTAAACGTATTCCACACAGGAAAGCAAAACGTAATCCACATAGGATAGCACAACACAATCCACACAGGAAAGCAACATGATTCATCTCACACAGGTAAACTTCTTCGAAAGACAATAAAGATGATCTATGATCCATCTAAGTCGTCGGACCCACGAAGGATCGATAGGTAACTAACCCCCGCAAAATACCCACACAGGATCGGGCCCACGTAGGACCTGTAGGCGCTGGTTCACACAGGACCGCTGAGCGCAAAGACCCACACATGATCGGGCCCACACAGGACCTGTAGCACTGATCCACGTAGGATCGCTGAGTACTGTAGTCATCATCATCGAATCCACACAGGATCTCTGTACTGTCGTCGTCGCAGTCACAGTAGTAGTAGTAGCAGTAGTAGTCACAGTAACAGTCGCAGCCAGCACTAGGGATCCCGCACACAGCAAGCTCGTTCGAAGGGTCTGCTCCACGAGCCGAGAGGCTGATACATCAACTATCACACAGTCCAGAGTTGATGTATCCAAAAGTTCCGTATCGTCAACAGGAACTCAACGCAACAGACGACGCGTCGATCGGACGCCCGGTCTGAGAGTTATTGGCATTTTCGTCCCCGGGGCCCGGTTGGTTTTTAAGGAAAAACCAACCCGACCGTACTCCACCTGCGTCCAAACCTCGGGCAGAGTATGCCAAAATATCCGTCACACTATGCGGTACAAAACAAAGCTGACGGCACGTCAATCGGACGTCCGTAGCTCAAGATATGAGCGTTTCCGCTCCGAAGGCCCGGTTGGTTTCGTGAACGAACCAACCCGGCCGAACTCAAAGTGTTCCGAAACTTTGAGTGCAATATACCGGAACGACCGTCTCGATCCAAGGATCGTGTTGCCGTAGACAGTTCGTCATTCGGAGGTCCGTGGCTCAAGTTATGGCCAAAAGACCGAAACCGTCTCGAAAACGGGGGGTCCGGGTCCGGGCCGACCCGGCCCGACCCCCCCTGGGTCGACCCGACCCGGATGGCCGGCGGCGCGGTGGCGCGGCGGCCTGGTGGTGCGGCGGCGTGGCGGCTTGGCGGCGCGGCGGCCTGGTGGTGCGGCGGCGTGGCGGCCTGGCGGCGCGGCGGCCTGGCGGCACGGCGGCCTGGCGCCGCACGGTTGCAGTGCGCGGGGGGCAAGGCCCCCGCTTGATCAGATTGGCGGTGCGACTTTTAGCCGCGCCTTTGGAAACCGCCCCCCCCCTCGTGGGGGGCCTGCTTTGAAAAGAACCGGGGGGCCGCCTGCCCCCCTCAAGGAAACCGCCCCCCTCATAAATGGGGGGGGGGGGGGTTTAGAGAGTTGACCGGGGGGGGGGGGGATTTATTCCCCCGGTCTTTGACCTTCCGGCCGGCCACCTGGACGACCGGTTTTTCTCCAACGGGACCGGCAAGCCGGTCCCCTTCCGGCTTCCGACGCCGGCGGCCCGACCGCCGGTCTTCTTGTCCCGCCGCGGTCCGGAACCGGCCGCGGTGTTCGTCGTCCGGCGTGGTGCGACAACGTCGCGTTCTTGATGATCCTTCCACGGCGCTGCGCGACGGCGCCACACAATATAATCGTGTGAATATCCACGTGGTGTGACGGCGCCACGCCATCTTGTTTCAACTGCAAGATAAATCATCAAGAACAAAGGAGGGGGGTTCGGCCGTGTTCATGCGGTCCGGCCCCCTCACCTTAAATGATAACACATAATTAAAATCCTCACGTTAGTCATGCCATAACCACGAACAAGGATAAATAAATAAACAAATAATAACAACCCCTACCTTGGGTTCAAGTTCGAAGAGTGTCAACGACCCGCGGAAGACAACGTCGCGGAGGTCGGGCGTCGCAGTAATCGTTCATCAAATCCGATGACGAAGAGGTACGTCCGAAGAGGTACGTCGTTGGCGAATCTTTGTATGCCGACGAAGGAAGTCCGAGGAGGAAGCGGCGTTCCCTTTCGTTGACACGGAAGACAAAGAAGAGAGAAGCGACATTCTTCGTCGGAGCTTGAGCGTTCTTCGTCAAAGCTTGAGCGTTCTTCGTCAAAGTTTGAAGAAGAAAGAAAAGCTCTCAAATCCTCTCAAGATGGCTAAACGAATCTAACCAAATAAAATAAGCTAAGAGCTTATTTTATTAACTCAACCAAACCTTTTTGAATTTCAAAGGTTTGAAAAAGTTAAACAACTCAACCTAATTAATAAGCTAAGTTGTCAAAACATTTAAAGAGGGGTTAAAGGGAGTTTTGAGAGAAGTTGAAAAGTTGGGTTTCGTGTGGGCCCCACCACACTTAATCCTCCCAAGGGAGGTTAAGTGGATGTGGGTCCCACCTTTAACACCCTTTGAGAGAAGTTAACTAGCATAAAAAAAAAAGTGTTCCACATTTTTATTCAATTTTTTATAGTTCTCCCAAAAATTAACTTTCGTCCCGCAATAAACGCAACTTCGGAAAAGGTCTCCTTAAGCGAATATTGGCGTTGCGAGTTCATCGGTGTCCTCAGATTTCAATTCCGAGAACCGGATCAAAAGTTAGAAATTCCCGCTCGTTCGTTCACTGAACGTACCCGAGCCAAACATCGGAAATTGATTGCGGGCACTCCGGGACTCGGAATCAAGTGCCGTCTGAAACCGCGCTCTTGTAAAATTCCAAAGAAAATTAAGAAAAAATTTCCCTTGAATTTTACGGGTCTTTACATGACCATCTGTCTAAGGATGAAAGGCGATGCTCAAGTGAAGCTGTGTCCCAAAAGCCTCCTACAACCCCTTCCATAACTGAGAATTAAATCATGCATTATGATAAGAGAAAATCGTCGAAGGTATACCATGTAAACACACAATATCCTACACATAGAGGTGTCTCAAGCTCTCTACTAAACCCTGCTCTCTAATCGGTAGGAAGTGGGCCGACATGGTTAGTCCGTCGACGATCACCCAAATTGAGTCATGACCCCTAGATGTACGTGGAAGACCCGTCATGAAGTCCATGGATATCCCATCCCACTTCTACTATGGAACCTCTAAAGTCTGAAAAAAGCCTGCTGGTACCTGGTGCTCCGCCTTCACTTTCTGAAAAGTGAGGCATCAAGAGACATACTCCACTACTGCCTTCTTCATACCTGGCCACCATTGCTATCGTCGAAGGTCCTGGTACATCTTCGCCACTCCTGGATGTACTGATAAAGGGGATGTGTGGAACTCTCTCAACACTTCATCCTTAAGTGCCACTGGTACCAAGGTACGTCCTCTGAAGAGGATGACATGCTCCGCACCTTCAGAAAATCTGTCAGGTGCCTACTCTGTGGATATCTGAGCACGTCACGTCTCGTAGTTAGTGTCTCCACGCTGCGACTCCCTGACTCGCTGAAGAAGTGGGTGAGTGACTGTAAGATACTATAGAAAGTATGCTCTATCTATATCCACAAAGGATATCTGTAAAGTAGCTAACTTCTCTGTCGCATCGCTTAACACCTATATACGAGTTCTCCTGTTGAGTGAATCTTCAACAACATTCCCCTTCCCAGGAGTATAGACTATCTCAAAGTCATAGTCCTGGAGGAACTCATGCCAACATCGCTGTCATAGGTTGAGGTCCTTCTAAGAGAAGATATACCTAAGAATCTTGTAGCCAGAGTACTCGGTAAAACATTCTCCAATAAGATAGTGCCTCCACATCTTCAAGGTGAAGACCAATGCTGCTAACTCCAGGTATTGGGTAGCGTAGTTCTGCTCATGTTTTCTCAGCTACTAAGAACTATATGTGATCACTTCTCGCTCCTACATCAGGACACACCTGAGTCTAATCGCTGATGCGTCATAGAAGACTACATACCCTACACCTACCTATGGAAGCCTCAAGATGGGGGCACTAGTCAACCTCTTCCTCATCTCCTGAAAGCTCTGCAGGAATCTCTCCGACCACACGAAGGGTTTCCCCTTCTTTGTCAAGGATGATAGTGGTGCTGCAACTCTGGAGAAGCCTGGAACGAACCTCCGGTAGTATCCATCCAAAGAAGACGTCCCTCCCCCTTTGGGGGGGGGGGGTAATCCTGGAAACATCTTTTGAAAGGATGTCCCCATGTTCTGTCACTCATGTTTGGAGCTGAAAACTCAAAACTCCTAGTGCCACGAGGGTAAGGCTGGCCGACTTAAGAGTGATCGTCTGCAACCTACTATGCATGATTTTAAATTGTGTTTCTTGGGTTTCCTTTTTTGCCGACTTAGGAAAACCTCATCCCAATGTTGTAGATAAACCACAACCTTTTTGCCTAATACAGTCAATCTGTGTATGAACTGTGGTTTCCCATTCCATACCGAAACTAATGTCGTAAGGCCTCGACGCTACCACCCAAGGGTTCCAACTGAAACTCTCACCTCAAGGGCCAGATCACACCATCGGCGTAGGTGTGGTTATCCAGTCTCCTCTCAAAGGTATCTATAGAGGTGAGGTTTAAGTCAATGGTTTAACTGGAAACTCTAGGTCTGGGACAATATTTGTGGAAGTAAGGAATGATTGGTACCTACGTTTATTAATATGAAAACTAGTAGTAGACACAGACCGTACCTCGAATAATTCCTAGAGACCTTGGGTCACACTCCTTGACCGCATGTAGCTACTCTCTTACCCTGCCTTCAATCTCCTTGAGCCTGGCATGGACTATAAAGGCGGGTGGTTGTAACATGTCAAAATGTACACCACCTCATGCTGCTCTCTTAGCTCTGCTTCCACGTCTCCTATCCTGCAGATTTATCTGTCCCTGTCACATCCTCTTCCCGAAACTTCTTGCATGCCCAAGTCTCTGAGACTGGTGCCATTTTACTTCTTTCCCACTACTAACATTCACTGGCTGTATCCGCTCAGCCAAAGAGAATTCAACCACAAAGGTTCTCTCTGGAATCTAGAGAAGAGGTGCTGGGTCGAATGTTATAAAACACTACTTGATGAGTAGTCCGATCCCCAAAGCACTGATCATATCATATTCATAGAGTACCTAGAACTATTGATACAGCTCGATGAATACTCAACTACCGACATGTCATCCTGAAGAAGCTGTACAAGAGCTAGAGAACTCTCAGCCACCTCCTCAGGCCAGTCCTTAGCCGCATGTGAGTCATGATTGCCTCAGAACCTGAGGGGTATCTGATGCTGAAACACGTGTAAGGCACTAAGCCTATATGTTTCATCTACCAGTACCACCAGTTGTTACTATTGACCAACAGGAAGTGATATAGCTGACACACAACCTGAAGGTACAATCTCCAGTAACAGTCCACGTACCGAAGCCTCATTACTATTTGGACCAACTTCATGGCCACTCACTATAAAACAGTAGTAGCTAAGACCAATATCTTCTGTACGGGTGTCTCAACTAGGCAGATAACTCTATAAATCACCTCCAGCCAGTCCTATGCTTCCTTGGAATCTGTCTTGCCTCATAACCTTGGAGGCCTCTTCCGTTCGAAGTCGTGCAACATGCTCAGTCAGTGTGCACTATCCACCAATGAGGATGGTGGCATCTGCTGCCCAATGGGTGGTGGTGGTGTTGTTACACCACCTCAAGGTGCCAACATAGTAATAGGGCCCTACACCGGAGCCTTGTTGCTCGGTGGGCCGTCATCGTGTACTCTCTCAGAACTCAAACTGGCTCTTTGCATGGAGGCATCCTGAACAGATGCAACACGGTCAAAGGATTTATACCTGGTGAGCTGACCTGGTTGAGTTGACTTAAAGAAAACTTTTGAAAACATACACGTAATCAGTGTTTTCGTGCACTGAGTTGGAAATCAGTAGTCAGGGTCCTGGTGTACGGATACGTCTGCCGCTGCAGCAACACTGGACTCCCTGAACTAAAAACCAAACTTAGTACCCTTAAAACTATTGATTAATAGAAGAGAAATATCAAAGTCCTAAGTTCTGCGGTAGAACTGACTCCTCAAATACCAATTTGTCACAAACCGTCACCCGGGGCCCGTGCCGTGACTACCCCAAACCCGTCTTTCATAGGCCAGGGGCTGACGACTAGCACCAAAGGCGTAAATCCCTAAAACTGGGAAGGCATTGCCTTTATAAATTATAAACACACACAACAGGTTATAACCTGGAAGAAAAACACTAAGTAAAACTGTATAAAAAAGGAGTGATGAAAATTAAAGGAGCCAAAAATATAAGCCCAAATGTAAAGTACAAGTACAACTAAAAAGGGAAAAAATAGCTGAAAGGTGTAAAGTAGATCCTAGATCGTCCGTCATAGATCCTACTTGAAGGGTAGGTACAGATAGCCTCCACAACACTCCATTTCCATCCATCTCATCTGTGTACCATCACGCCGTGAGGTCCACCTCCAAGTACCATCCAGTCCGGGTCCACTCAGCCTCGGTCAGTGCTGTCCGTCGTCTGCATCCAACACAACGAGGTGCAGGTATAAGACGTGTAGGGGTGAATATAACAATACTCAGTAGGGACCCCGAGACCCACAAGGTCTCACAAAATCAAACATGGATAAACCACAAAGTAATAAATCAATAGATAACCATACTTAGGCATATGCCCATACATATACCTAAGTAATCAAGTAATCCATTTCAATCATGAGGTAAACTCAAAAGTTACTGACTCATCTCAACCAGGATTTTTATTCACATTGTCGAAACCACAACTGATAGAGAACTCCTCCTCTATCGAGTATAGTGGGACTGCCACCACAACCAGGAGCTTCCCACTAACCTTGGACTGTTGAGGTACTCCTCCTATCGAGTGCCATGGGTCTGCCGCGCTGACACAGAGGTGCTCCCCACTATGGATCTTCTGCCGACTACCAGGCGCTTCCTCTAATAGCCTATAGAGGTACTCTTCCTGTCGAGTATTGTGGGTCTGCCACCAACTACCAGGATCTCCTCTGCCGTGGGTCTGCTGCCAACTACCAGGTGCTCCCCACTGGGCTAGTCAAATCACTCCAAGTTGAATTTTTCAAACAGTCGTCCGGTCTTAGCCATCTACTAGGTCTCCGTACTCCACTCGCTCATCTCCGGGAGGGTCCTCTCTACGAGCTACATGTCAGTACTCCAACTTTCACGAAGTCCCACATATAAATATCTCAAAGGTCCTCCTCATTATAAGGGTATCAACACAATAGATAGCGCGTCAATCAGATGCTTGGTCTGTGAGTTATAAGATTTTTATTCCTGGGGGCTGGTTGGATTCATGTACGATTCAACATGACTGTATCTCAACATTACCCCAAACTCCAGTGGAGTATACTCAAAGGAACCGTCGTGCTCCAAGAAAACCAGCGCCGCTGACGGTTCATCAAATGATCGTCCGATGCCAAAGATATGGCCAAAGGAAGTAACGGTCAGTAATGGGCTTGGGCCCGGTCCAACCCGGTCAGACTGACTCTGTCCAACCCAGACTGGGCCGACCAGGTCAGACCCGCTGGGTCAGACCCAACCCATTGTGTGGTTCATCCCGCTAGGTTCAGCCTGGTCTACTGGGCACGAACCATCGGACTGCGGGGGTGGTTTGGCCTAGAGGCTGAGGCCTTTTCTGCCAGCATCAAGATGGGAGCGGCTTAGAAACTCGGCCTGGGAGGGTTGGCAGGGCACCAGGAGGCCGTGCGGGGCACCAGGTAGGGTTTTGGAAGGCCGCGTGGGGCGCATCCAGGCTGGCAAAGAGCTGGGGAGAGCGCGGGTAGGCCACACGGGGCGCGGGGTAGGCCGGCGGGGCGCTGGGCAGGGCGCATGGGAGGATGCCCGGGTGCAGGCAGGCCGGCGGGGCGCCGGGTAGGCCACACGGGGCGCCAAAGAAGGCGCGGGCAGGTCTCAGGCAGGCCGGTGTGGTGCCGGGTAGGCCTCCTGGTACAACGGGCAGGGCGCAGGCAGGGAGCGGGAAGGCCGGGCAGGCCGGTTCAGCATGGATCGGGCTGGCGGTGTTCGGCTGGGACCATCGGTGCACCGCAGGGGCGGCGCGATTCATGGATGCCGCGGGTAGCGCGACCTTTGTCGTTGCTACCTTCGTCACCATTGCCTCATCGCCATTCTGAAGAAACATCACAAAAGATCGGTAGAGGGAGTCAGGCCATGTTAGTTTGGCCCGCACCCTCCGCGTTTAGAGGTGATAACAATTATTTCATCAAAGGAGAATGATGAACAACAATTTCTTACAAACCTTCACATTGATTCCTTTCAAATGAAGATGAGGAAAAGAAAGGTATATTTCTCAAATTAAACCCCCTACCTGGATTGTCAATCATTAATGGTGAAGATGCGAGAAGAATATGTAGAATAATCATCATTCGTTGCGTCCACCACACACACTTCTAATACCGGGTTGCATCGACTCGTGGAAGACGCTCCACATCGGTAGGATCTGAGGGAGGAAGTCGAAGAAGGTCGTTGCCAGCGTTATTCGTTGGAAGAACAAGTTCTTCATTGGGAGAACTTTTCCCCCAAGCTCCTCTCTTCCCAAGCTCCACCAAAAGATAAATTTCCAACCAAAGAATTTTGGCCAACAAAAATAATAGAATAAAAGTTTTTCTATTATTTTGTTAGAACAACAATTCAAATTGGAGAATTAATTACCCGTCTCCCCTTAATGAATCCATGAAAGTTGGCACAAATTAGTTAGGGGAGTTGGCTCCACTAAGGTGGGGGGGGGGTGGTCAAGGAGTTTCTCCCCATTTAATGGGGAGTTGAGGAATCAAGAGGCTCTCCCTCATTAACGAGGGAGAGTTGAGAGGTTTTCCTCTCCTCCCATTTAATAGAGGGGTTAAGCCCCATGTGGTCCCCACCTCATTTATCCTCACGTGGGAGGTTGAGTTCTGGTGGGCCCCACCACCATAACCTCTCATGGGAGGTTAAGGTGCGATGGTCCCCTCACCAACCTCCATGAGGAGGTTTTAACCACCACAAACCAAACGACGTCTCAAATAAAATAAAGTGTAGGGTACTTTATTTTATTATTTTTTTAAGAAAACCCAAAAACTAACTTCTACCCTCGAATAACTACCGTCGAAGTGAAAGTATCCTTAAGTGAATACCGGCACTGCGAGTTCAATGGTGACATTGGATTTCAATTTTGAGCATCAGTTCAAAATTTATAAAAACTCACTCATACGTTTACTGAACGTACGTAAATAAAACTCCAGAAGTTGATTTTGGGTAGACCCGACCTTAGAATCAAGCGCCGTAAATTTTTTCAAACTCGTAAAATTTCCATGTATTTAAGAAAAAAAATTTCTATAGAATTTCTGGGATGTTACACTAGTTATAAGATCCATGATATCATTTTCAAAACTACCATTGTCAATTAAAGCCCACAAATTCCATCTTCAATTGGAATCTCATAAACATCCAAACAAATTGAATATGTTGATAATCTATCAAGATTGGTTGAATTTGTATCCAAAGTCATAAAACTTTGAATTTATTGTTCTCTATATAATATTTATTTACCTCTAAAGTATTCCTATATATATATAAAAATTAAAATGTTAAATCAAATTTTATAGAAAAATTAAATAAATGATAAAATATACACATACCACTATGTTAATATGTTTAACAAGTCAAGATGGAAAAACTAAAATGTGGATGATACTTTGTCCAACTGTACTAACCTCATATGGTTGTAATGGTATTCTTGCTGATATCTCTATAATATCTTGTATAGTGAACCTAGTATACCCTATTTCTTTCTGTTGATGATGAATGGTATCACCAACAAAAAATATCATCCCCTATACAATAATATTATAATGACGATCATCAACATATAACTCACAATAAATAGAAATCTATAGAGGGGTGTATAGGAGTAGGATAAATAGGAGTGGGGTTTGTAGGTAGAGGTTTATGAGTAGGATAGGTAAGAGTGGGATCTTCTGACCAAGGTGGAGGAGTGGGATCTGCTGGTGGATGTGGAGGAGTGGGATCAACAGTCTAAAACTATCTTTGCATGTCTATAGACATCAAATGTACCTAATATCTGATCATTCCCTCACTCATCAAACAAATATATTGAACTTAAATTTTGAAATATTCTATTTTTTTACAAATATCCTCCATTAAAGAAGCTTCAAAACATGACAATTATTTTTTTTATTGAAACACATGCTGGGTATCCTCGTACATGACTTGGGTGTTCGGGCTTTCAAAATTCTATAGTTAAAATGTACTTCCCACCCTGAGCTATAAATAACCCCTACGTGTTCTTATCCACAAGAGAACCCTATATGGAATATTTGAAAAAATACCTAATGAATAAAAATATATAAGTAATTGAATTAATTTAAATAAATAAATAATGTAAACATCTTACAATCCTCTCAGCTACAACCCTTGAATCTTTCGTAAGATATTTTTTCTTCTTCTTATATAACCCCTCTTCTAATATTCATGTCTACTAGGGGGTCAAAATTTTTAGATCTAAAAGTATCATATATAAGTTTTTGAAAATTTCGAGCTATCATTTTTACTTCCAATCAAGTATACCCTCTCCGAGATGAAGTATGAGGGTATATGTTTCTATATTGTATCTCCTCATGAAGTCTCATCGATTTTTATAAATTGTTAAAATATAAATCATTAATCATATCATTAATATAAAAAAACATATAAAAGGTAAAATTGAACTTACCAAAAACCCTTCTCATCAGCTACTTTAAAATAATTACTTCCATGTATCTTCTTCTATAAATGGTTCACATGGATTATGATACTGTCTATGAACAAAAATGAAATCTGATGTGTGGGTTGATTTGAAATTTATCCATATCCTAGAATCCAATGGTAAAAATTTTATTTTTTACTCATCTAGTATATGTTATATCATATGTAATATAATAAGAAGGTGGGAAAAATATATTCCCATAAGTGAGATATTTTCAATTTGTCAACACTTTTCCAATCAAAAAACAAAATACTATGTTTTCTTTTAGCCTTCACTGCTATAAATGTACTGATTTTTTTGGAATTTGGACCTCTTGTAATATCATTATCATCAATGTCTACTGGTAACCTATGGACCTAGATATGAGCAACTAATAATTTCTACAAACATGTGCCACCACATTTACTAACCCGCGAACTCTTCTTTGGCCCTGTGGAAGTAGATGTATATTGTAAATAAGGACGGGGCACATCAATAAGAGCATGTGTATATTCATCACCAGAGGTGTGAGTTCTATCATCTCTAGTATTATGTGGTGGATTAGTTTATTAATCTATCATTATCCAACAAATCAAATAAATAAACAATTATAACACAAATATACTAATCCAACTATTATATACAAATATAAATAAAAGATGTAAAATTATCAAACAAAAAACATAACTAAATTGTACTTAACACATTTTCATTGATATTTGTAATAGTTATCTAAAATGATAATAACACTAATGAGAGATGAAATTAAATATAAACGAATGAAAACAAATCCGAAAATGGTGTGTGAAAAAAAATTCTCCATCATAATTAATCATTTTTATAAAAAAGAATATTTTTTAATACACTATTATATAATATTTTTGTTTTTATTTAACATATTAGATTTAAAATAATTTCTTTTTAAAAATAATCAATTAATAGATAAGTTACACAAGGGTAAACATGGTAAACTAAAAAAACTAAACTAATATATACAAATATTTAAATTATTATTTATAATATGTGATTTAATGAAGAAAATAAAATTAAAATATCTATCATTTTATGAAATTTTTATAATAAATGAGAAATAAACATATGTTACCTATAATATTAGAAAAGTACTAAAGGATTATACTCCCAAATTCATTTATCCATCTTGAATAATTTATAACAATCCGAGAGCATGAATGTTTTCCTTCCATGAGGAGTGGGAGATAACTCTAAATGAATTCCCATTGAGAGTACGTGAAATCTTGAATTCAAACCATCTATATACTTTCCATTAATATCTAATGATGTTCCCATCATGTTGTCAAATATATTATTCTATACATATATTAAATCAATATTATGTTATACCTCATGATATCTCTAATATGGAAGCTCAAAAAATAATAACCATTTCTTCCAAATATTTCTATCATTACCATTTTTATGTGACTTTCCAAATGTCACATTTGTGTTTTTCACGCTCTCAAAATATTTTCTAGTGGATTAAGGTTTTAGAGAAATATCAAATTCTTATCATCCATTTAATTCCATTTCTAATCTTTTATAAGAGTGATCTATAGATTTTTTTGATGAACCATGTATATTATTTTTATCCCATGATTCATTTAGTAATATTAAGTCTATTGTTCCCAAATTGGACAAGCCTCATACCCCTTAACACTATACCCATAAAAATTTCCATATATCTGAAAGTCATTTATATTGAAAATAATCATTGCATGTTGTTGAAAATATTATGTTTTATAAGAACCATACGACCTAATACCTACCTCCTATAGAAGTCTCAAATCATCAATTAATTTTAGCATGAAAACATCAATATCATTTCTAGGATTTTTTGTTCCAGAGATCATTAAAGTCAATATGATATATTTTCACTAATTAAAAAATTTAGATGATAAGTTATAAATTACCAATAAAATGGGCCTTAAAATATGCATGCTACTAAGGCTTTTATATTTATTTGTTCCATCCATGCACAATACAAGTCTGAGATTTCTAACCTCATGCTTGAATATAAGAAATTATTGATAAATTTTCTTCCGTTGTTGAGAATCTGTTGGTTTTCATAATTTTCCATCACATATCCACTCATATTTATGCCATATTAGCATTTTTGAATCATGTTAATTTGAAAATAAACATTTCAAATGAGGAATTACTGGATGATACCCAAATTCCTTGGCTGAGGTCTCTATAATCTCTAAATCAGAATGTGATTTTTATTTCAAATTTTACTGTGATGTCCCATATTTATGACACCTTGATAAAAATTTGTATTCATTTTTATACAGAACATAGTCATTCAGTAATACATGTATTCTTCTATACCCTAATACCATCTTGCATAGTATTTTCTTTACTTTATAATTTGAATCGAGAAGATCATTATCTTTAGGAATAATATCTTTCAACAATTATAGAAACTCTGTAAAACTCTTCCCACTCTATCCATGTTTCAACTTCAAGTTAATCATTATTAACACCATCAATAAGGCCATAAATTTCATAAAAAATATATACAATAGTCATTTATCATTCCCATATAAAGACTCAATTTTTCCTCCACTTTAACTCCATGAATCATTTCTTGAACTTGATCAAATTTATCATCTTACAAAGCATCATCATCAACAGATTTAAAATTACTCCCAATTTTGCCATATCAAATCCAAGGGCTCTAACTCAGATAAAAACCATGAAAAATAATAAGATATTTAATATCTCTGCCTCTTAAATTATTTATATTTAAATATTTTAGGTATGGATAGAAAAACATATCATTGTTTGGAACATTTCGTTTAGAAAATTCCATAAAATCATCAACGCCTACCTCATATTCATCACTTATTTGAATTTCCATAATTCAAATTTGACTCGATATTATATATAAAAAATATCAAAAGTAAATATCCTTCAAAAGGAATATAGTGTTGATAAAAGTGAGTAAGTAGGGAAAATAGTCGATTATTTCAATAATAATCCAGAATACACACTTATGGTAGAATTATTTAGTAAAATGTTTCTACGATTTTCAATAATAGTGAATATAACATTTAAAAAGTTGATAACATCAGAGATTAAATTGAATGTTAATTTGAACAATTATACAACAACCCAATATAAAATAAAGTAAATTTTTATCAAAGGTTTCATAATTTTAGGGAAAAAAATATTGATTTTTTTTTAAAAAATATGTGTATTTTAAAAGTATATTTATAAATTCGAGATAATAATAAAATATAAGTATAAATATTATTGTGAAAACATAAAAATAATTGCATGGAAGTAATTTATAGAAGAAAATATAGTTAGTCCATTCTCTCATTTTTCATTTTCTTCTGAAAGAAATTTGATAAAACTTGAAATTGAATATTATTGAACGGAATACAAATCAAGTGCATATTTTCCATTTTGTTTTGAATCTTTATCATCAATTTTCTTAAAAAAAATTTTCATAAAAAAACAACAATTATTGGAACAAAAATTAATTTATACTATAATATAATCATATAGTATAATTGAAACAAACCAATGATGAATTTGTAATGCATTATATATATATATGTATAATTAATATTATATGCTATTTATGCCTAGTAAATTATGAAAATTGAAAAAAATAATATTATATACTATATATTCTATAAAAACATGTTTTATTTTAATGTAATACACCAATAACCCACATTTTAAATATTGCAGTACACTTTATTGGATATAATAAACATCTAAATTTATGGGGAGAAAAAATGATTTCAATGTGAATACCATGTGGTTCATGTATAATTTAAAGAAAATATAACATAGAAAAACTCAACCTATGTAGTGGAATAATCCTATAAATTTATAAATTAATGTTATTTAAATTATGATTATGGATAGGAAACATATCAATCTCTATTATCATTTGTACCAAATGGGTCAATTAGTCCAAATAGAGTCGAAAGCTAACATATAACTATCAGAATATGAAAAATATATGTAAATTAACTAATTAAAAGTTACTATTGTGTATTAACCAATAATTTCAACATTATATTGACAATAAATCATAATACGTAGACTGAATATTTGATATATGATTTTTCAAGACAAGAATATGCTCACATCATAAGAAAATTATTGATATGCATAGACACTAATTATATGATATTGTATATTGAACTATATGAAAATAGAAATTTATGTATATACTACCTTTTAGAATAATAAGTCACTAATAAATACATAAATATAATTGAAATTTATCTATATATATAAAATTGATGCATAAAAAATGAATGATTCAGAAACATCATCTAAATAAAAAACATTTAGAGATTCAATGTGGAAGTTTAAGATGTTATCAGAATAAAAATATGTGAAATGATTAATTGAAAACATGTTTACATATAGTATAAACACTATAAAAATAAGATGTAATGTGGAAATGTATGATCAAACATAAAAAATTAAGATATAATGTAATTCACACACCTTTTCAATTAAATCAATGGATAATTATGGTATATAAATACAGTAATCAAAGATTTGAGATGAGATGATTTATATTCAAATGTGAAAAGATGAGGCTAATAAAAATTAAGGGTTTTTGAAGATGATAATGACATATTTGAGTCCACAGGATCGAAATAAGTGAGATTTAGGGCATCCGTGCCATTGAACGACCAAAAGGGAGGATCAATGTGTGAGGATTACTTAAGAGAAGAGAAGATCAAATGTGTTATAATGAGGCTGATGAAACATTATGATCTATGAAGATATAAATATGATATTGGAGTCTAATAGATTATAGAAATGATGGTTAAATCTTCTACATGAGTTAAATGATATTTCTTTCATGAGATTGAATAACACCAAAATGATTTAAAAAGATAATTCATAAAATTTTAAATGGTTTATGACACTGGTTATTATATAACCAATGTGATAAAGAAATGAAAATTACTTTTTCATGTTAGTTATATAATAACTAACATGAAAAGGAAATTTTTTAATGCAAGTTACAAATAACTGATGTGAAAAATTTGATGTGATAAATACTTTTTATACCAGTGAAAAGAGAATGCAAGAGAGATTCCGAGATAATTAGAGTCATATACGGACTTAGTAGCCCCACTTTTTGTTTATATTGTGATTTTTAGGGTGAAATTACTTGAAGGAGGGTAGAATATAATGACTCTAATTTTTTTGGATTAGTGCTTTGAATATTTCTATGTATACATCTGGATTTATCCTCAAAGTCGGTGTGGTGTTTGGGTGTCTAAAACCCTAAAATTAATATATTGAAATATTTTAATGCATGCATTCACATTGTTTTAGTATAAATGGTTTCCAAATTGTATGAGACATTATATTATAAATTTGAGACCATGGCTGAATAAAAAATTTAGGGGTTTCTCTAAGCACTGTGTAAGGTTGGTTACCATTAGATGTTTCAAGGTAGATGACCATTGGAAGTTGTATTTAATAAAATAAATAATATATTTATTTATTTTAATTAAATTACTAACCTAATTAACTTTCTATAAATGCCATGCTATATTAAATCTCAAGGTTTAGATGCATAACTTTGAGAGATTTGAGAGGAGGATGTAATCATTATTTATTAGAAGATTGGGATTAGAGAATGTTGATGATCAGATCGTGGTGGATCAATAGGTAGGTAGAGAGTGAAAAAGAAACTCTTCATCAGCGAAGAAGGTTTACTTCACCAAAAATCGATCCCTAATCAAGGTAGGGCACATCATTTATATATTTATGCCCTATTTTTTTTTCTAGCATGAATTTATTTTTCAACTTAATTGATCTGTGGTTTATTTATCTTTGTAGGATCCTTGTTTCATTTTACTTTTATTAATCCATTAAAAATTCTAATGTTTCTCTTTATATCACCCATGGTTACACCATTTAAGTGATTATTGGCTGAGAAATCTTGTCCAATGATGGAATTTATTTATTTATATGAATTTATTCCCACTATTCTTTATGTTCTCCACTATTGTCCCATGTGTTCGTGGTTCAACAGTACTGGGGTGGGTTCAAGCACAATCGAACCCCGAAATTCATGGTGGGTTGATGGACTATGTGAGGGATGAAATTTTTTAGACAGATCAGGATGAATATACAGGTTGTGGGTGATGGAGGCATAGATTAGTGGACGAGTTTTTCATCCTTTGACTATGGGACTGTAATGATATAATGATATGAGATGTGTGGGGTTTTGGTGGCTGGAATCCAACCACCGACAATGAGTTGGGTGATGTAGGCCCCATATTTGAGACCCTTGTCATGATCCATGTTGGAAAAGGTGATATAAGCAGTGCATAAAGATGTGTAAATACTTTCCTATGTTTTTGAGAGGAACCCTACTACATGGTGTGTATTTTAGGAACACACTCCATGTATTACCATGGATATGGTGGTTAGAGTTTTGGGTGTAAATAAATATTACATGTTGTGTATGACCCCATACATTCCATGTAACCCTATTATTGAAGATCAAGATTTATTTTAAGAGTATACATGTATAGGAATGACCAGAAACATGGAAAAAACCAGGAGTACATGGGTACAACCAGATACATGGGCATGGATAGATGTACCTGAGCATCATTAGGAGAACACAGGCAGGCTCTAGGTGACCAAGATGCACCATTTAGTACCTGTACTTGTTTTTTATTACTACATAGTTAAAAAAACCATGTTTAGGTGAGGAAACATCCAAAAGTATAGGTGTGGTCACACTCCATGTGACCCCAAGTGCATGCCATGTACTTCCCTCAAGGACTTCTAACTTGTGTATCCCTTTCTTATGGACTTATATTTTGGCTAGGTAGTAGCCTATCCTAAGAATTTTTCCATGTTAAATGTGATGGTAGCCTTTATAGGTGATTTTGAGTTATGAAGTGATGTTTTGAGTTTGTGAAGATTCTTTATGCGATGCTTGACCTATAGTGGTAAACATGGGGGATCATCAGAGAGATGCTGCGGTTGGAAACACCCCTTTCTCTCTAGGGTATAGGTCCCCCATATTCCTCTACCTACTGAGTGGAACCCCCTGACATACTAGGGAGTGGGTACTCTATCTGATGAGTGTTACCCCTACCATAATAGGGTGGATGTACTCTATCTACTAAGGGTTACCCCTATTTTACTGGGGTAAAAGTACTCAATCTACTGAGTGATACCCCCTAATGCACTAGGGAGTGGGTCATCTATCGACTAAGTGGTACCCCCTTTCATACCTAGGTGTAAGTTCTATATCTATTGATTGGAACCCCATATAGTACTAGGGAATGGGTCCTTTACTGGTAATTGTTATCCCTTGAATATGAAACATAGTAGAGAGGTGTTATTCCTCCAAATAGTTTCTCATACAGACACACAATATTTTGGGAATCAAAGAAGGACCTTTGAAGATTCTATAAGACTCATCATCTTTGGATGGGTTATGGATATGGATATCATATTTCCATCTCATATGAGTTTCTTAACGAGATTATCTATATTTTTTGTTTTCTTTTCTCTATTTTTATGGTTTGAATTGAACTTTTTTGTATATTACTATTTCTCGCTTTATGGTTTTCAAGGCATCTTACTAAGTATGTATATAGTCACCCCTTCATGGGATTTGACCCCACATGTCATGTCTTATGTCGAAAACAGTCAGATCAATGGGGAAATAAATGGAGCATGGTGACACTTGGGATCATTGGCCACATTAGGTTGTTGGACTTGGAGATCCAAAATTGGGTTCACTTCATTATTCCTATTTATCTAGTTTTTGTCAGGTTGGGACCAAATTTATGGTTCAATGTATATTTCCTCATTTTGTTGATTTATACCACCATACTCTAATGTTTTACCTAGTGTTTATTTTATTCATGGGTTCACTCTATATTTTTTACTCATTTACTATATTCCTCTATACTTTTTCATGGAGATGATTGTGTGCATACATATAGGTACCTAGGATAAGGCCACCCATTTCATCATTCCTTCATGGTGATTGTTGCTAGGACCTACCCTATTGGAGGTGGGATTGGGGTGGTCACACCTGACCTTCCTCTAGCCAAGAGTTACACATTGGTTTGGTTAATGATAGATTCATATTTATAGAGTAAATATAAGACCATCTATTGTTTTAGAAAATCATTTTCATGAAGAACTTATTTTCATCGTGTTTTGTGGGTATAATTTTAAATTAAATTCCAATTTTTTTACTTTGAATCTTTTAAAATGGATTCCATATTTATAATCTATAGGTCTAAATTTGGTAAATAATTTCATTTTATTTTTGGTCATTATGAATAGTATCAGTATTAAATATTTGTTACCATGCTAATGGTAAAATGGGTCAATTAAGAGTAAAAATAATTTTATAATGATTGAAAAGTAAACCTAACACTTTACTTAATGTTATTATATGAGTATATTTCATCCCTAATCATACAAAAAATTGAATATATGAGCTTTTTTTACCATATGACCATGATTGTGACCATTATAACAATTTATGTAAAGAAAAGTAAAAATATCATTTTCTTTATTTTTTATCATTAAATTTTTGAAATAGAAATAAAAGGAAGGTATATTTTGTTCTAAATGGTTACTTAAAATATAAATATTTTTTTATCATGGTTATTTATTTATAATTTTTAGAAATAAAATAATTACCCCAAATGCTTACACAATGCTAACATAATATTTATTCAATTAAAAAAAATAAATGATTTTTAAAATTATAAAAGTAATATAATATTAAATTATTATTTTAATATATGAAATTTTTAGATAAATATAACATGTTATAGAGATATTAATAGAATATATTTGAATTCATTAGATGTTATGCTGCTTTCAAATTCAAATTAAATGAATTGTTCAAAAATGACATTAATGTTAGATTGTAATAAATAATAATTTATTTATTGATTTATAATTCATGAAAATACTTTCTTCAGAAAATTTATTTTTATAGTTTTTAAAACATAATCTATTATTTATTCATGGCTCATTTTTTATTTTATAGTAAATTTCTTATCCACTAAAATGTAAATACTTTAATACCATAATAATTGTTAGACACTCTAAACACTGTTTAAAATAAAAATATAAGCCTGAAAAAATCACCTAAACTTGTAAAATTTTTTTTAGATGGGGGTATTTATACCCATACTAATATTATATTCAAATATTATCAATTGGGAGATGTTTGAATATACAAATAAATTTATTTTAATTTAATACATTAAAAAATTCCAAGAGTTATCCTCCCCTCTCTTATAAAAGGGCACCTCATCTCCTCTTTTCTTCGCACTTAAATAACATTTTAATTTTTCCAATACCTAAAAAAATACCTTACTTACACCTATAACCATTTCATAGAATTATTGTCTTGATTATAAAACCAACCTAGTAAGGCTTATGGTGTAAACATTAAGAGATTCTTCAAAGAAGTGGTATAACTCTTAATTAAGCATTCCAATTTTATTTCTTCTTCTATCGCCTTAAAACTTTCAAAAAACGTGATAAAAATATTATCAAAATTTTATTTATTATAATGATATTTTATTTTTTTAATGTCATTATATATATCCATATTCTATTCAATCAAATGAGAAACAAAATTGTCATTCGTGAGTACAGAGGACTACCCCCTTGTGAACCAATGTAATTTATTTTCCTTCACCCCCTCTTATAAAATATTTTAATGACAGATTTAATGTATATGTATTATATTAAGGAAATATTTATCATTATGAAAATATAATATATCATTAAATCACTTACCTTTCCATTCACTAAAAAATTATAACGTTGTTCGTGCGTATGTGTGGACTACCACCTTCAGGAAGTGATGCGATTTGTTTTTCATCACCACATCACATTGATGATATATATAATTATATTTAAAATAATATGGTATTTATGATATTAATGTAAAATTTAAAATATAAAATAATACTTACCTTCTTTCTATAATGATTGTTGAAAAATGGAAACGCTACTCATGCATGCGTATGACCTACCATCTCCTTGATTGTAACGTAGTTATTTTTTCATAAAAATCTTTCATAATTAGTTTTAAAAGTATAATTTATATATAAAAATGATAAATATTTCATTAATATTATTCTATGTATTATGAAAAAATGACCTCATTGACCATATTCATCCTATATAAGTCATTTTGGACATATGAGCGTAATATTATCAAAATGTCAGACATGAACCTAAATTATTAAGAAATTGAAGGAATAATAAAATTTGAAAAGGTTCTCAATAAATTAAATAATTAATAGTTTTATTATTATTTTCTAAGATAAAGCATTTACATGATGATTTAGACTTAATGTATAATACTTTCTTAAAAAAAAACCCTCTGTTAAAGTTTCACATTCAAATATTTTTCTTCAATGTCATTGTTATTGTAAATATTTGTAGAAAATTTTTATTTATAATTAAAAGGATGATAAATTTAAATTTTTATCTATATTTTAATTTCTATATAATTTTTTAAAGTTAATTTTTTAGGGTTTTACATAAGGGACACTTTACCTTAAAAAACGCTTCTTATTTATTTTAAGGATTTATTTTCTAAATATTTCTATTACATTTCCATATTATTAAATTTATTTTAAGGATGTATTTATGTGAAAATAAATAAATCATAAATTAAATTTTATGACACCGTTCACTTTCTTTCAAAGGTTTTCAAGACACATTTTTTACACCACCACAACCAATATTTTATTTTTGGATTCCTTTATAAGCTTCCATGTTTTATTCAAAGAAAAACCCTCACATTTTTGAGAATTTTAGTTTTTGAAATTAGCGTTTTAATGTAAAGGGATATATAAATATCTTAAAATGTTTTATTATGGGTTAAAAGAATAATTTTTTGAGTCTAATTTTGAAAATAAAAATCTTTGATGTGTTATGTTTTTTTTTGTACTTGGGAATTTTTTTATAATTACAGATGTTTCTGTTATTAACCAAGTAAGAGTTGTTTTGCGGTATCCCTCCAATTAATTTTCTAAGATTTATATTGGAAGTTGACCATGAATGTTATTTCATTTGTAACCATGAAGGTTATTTGTAACCATGATGGTTATTTGTAACTATGATTGTTATTCTATTGGTAACCATGGATGTTATCCCATTTGTGACCAAAAAGGGTATTCCTTATATAAGAGTAATATGAATATGATGACAGAAGTTACCGACATTATTTTTCTATTATTTAAATTTTTTTTATAAAAATATCATTATTTCTAAAGGTAAGTTAATAATATTATGTTTAAATGAAAATATATTCTAATTATTAAGGGTATAAATTAAAACATTGTTAAAATCATTTCATGTGTTTTAATGGATTAAAAGATACCTTTATGAATTTTATTTTTATATAAATATTTATTACGAAAATCTTTATCAAAATATTTGGGCATTATAATTGATTTTTTGAGTATGAAAATCATTATTTTCTGAAAACATATTATTTTTAAAAAAGAAAATTTTTATATGCATTTATGAACTCGGGGGTTTCTTTGTTGTTAATTATTTTTCCATTACTAAATTATTTTTTCCCATCCCAAATTTTTAAAATGTTTTTCATAGTGTATAAGGATGGGTAAGAAGAAAGAATAAGTCAATTTTAAGGTTAAAAATATTTTTAAAAGTTTTATACTACAGAAAAAGTGGATATTGATTAGAAGTGTCCACTGTAATTTATGGGATTGTTATGTAAAAGTTATGACCTAATTATCTAAAAATATAAACCTAAAAGATATTTGAGAATATAAGAAAGAAAATTCTTGACTAAAAACTCCAGAATATGTATTGTTTAAGACCATATACTTGAAAGAGTTTAAGATTACATGATTAATGAAATCTTAGTATTTATCCTCCTCAATAGATGATATATTATGATTTTATTATTATAATCACACCAACCTTTTTGGTTTTGCTAAGTGGATGGATCCCTCCAGAAACAAATTAACATTTCATGTGAATAAACAAGAAGTGGATGTCTAAATGAGAAAATAAATGGAATGGGAACTGTAGTGAAAACTATTGTGGTCATTCTTAACTAGATATCAGGATTTTTGATTAAGAAATTGAACCTAGGTGAGTTTCTTAATGCATGAAATGCGGGGAAAATAAATCTCTGTAGAATCTTGAGTGATAGAGTGTACAAAGGTGAAAATATACAATGACTTATGTTTCAAAAATTAATGAATAATCACCTAAAAAAATTTCTTACATGAATTGGAAGATGTTTTGTTTATGGTAAAGGAGGTAAAATGGAAATAATCTGCTAAGGAAAAAGAAGCATTTAGTTAACACCATGAAGTGGAATAAATTTATTCTCAAAGTATCAAGTTAATATTTTAAATGTTGGGGTTATGGGACTTATGAAAATCATTTTCATAGGTATAATGCCCTAGAACATGATCAATAAGACCATATAGATAAATGTTTAGCAATTACTAATTCCGTTATAGTTAAATATAAGGAAAATAAAAATGACATATAAAAGGTATGGATATATCATGTATTAATATTTGATATTTCTGAATCTTAGGATATGATTCATATTTTTATATAGGAATAAAGTATTAAGGAATAAGATGAAAAAGTATGGTTAATGAATTGTGAAGAACATTTAATGATTAAGGTGTCAACATATAGTTATTTAAGATTTGTGATGTAGTGGTAGATTTAAGGATGATCATAATTTTAAAATAATCAACACTATTTTGATGTTTTATGTGATTTAATTACTTTGGAAGATATTTATTGAGTTTTTATAGATGTTTGAGGTATATGTAACCCATAATTGTAACATGTGATAAAGTTATTTGTGGAAGAATTTTATTTTCATACATTTAATGGTATTGATAACCTTTAAGGTTTATATCATACTTTATGAGTGTGTTTGCTTTTAAGGATGTTTATTATATTTATAGGGACATTATAATAATTATATTAATATAGTTTCAGTAAAAATGGAAACTCGTCACATCCAGTAAGGCCGCAGGGCTTGAACCCACAACCAAAGGGCGAAAAGGGCGAAACACCTACCACTAGCCTACATGATGTATTGGTTATTAGGATTTTTATTAAAATTATGTGACATATATAGATTAATTTTATTTTAGGAACATATGTTTTATCATAGATATAACCATGTGATTGAAAAGTGATTTGGTGATCATGTGATTAATGTTATTTCAGAATAATTTTAATATTTTGGGAACCTTATCTCATTAAGGTAAATAATATATTATGGGTTTTTATTTTAGTAATAAAGGTTGAATTATTTTTTGTAAATATATATTATTTGTTTATATTTTAGTAATAAAGGTATAATTACATTGATTTCATGTTTCATTTAAATTTAAATTAAATGAATATTTCAAAAAATAACAATAATGTTATTTTATAATAAATATTATTTTATTAAATGATTAAAAATTATTATAAAACCTATATTCATATGATTGAAATTTATATTTTTTAAAATATCATCTATGGTAAATTCATGGTCCAATTTTCCCTTTTTAATAAATTTCTTGATTCATAATGATTAAAAGCTTTAGTACCATGGTAATTGTGAAACAAGGTTAACACATGTTAATACAAAATGTTAAGGGTGAATAATTCACTTAAACTCACAAAATTTTTATTTGATGAGATGATTTAGAATCAAACTAATATTATCAATATTTATCTATTTCAATATGAAAATTAATTTATATTAATTTAATAATTTATGAATTTCCAAGAGTGCTCTCCCCTCTCTTATAAAAGGTTACCCCTCACCTCTTTTATTAAAACATAATTTTTTAGCCATTCCTTGAAAAAAACATGAATAAATTATATATCCATTTAATATAAGACTTTTTTTATTAGAAAACTCACCTTGAAAATCTTTTGGTGTAAACCTTAAGAGGTTTTCTGAAGAAGAGGTATACCTCTAAATCAAGCATTTTTATTTTATTTATTGTTATAACTCCTTAAAAATTTATTCAAAAATTATGAAATTATAACAATAGTGTCTAATATATACTGAGATGTTATTATGTTTATTTTAGGAACTATATTTATCTACTCTTCCATTAAATGGGAAACAAAACTATCATTCATGTGTACTATGAACTACCACCTCACAAACTGATGTAATTAATTTTCTATCACCCCTCTTATGGCTGGTTGTAATGAAATATTTAATTTATATATGTGATATTGCTGAAATTTTGATCATTATTATATGATAATATATAATTTACTTTATTAACTTTCTATTCACTGAAAAATGATAACTTCATCCATGCATACCTATGGACAAATGCCTCCACGAATAAATGTGATTCGTTATTCATCCCCACATTGCATGTATGATAAGTACAAATATAATAAAAAATGTTATTTATGATATTATGATCATTCTATTAAGATAAAATAATATTTACCTTCTTTCCATAATGATCATTAAAAAATGGAAAAGTTACTCATGCATACATACAACCTACTATCTCCATAACTATAATGCGGTTCATTTTTAATTACTATATTTTATGATTTGTCTAAAAATTATAATTTATGTATAAAATGATAATTATTTTCTAATTATTATTCAATATATAATTAAATAATGTCCTCACTGACCATATTCAACTTACTGATTTCATTTTGGACAGATGAACCTAACATCATCAAAACTTCCTACATGAACCTAAAAAAATATATAATTCAATATAACATGGTAATAAATAAAATAAAAGGTTTAATAATGTTTAAAATTGTTATAAATAAAGTAAATAATTAAAATAACTTTATTATTATGGAAGATAAAAAATGTACATGATGAGCCAGACTCAAGGTAAGGTATTTTCTTTAAAAAAAATCTACTTTTAATATTTCCCTTCTAATCCCTTTTATTCCATGTTCATGCTCTTATAAATGTTTCAAGAAATTTTTTATTTTTAATTATATTTATTCTAAAGTATTTTTTGATCATATTTTAATTTCTTTACAATGTTTTTGGAAGTTATTTTTTAAAATTTTTATGTAAGGGATAATTTACCTTAAAAACCTCTTTTTAATTGATTTAAAGATTTATTTTTTTAAATATTTTGCTTCCATATCGATATTATTAAAATTATTTTACTGATATATTTACATGGATTTAAATGAGATATAAAGGACATTTTATTCTACTTTTTAATTTCTTTTAAAGTTTTAAATAGGGATATTCTTATATGATTTATATGGAATATTTTGATAGAAAGAGAAATGGAATGTTCTATTTTAATTTATAGGATAGAAATATATTTTTATATTTTGTAACCATTATTATTTTTTGTATTCCATTAAAATATTCCAAATTTTATTCAATGAAAAACCCTCATCCCCCATTTTTTTGAGAATTTTATTTATTTAATGTTGGGTTTTAAAGAAAAGGGATATATCAATATTTGGAAATTTTTTCCTATGGGAGAAAATAATATATCTATGAGTTTAATATTGAAAATAGATATATTTTATGTGTTATGATTATATTATGGTTCTTGGAAATATTTTATGATGATGGGTGGTTTCTTTATAAACTACAGACAGCTGGGTCTGTGATAGCATTCTAATGCATTTGGTAAGATTTATGTTGGAAGTTAACTTTGAATGTTATTCTATTTTTAACCATGAAGGTTTTTCCATTCTTAAACATGTAGGTTATTCCATTTATAACCATTAATGTTATTACTAATATAAGAGTGACATCAATTTTATACCACATTTCTGCTACATAATTTATTTATGATTTCTATTTTTTTTGCAGAAATATTATGATTTCTCAAGGTAAGCTAAGGATCTCATGCCTAATAGAAAGTATATAATAATTCTTAAGGGTAGAAATTATAAAACTGTGTAAAAGTTATCATGTGTTTTTCATGAATTAAAATAAACCACTACAAGTTTTATTTTACTTTAATTATTTCTTTTGAAATATTTTATTAAAATATTTAGGCAGGAAGGTTTATTTATTGAGTAGGAAGATTATTGTTTTGAGCCCAATGATTATTTTCAAAAAGGTAAACTTTTATCAGTATTCATGATCTAATGAGTTCATTTATTATTTATTTTATGTCCTATAATGAGTTTTTTCTCATACCACATGTTTAAAATATTTTTCAAAGGGTGTAAGGATGGGTAAGAATAAATAATAAGTCAAGTTGTAAGTTATTAATATTTTTAAATGTTTTTTATTTCAGAAAAAAATGGATACTGAGTAGATGTGTCCAAATTATAATTTATGAGTTTGTTATGTAAAATTTATGACATATTTCTCTAAAAATCTAAATATAAAAGATAATTGGGAATGAAATAAATTTAATTTTTGACTAAAAACTCAAGATTATCTATTATTTAAGGTCAGGTCTTTATAGTCACCCTTTTTCTCGATATCAATTTAATCCAAAGGAAACACATATTTTGTCCAAAAATAGGATCTTGATATAAATTTTATGTAATTTCAATTAGGTAATGATGTGTAATATGACAAGTGATATAGATCTTAGAGGATTTACTAATGATGATTGGGTAGGGATATTGATGAAAGGAAATCCACATATGGAGGAGTATTTTTCATTAGAAAAATATATGTTTATTATAAATAAAAGAATAAAACATCATTTAAACTTTGACATTATAAGGATAAATACATAGATTAATTATAATATTCTATATAGATGAAATGGATAATATAAATTATTTAAAGAATAGAATTCTAAAGTTACTTATCCTCTGCTTATTGGTTATGAAATTTCGATTTTCATAAATCTATCCAAACATTTAGTAAATTATTACAAGTAAAAATAAATTGAGATAAAGTAAATTTTACAAATGTTGAGGTTGATGAGATTATTATGAGGTTGAAATTTATTCCCACTAAAGAACAATTTACTTATATTCTTACCAAATCTCTCACAACTAAATTGTTTTAGAAGATAAGGATTTAATGGGAGTGTTTTCAACTACTTATCATTGATGTATGTAATTTTTTGATTTACATACTTTATTCTTTGATACATAAATTATTTAGGATAGTTTTTATATAGGAGGAGAAACTTTCACTACTTTTTTGAGATATTTATTAATCTGTATTTAGTTATTCATGGAATAATATGGAAAATATTTTAGTACTTATTTTAATGTGCATATATGAATCTATAAAATAGTTGAATTGAGTTTTTTTATGTACACTATTGATGATTGATTTAGTAAAACTTTTTTTATACATCGATCTTACTCACCTAGACTTAGGTATGTTTATTTGATGAATATTTTCCTTATATTTGTTCAATTTTTCTTCTATATTCTATAATATCTAGTCTTATTATGAATCAGGGGAAGAGATATGGAGATGTATTGAAAAAGTTTTGAAAAGGGGGATTATTAAATCCAAAATAATTATGTTTTATTTGTTTTAAATACTTATTTAAGTGTGTTTATTTTTTAAGTTGATAATCAAGTCAAGAGATATGTTCTGATAAAAAAGTCAGTCTATACAATATATTTCAAGTGTGTTTTAAGTGGTTAGATGTTTCAGGATGATTTTGAGTGGTTTAGGTGACTTGGATATGATTTGAAGTAGTTCCAATACAATATTAGTGAAGTTTATAATTAAAGGTCTGAATTTGAGAATTAACAAAGGAAAATTTCCTACATGTAAGGGATCTTATCCCTACATAGAAGAATTGAGCTACAAGAGTTTGTCATAATATATTTTATTGAGCCCATATAACTTAATTGTGATGAAATTTAACAAAGTAAAAACTCATATGACATATGGAATTTGTTTGTAAGCGTAGAAAGTTTGATCTTTATGAAAGTGAATATGTATACATATATTAGTTCTTGATTTAAATATGACATTTGAGATCCAAAATAAATTTTCCTCATTGAATAAGTGAATTGTGTTATGTAAAACTTGTTCAGATTCCAAAAGATATTTGGTCCAATTCGTAGGATATTTATAAGGAACAAAAAATTGTAAAAAGAAAATATCAAATGCTTAAGTAATTTCCTCTACTTGTATGATATCTTGGATCCATATAAATTATTTAAGAAACCATGCATGAATTTGGTCGTCCCATATTATATTTGAAGATCCTTATATGATATTTTACTTTTGAAAATTATGAGTCTTATATGGATTTGAAAACACTAAAAAACAGGATTTTTAGAATGAATATATTCTAAATAAATAAAATAAAATAATATTATATATTCTATGATAGATTATAATTAAACTTAGATAATAAAAAGTTCTATATTCCTTATAGAACAAACATTAGGATCACATATGTATCATGATTATTTATGAGATCAAAGTAGGGCCACACCATAGTGAATACCATTGTGATAATTATGGTAACAAAATGATCAGACAATAAAGACCACACTATGGTATGCATGTTTAGAAAATCTTCTTATGAGAAGTTATGAGGCTCACTATGCCATTGTTCATTTCTTATGAGTGTTTTTGAGGATCTCTCAATAAGAGAGGTTAAAAGTTCAGAGTGAGGAGGAAAAAACCACAGGAAACATATTTTTTATTCTTGACTCATGCCAAAATGGAATCTTTGAGTTTTGTATATATTTTTTAATATGTGTTATTTTAGATATCATGTGGAGGATCTTTTCCCAATTATTAAGAAGAAATTGAAGGATGAAATTTATTGGGATTTTATGATTTTTAATGAGAATATCTGAGCTAAAAAAATCATAAATATTTCCACAATTTCTATACGAAAATATTCAAACAATATTGTTTGAATATAAATATCCTAAAATAAATAAGGATAAGGTATTAAGAATTATGAGAGAAGAGAATTGATAAACTACTATATCAATTAAGAAAAACTGAGAACCACCTCAGGAGATTACTACGCAAGGAAGAGGAAAAAGATTGATATCTATGGTGTTAGTGTGGAGGAACATACATTATTTAGTGATATTTATTCATAAAAATTTGTTTTTTAGTTGATTGGAGTTTGTAATTGGTTTTTTCCATCAATTTTACAAGTTCAAGGTTACACCCTTTCTTGATTTAATTTTAATAATAATAAGGGAGATGTGTGCATAGGATAATAAACATGACACAACAAGGATGTATTCGTCTTTAAAGGTGGTAAAATTTATTGAAAAATGTATTATTTTCATTTTATTTTTACATTGGGGAATATCTTGAGTGATAGAGGTATTGAATAAGCATGAGAGTTGAAGGTGAATTTAAATAATTATACACACTGATTCACCCCTCTCTCTCTGTGTGTATCACCCTTTGTGTGATCCAAAAAATTTATTCATGAGTATTGATGGTGGTTTTATGTTTTATTTTTTGAAAATATACTCATGGGCGAGTTTGAAACTTGTTGGAGTGAAAATGAATTAATATTTCTTGAGGTGTATCAAATAAAGACATGAAATCCTTCTTATGATACAATGATGTAGTGAGAAAAAAAGAAGTAGTTAATTACTATATAAAAATAATTCCCAAAACAATATATGATTTATTTTAAATTTGATTTTGAGGAATCATGATGTTTAAATATTACACTATAACATAGGGCCATAATATTTTGGTGTGAGGATGTCCATGGGAGTTGAATACAACCACATGACAACATATAAACCATTCCATAGTATAGTATCTCATAGTAAACGGAGGATAGGCCATGAAATATTTATGCATGACTACTTCAAAAGAAAAAACCCATCACACTATAGAATGTGGTTCCACAAAACAATATTCCAACTAAAGATACAAAAATATATAAAGGCTATGCCACAATGGTCCTGGTTACATCCCAATGGTGTAATGATTTTTTTAGATAATTTTAGTTTTTATAAAGGGATAAAAAAATAATTTTGGATCTATGAATTATTCCACAATGGGAATAATTAAACTGTAATGCATAAAAAACGTGTAAATCATAGGTGACTACAATATAGAAATATATGTTGAAAATTTTAGATAACCATCCATACATTCTATAGATAATTATAAAAAATCTTTTTTAGTATTAAGGTGAAGAATAATGGTACACACTTGTTTAATTGATAGTGTTTGGTAACTATTGTTTCACCCCCCTCTTAGTGGTGGTCTACTCTCACCTAGGTCTATCATTTCATAGAATAAAATGTAGATATTCGTACAAATTGGTATCTAAGAAATATATTCTTTCAAATCATTATTTCAATCGTTCTATAAAATTCCTGGGGGCTATTGTTTGTTCTTTATTTTAAGAATGTTTTTCATCAGCAAGATCTATAGAATGGATGAATAATATCTACAGTAACAGAGTTTCCATGTTTTTTGGGATTTTGTTTTATCCCTAGAAGAAGAGGAAAGGAATGATACAAATAATAAGGAAAAAAATCTTTTTTTAAATTCATGATGACATAAATAGTGATTTGTAAAAAAAGGGGATGTCGACTCAAAGGATGAATATACTACAAATTTCAAGGAAAAATGAAAATTGTTCAATGATACCTATAATAAAGAAGAAGGTAATACTAAATATGAGATAAGTGATAAGGAGACATTAAAGGTGATTCAACTATTAAGGGAGGTCTTAGTGTGATTGGATGAAAATAAGAAGCTTGAAATAGAAAATAAGGCACCAAAAAAGGAAAATTATTCTTTCAATAAATATCATGATAAATCAAAATTTAATGATACCATTGATATGGAAATATATTTCACATAAAATGTGAGAGATCTCAATGTAATACATGAATAAATTTATAATATGATTGAGATTACAAAAAAATATGATTTATAAGAAAAAGGTGGTGAAGACTCTTTGGATGAAGTTGGTTAATTATAAAAATATCATGAAACAATAACAACATGGGTTTAGAAATTCCATCAAATAATTTAGTGAGTATTCTAAATTAATAGAGAAGGTTATTGACGGTACCAAGTAACTTGAAGATTTACTTATAATGATTACAAATGTTATGATTGAAACACATTTTTATATTCAAAATAGTGTTAGCAGTTATGAGAAAGATAACATGGTTATCTCTTAACATAAAATGAAGAATACACCCATTGATTGCTCAAATGGTGGTGCTTAAAAATACAAAAGAAATATGGTTCAGAAGAAGAATGATGCTGATGACAAGCCTAAGGGAAATTCCATGAAAATTTAATATTCCTTTAGTAATAAAAAAGTCAAAATAAAGTAGTTATTTTAAATTATAAGTAAAGAAAATGGGAAAATTTTGACAAACTTTATTTCCAACTGAATAAATTTCACTTTGAAATAAGTTATTGGTGCAGGGGAGCTCTTAAAAATAAACCCCAAGTGTGTAGGTATAACTTATTACTCATTAAATAAATTATTAAATATGAGTTTAGGGTGTGTAGATTTAAAATTCATATATTCTAGTCAATAAAATAACTAAAGGTGATGGTAAAATTGAAAAAACCATTTTATTATCTTAAAGAAACTTATTTAAGGTGTGGTTAACATAGATACACCTATAATAAGTGTCTCACAAAGTTACCAGAGAAATTAAAGAGAAATAAAACCCCAAATATGTTAATAGTTGTAGTAATTACGGAGAAACATTTTTGGTTAATAAATAACTTTCTATATTTAAGAGAGGATATGAATCAAAAGGAAATTAATATGAAATTACATTAAGGTAGACAAGAAAACATCCAAAAAAGAAAAAAAAATTGTAAAATTAATTTGATTATCTTGATGAAACTTGTGGGGTGTGGGAAAGACTTATACATACTACCAACTAGAATAATAAAATGTTATCTTATAATTTTAAGAGGAATGAAAATTCCAAATATATTAATTAGAAGAGTAATCAAGAAAAAACATCAATTTTTTAGGTAGCTTAAAAATATTGAAATGCAGAAATCCTTGGATACATGAAAATGTTTTGTCATCACACATGACTTTAAATAAGTAACTCTTGAGATATATCCTAAGGTATGATATAAGGGATGTTAATTTCAAAAATTATGGATCAATAAATATCAAAGGTTTTTTAAAATAAAAAATTTGGTAGAAGAAAATTTAATTCAATGATGTTATCTTCTTTTATGGCCCACGTAACAATATATTGAGTGTCTCTTTGGTTATGATAATAAAAATGATATGATATTTATGACGAGTGGTTGTTTCTTAATGATATTAAATGATTAAACATTCATTATGAAGGGAAATTGAATATATGAAAACATATTTCAAATTTAAAATTATAAAAAATAGTTGGTTCATGATTTTTAAGTCAGTGAATGAGATTTTTAGTAGAATACATATCAATTTGGGACAATATATAATGGAAAAGACTATTAAATATATATTTTTGAGGAATATAACTAAGTATAATAATTAAATACTCAAAAATTATGACACATTTATGAAGAAGAAATGGATAATAATATTCAAAAGTAATCTGGTATCAAAATGAAGAAACCACTTGAGTTGACGCTGTAACAACCAAAAAGTTTTGTATGTATTTCCCCTTAAATAGGTCTTGGGTGTCCGGTTGTTTGTAATACATGAAAACCTAAAATAAAATTAAACATGATATATTTCTATGAGATAATATATTAAAATACAAGATAAAAATTAATAAATTATGAGAATTCAATATGAAGCATCATTAAGACAATTACAAGAGGTGTAAAACCACAAGTAAATAAAAATTCCGTGAACATGAAATCCTTATCCCCATGGTTTTCATTGAATATCATACATCTAATTATAACTATAGATTAATGTAAAAATATTCTTAATATACAATTAATTTTGATAAATAAGTTAAAAAATAGTTTGAATTATTTTTGAGAAGTATGTAAGGGTATATATAGGAATTTAATATGATCATTGGACATATGTTCATTGAATATGTGGCCATTGGATTTATGTCCATTGAATATGTGGTCACTCTATATAGTTAAATACAATATGTGTATTGAATTTATTAAATTATTATCATATTATAAGTAATATAATTCACAAATAAAAAATAATAATCAAATTAAATAAAAGTAACTAATTAAAATCTTTTATTATAAAAAATATAAATTTTTTCGTTATACATTATTACTATTATTGAATAATTATTTTATATATTTAAAATTAAAATAAATATTATAATACCAAATTGGTTTATAATATTGAAGGTTTAGAAGATAAATAATTTTCATGTTATGTGATTAAAATTATTTAATTCTAAAAAGTATATTTTTTTAAAAATGTTTTTCTAAGTGTTGGGTATTTTTATCTTAGTAAATTAAAATGTTCAATATTAAAGGATGATTTTGATAAAATTTAATTCTTAAATTTATAAACAAATATATTAACACTCATTTAATTTGTAATTTCTGTGAAATAATATTTATAAGACTTAATGTTTAAAAGCTCATTTTTATATAAAAAATTTATTTTCTATATATTTTATATTTTTATTTAAGATATTTTTTTTATATTTAAAATTAAATTAAATTAAATTATGTTAAAAAATTTAATCAGTATTTTGACATTATATAATATGGTTAATTTAATTTTTAGACAAACAAAATAAGTTATTGGAGTGAATAGTGCATGACATTGGTAAACTGTAAAAACTATAAAATATGGTACATGTATAAAATGATTTATAAAACTTATAAAAATTAAAATTAAAGTAGTAAATGGATGTAATATCTTGAATCCTTGAGTTTTCCCCACTTATAGGGCCACCTTCAATTTAAAAAATGACATTCCTTAACCATTAAGTAATGAGAAATTGTGAAAATGCCACTCAAACTCATGTATAATAAGACCTATACACAAAACCTTAAAAAACACTATTTACTTAGATTATATCTTTGACAAATGACCATTTATCCTGTCTTAAATTTATCCAAGGCATCTGGTTTCTTCTGGTACCTTAAAGGAGGCCTAAATCGTTCATTCTGAAAAAAATCTGTTTTGGGAATGATCGAATTCATCAAAGTAACTATCTAGTTCATTACTATATTTTTCAATTATATCATCATAAATATATTTTTCAAATATAATGATGTTATATTAAAATTATTATGCTTATGTGAAAAGGATTCTACTATTATATGACTCTAAATTCTTATTCATTCATTAGTATATCATGTTCTTTTTTGAGTTGTTTTAACCACATACATGAATGATGCAATACCAAAAACAAAATTTTCATTATGAAGAAATAAAAATATATTAATATAAGTGATAAATTATATTAAGGGTTAATTTAGGTAATTAATTTGGTTTTATAGGTGCGATACAAAAAATGAATGGTCATTATAAAGTAACTAGTTGTTATCATTAAATTACCTGAAACTTTCTTATCATGGATTACAATATCAAAAAACAAACACATAAAATCCATAAAATTAAAATGGAACTAAATAAATCATTTAATAAAATTAATTTCACTAATTTTAATAATATTGGTATGAATAACTTGTTATCAAATAACAAGTATCAATACCACCATTATGAAACTTGTATGAAATAATCAAAATTACTATCATCTGATGACAAAAATAAATAATAATTAATATATTTACAAAAAAATATTATAATTGAAGAGTATACAATGAAATATATATTAATAATTTTTTAAAATAGGTGATCAATATGGTTTTCCTCATTATATAGGAGGTTAAATCACCTTTATGGAAAAAACGAGTTAAAGAGTTTCTCATCTCAAATTCCCTATAATGAGATATTCTTCATATTCACCATTTTTTATGGTGTATATACTACCCTTAAATGTAATTTTATCATATTTATCATTATATTATAAATATTTCCAAACATATCTCATGTTATCTATTTCATGGTATTTTGCTTCAAAATTTACCAAAGCCGTAAGGGTTTCTTTCAAATATCAACATGAAATAAATATGTTCTTTGAACAAATTTATATTTAGGAAAATTATATATTATTTATAAATAAAACCCCATATATTTTGTTTTTCTTTAGTTATTTATGGTTTTTACATGTATTTTTACTAATTCACCTTCCTTTGGTTCACAAAATAATTGATAGGTTTCCTGTAAGTAGAGCTGACCTTATCTTATCTTTTCGGTTGGAAATATTTCACCTCCATGTTAATATTAATTATTTTGATATATAAATGTAATTATTTAATTTATCAAGTTAATTTTATACTATACTTTAATTTATTTACAAAACCATGAAAGTAATATCTTTTTAATGTTTTCAAACGGATAATTATTTATTATCTTTGACTTTCTTTTCAGCGGTGTGATGATTATTATTTTTAAATATTTTATGAGTAGATGAATTTTCTCAAAATATAATTCATTTTAATTTATTAGGATTCATTTTTAACTTTTCACTGATTTATATAGAAATTTTTATTTTCATTATTTCATAAATTATTTCCTTTGAAGTAAATTTTATTGAAAATATAAAGGGCATTTCTTTTTATTTTTCAAAGCATTTTTTGATGATCGTATATAATGTTTTTTATCTTTGTAAAATACATTTAAGATTTATATTTATTTAATATGGATATTACCTAATTATACCATCCAATTTGTTTCTTTCGATGTCTTATGATCATATTTTGTGAAATTATTAGGCAACCCATTTATTTCCTGCTGGTTAATTAGTCCCTAATGGGATTATGAATGTTTTCATATATATATATATATAGAACATATAAATATAGTTTATTATTATATGATGTATGGGCCCATTATATCCCTATAATTCATCAGTTAAAGTTTCATATCACATTAGATAAGGATGGACACTTAAGCCTCAACCTAGTAGGAGAGGTCTCTCTAGGTGCATCCATGAGACCCAGGTTTGAAATTAGGTGGAGGCATAATTCTAGGTCACTGTAGAAGAAACTGTAACAGTACTGTGTGTACTATAGAAGTTAATGTAGTAGGGACTGTTAGGTACTATAGTAGTCAGGACTATTAATCTTGGGCCACCAGTTTGGTCTTGGAGTCCTTAAGGCATTCAGGACAACCAGGCCTTCAGGTCAGTAAGGATTTCGGGCAACCTTTAAGGCCTTTGGGCCACCTCAAGGCCTTCGGGCCACCTCAAGGCATTCAGGGTAACTTGATTTTTAGATTCCCAAACAGATTATACAAGGGACCATCTCCAGAGGAGGATTCAAGAGAAATATGCATTCACATATGAATTCTAGCTTAATAACCATTAAAATTCAGAGATCTTATCACGATGCATATCCTAGGGAGGGGTGATTTCAAGTAGTCATAGTCTGTATGATTTCATTAAGATCTATGGTTCCTATAATGTCTTCAATACTAAAGGAAATGTAATATCTAAATATTATGGTCCTTATAAGGGTTCCCCATCATCCCTTGAAAGAGGGGTTATCAAAAATCAATAAAAAAAGAGGGCCTTCAAGCAATTTAGGAATTAGATAAGGATGGAATATGGGTGGTTATCTCAATTCCAAAATGTTACGGGATGAAGGTGGTTAGGACAAGTACACTATGTTATGGGTATGTGGTTATCCTATCCCATAGTTATATGGATATATTATTGTTTAAACATGTCATATATTTTTATTTTTATTCTAATATTTGTTCCACATTCTTATTTTATAAAATTTACTTATGTGATGTTCTCATAACTGTTGATTATTGAATCATGTTTCCACACCCCTTTAACTCATGTCTTATGTTATACTAAAATATTTATATCATGATTCCCAATTTATGATCCATGTTTTATTGGGTATGATTTTTTTATTTCACATTAATACACCTTGATTATGTTATCATCCCACATGAATATCTTTTTCTCATATATGATCTTTGATTTTTATCTCTTATGTTTTCCCTTACCAAGCACCTAAGCTCTCCCTTTTCTTATGTTTCTATTCCATAGAAAATTAAGAGTATTATTATTTGTAATAATTATAGAAATATATAATATCTGTAGGATTTTATGGGATATGTTGAAGACTTATTATAAATTATGATGTTCATGTACCTATTTTCCAAAGGAACCAAACATAAAGGTATCAGGTGGGTAATTTATTATGAGATTTAATAAATATTAGTGTAATATTATGTAATATATATGTTTTTATAGTTGTTTCATATAAATTGGTATAAAATAATTTTTTAGTTAGTTTTGCAGATTAGTTTATGAATAGTAAGGCAAAAAAACTAAAATCAACCTATATTGAACCAAAAGTGATGTTGGATGAACATAAAATGTCATATATTAAAATGAAATTTTCATAATTTAGGACAAATAGGATTGATTTTCATTATCATAAGATTATTTAATACTCATGCAAACTATTTTGGTTTTAGTAAGGGATGAAAGAATGAATAATGAAATTGTGGTGCTGATAGGTACACTCAATATTGAAAAAATATTATCTGATCCAAGTTATATGAATTAATTCAAATATTGAAAAGTCTATAAGACTATTTATTCACAATCCCAATGGTTACATATTTAATTATAGATGAAAAATCCTATTTCAATAGTGATTGCATATTGATTAAATAAATACTATCTGATAGAAGTTTATGAGAATATTCTTCCTACAAATCTCATTATTGCCCCTTATTAGAATTTAATATGATTTTGGGAATGTATTTGATCTATTTGTGTAAATATCATATTAATTAGCTATATAGAGAAGTCACATTTCATATACTAAATCAAAAAATTATTATATATCAATACAAGTCCAACTATGAACTCCCTATGGAAATTACTTCAATTTATGTGTCTTAATACCCAATAATGGTGGTTTTTAGATTAAATGGTTATGAAAATACTAAATATTAAAGTTATGATGATTTTAAAGGAATATTTTAATTTTTTTTCAAAATATTTTTCATGTATTCCACCATATTATGAGATTTATTTTTAAATAGAACTCATACCTAGAATTATACCTATATTAAAGGATCTTTATAGAATAAAACCGATTGAATTTGAGAAATTATAGAAGAAAATATAGGATAATCTGGATAAGAGTTTCATACAACCATGTGCTTCACAATGAGGTGGACTAGTCCTATTTATTATGAATGATGTTAGATCAATTCATCTATATATTTATTATCATGAACGAAACAAAATTATAATCAAGACAAAGTATCTTCCACCTCGTATTAATTACTTATTTAATCCTCTAAAAAGGGTTTAATACGTCTAAAAGATTTAGATTCAGCCTAAGTATCGTCAATTTAGGTTTAAAAGAGAGGATGTGAACTAGAAGACCTTTGGTACAAGACATGGACATTATGAATTCATAGTGATGCATTTTAGACTTACAAATTCCTATGTTATCTTGATGGACTTTATGAATAGATAATTTTGAGGTTAAATTAACCAATTTTTTGTAGTATTCATAGATGATATTCTCATATATTACAAGATTATGGAATAGAATGTTTTTTTAGTATTATTCTAAAGACATTGAGAAGGGAGAAATTCAATGCTAAATTTATCAAGTGTGAATTCTAGCTATGGAAATTATCATTCTTAGGATATGTATTCATAAGAAAGAGTATACCTATGGACCATTTAAAGATGAATCTGATTTAACAACATACTAGAACAACTAGTATAATATAGATCCATAATTTTATTGGATTTTATAGATATTATTGATGATTTATGAGAAATTTAAGAGGATAATAAAATCCACTAGCAAAGTAAACTCGAAAGGGACTTCAACTCTTTTGGATAGATTAATGTGAAGAAAATTTCAAGGATCTTAGGATAAGGTTAGTCACTAAGCATTTAATCACACTAATTTTTAGCGGGGAATGGTTTTTGATATATATTTATTCATCAAAGAATGTATTTGAATGTATCCTCAAGAAAAATGAATTGGTGGTAGCTTATGAATCACATCGATTAAAGATTCATGAGAAAAATTAACCATTACTTTATTTGGATCTAGAAACAATAACACATTCATTAAAAAATATATTAAAATTATCTATATGGTGAAAAGTGTGAATTATATACTAATCACAAGAGGTTAAAGTATATATTCATATTGAAATATTCTAACATATTCCAAAGGAGATGTTTGGAGTTGATTGAGGAATTTGAAAAATCCATATATTATCACCATGGGAAGAAGAATAAGGTGGATGGCTATTTTATTAGGAAGGATCATGTTACCTTCTACATGAATAGGATTCAAAGAGACCTAATAATCTTGGATTTTAAAAGGGTGTACCTTGAAACCAAAAGGTAAGGGTAGAAGTAATATCTTGACCGAATGACTACTCAACCAACCATCCATGTGGAGATCAAGGAGGTGAAGAAGGAGGGTATAGAGATACAAAAAATGGTAAAAAATATTCTATAGTTTAACTTTGACAATGATGTAATTATAAGATTAAATAAATGAATATGAATCCCTTCAATCCTTGAATTGAGAAAGGATATTTTGAATGATGCACATATATCATCACTCTCTATCTATCCTAGAATCACAAATATGTATTGATATCTCAAGAAATTTTTTTATGGGATTAGATAAAGAGGGATATTTCAGAGTATAAATATTATTGATTGTATTTCTAGTAAGTTAAGTCTAAACATCAGAAGTTTATGGAGATGATTCAACCATCACTCATACTTATATAGAAACGAGAAAAAATCATCATGGATTTTGTTTTAGGTATTCCTAATACCAATAGAGTCTATAATTCCATTTGGGGTGTAGTTGATTCCTTTATAAAGTAACCATATTTGAATTGTATTTTATAATATTTCTGTCTTGATAAAATTTCCCTGATATATATAAAGGATAAGGTATTTGAGCATGGGTTAACAGTCTCTATTATATCAGATGGAGATCTAAGGGTTACATAAAAGTTTTGGAGTTGTATTTAATAAGAATTTGATACCGAGCTAAGTTTCAATGCTTAATATAATCATAATACTGGTAGTCAATCTAAAATGATCATTCAAATTTTGGAATATATAATGATATCTTATTCAATGGATTTAAAAGGAAGTTTGGATCAAAAAATTCTCATTATATAGTTTTAATATAACAAATGCTTCCATTATGACATTAAAATGGAACCGTATGGGGCTCTGTATGGGAATAGGTATAGAACTTGAACATGTTCTGATGGTGTTAGAGAGAGTAAGCTACTAGGACCATATCATGCTATGTAAATGTTATAGAAGATAAAAAATATCCAAGTATACATTACCACTACAAAAAGTCTACAAAAGAGATACAATGATAAGAATTTAGATATTTTAAGTTTGAATTTAGAGATAAGATATTCCTTGAATTATCATAATAAAAGATGGTTATGAAATTCAAGAAGAAGGGAAAATCGAGACATTGATGAATTGGACCTCTTGAAACCTTTGATCACGTGGGGATGGTATCTTATCATTTTACACTTCCACCAAACCTCTCCCAAGTGCATGATGAAATATATGTATCATTTTTTAGGAAGTACATATCTAAACCTTCACTTTTTTTAAACTCAAAAGTTTTACAACTAGAACATGATATCTCTCACAAGGAATAACCAATAGAAATTTTGGACCATAGAGACAATTTACTATAAAAAAGGCCACTGTCTTGGTTAAAGTTTTACAAAGGAATCATAAGTTTTTAGAAGATATATGGTTACCAAAATATGTAATAAGTCTAATGAATGCTTATTTATTTTCTTTAGTGTAATAAAAATTCTAAGGTGAAATTATTTTAAGTGGGTTAGAATGTTACCCCCACGATTTTAGTATGTACATACCTTTTAATAAGTAATATGTGTTTTAAAGATTATAATACATGAAAACCTAAACTAAAATAAACCGTGATATGTTTTATAGAGTTAAAATATTATACCATGATATGAAAAATAATACATTATGATAATTCAATATGAATAATAATTATGAAATCTACAAGATGAACAAAACAACATGTAAATAAAAAAAATCACCAACATAAAATCCATATCCTCTTAGTTTTCATTATTGATTATACCTAAAATTATAACTATGAAAATAAAAAAACCACTATAAATATAATAGAAATTCTAAGAAAGAAGTAAATGAATACGATGACTGTTTTAATGGTGAATTCAAGGATATATGTTGGAATGTAATATGATCATTGGATATATGGTCATTAGATATACGACTATTGGATATATGACCATTGTATATACTTGTATTCATTAGGTGCATTGAATTTGTGTAATTATTAGAAAAATAAAATTAATATAATTAAAAAATAATACATAAATCTAGAATAGAATAAAGATATTTAATTAAAATATTTTATTTAAAAAGTATTATTATTTTTTCCATTCCATATCACTATTATTATGTTTATTGTTATTAAATAATAATTTGATGTGTTTAAATTAAAAGAAATATTTTGACACCAAATAGATTGATAAGATTCAATGGTTAGAAGATAAATAATTTTAATGGGTTGTCATTAAAATTATTTAATTATAAAATGATTTATTTATCAAGAAATTATTTTTTCTAAGTGACGCATATTTTTTATGTTAATAAATAAATGTCACTACATATCCCATTTGGGACTTCCTGTTTGACAGTAATAAGGCTGTGACTACCACAAGACCACCTCTAATAGTCCATGGGATGGTGAAAGACATCATGTAGGCATAAAAATAAAATGGGTAGGATTATCCTAAGGTACCTGTACACACACACACACACTCATCTCCACTCCCATTCAATTTTTAAAGTAAAGTATAGCTGACACTGGTACATGAATACGTCTAGAACCCGAAATTATAGTATGATCAATGATATTTGAAAGAATAAAGGGATAAATAAAAGTACACCAAAGCTAGAAAGAAGTACAACCTAATATAATGAGGGGACTATAGTCAAATGTGACTCTTGGTATAAACCATGGTCTATCTATCCCAATCTAAACCCCATCTTCAATTGGTCCACTAAGAACCTCTTCAAACGACTAGTCATTTGTAGAAGACATGACCTGTATGGGTAGAGACCATATAGGAATGATTATTAAAATACATATTTGTACACCTCAAAATAACCAAACATAAAATGCCAACAAAATAATCAGCTCATGATAAGGACATGTTAATCATAACATGATACATACAATAAAACTTCTAGATATACTCATAAAAGAATATAAGTCGCATGGTAAGTTCACAACCACATTGCCATACTGAGATATTGATTGAGAGTTTATAGTAACAAAAACTAGGAAGAAATCACTATGTGAGTTTTATTTCACTGAAGAAATCCATCCAATATGTTATTCTCATTGGGTATCTCCATAGGGAAGTACACATTGGACATACAAAGTTATTAGCACACATATGGGAGATCACACCCAAGGACACAAAGTATAATAATAAAAAAATACAGACTAAACCACTAAGTAGGGTATCAATGATTATGTATGTTGATAATAATGATTCTTAGAATCCCACTTAGGTTAGAAGACAATAGAGGATCCTACTCAAGACTATGGGGGTACACTGGGAAATCTATCTGAGAAAATTCCCTTAGATTGGATCAAAATAAAATGTTCAGGACATAATTCCATAGTATACCCTCATAGTAATGGACCTAGGGAATATAACATAAAGAAAACGATGATTACTAAATAGAACACATGCCTCAGACCTGCATAGAGGAGGTACATAACATGTGTTAGGTGGAACATGACATGTCTCACCTCTCGAAGTCTTCCTATGTCTTTCTGTCTCAAAAAACATGTTACTCTAAGTACATGGAATGCACCATAGGGGTACAAGGAATTTAGAGTTTTGAAATCTTATGCCTATGTAATCTTAAATATTATCGAATAATTTTTTCATTGACTGTATACTGGGACATGTCCAAGTACATGGTTCAACCTATGTACTGTGGATGTGTCTAAGTACATAGATTAAACCGTGTACTATGTCCATGCTTGGGAACCCTAGGTTACATGGAGAGTCACCAAGTAAGGTCACATGGTTCATGAAATGTGTCACACAAAATATGATCATTTATTATCCTTGAAAACTCTAGCACCACAATCAGGGCCCTATATGATATGTCCCTCTGGATTACACATCATGTAATGTGGGATTTTTCAGAACCTACGTGTCTTCATGCTTCTGTCACTTGAACCAATGCTTCCCAGGATTCTTGAAAACAATCTCAATGAAAACCCTAGATCCTAGGTTGTTTGGGCCTAACCATTTCTAGTGGTTAGACTCTGGTCCTTTATCTGATTGGAAAACATTTTCCAATACATCATGTCATCGTCGCATGCCAAACCCATGCGCAGAGTTCATAGATATGCCTCTAATCCGTTATCATTGCAATTATATCTAGATTCCATCAACAAATCTCAAATATGATTTGTAGTATCAAAAAATTTCTTTTAAGAACATATTCACACAGATTGATTACTATGTATTTATTGAATCACCAACTAAATAAAATACTAGAGATGAATGCATGAAGAACAGGGGGATAAAAATGAAAAAAACACAAGGTGAGGAATGAAACTTGAGAATTTTTTAGATCTTACATGATATATTTACATTATATTAATGTAAAATTATTCAAAATAGAAAAAATAAACAATTTCTATCATCCCATATCCTGACTGAAAGTTGCTTTTTATATAGATGAAAAAAGGGGCCGAGGCTAAAAAACATACATCCTAGAAACTCAATAAGGACGATAATGGTGTAACCCTAAGGAATAACCAATCACAAATGACCTAAAATTAATAAACAGGGTTCCCAAGATTTCATAAATAATGATATCCTCTTTGGGACTCCCAATATTCGAGAGCACATCCCCAAAAAAATTTCCCTCCTGCCAACTATGGCATATGAGATGTCCTTAATTGGTCTCCAAAGCACATATCTTGATGATAAAATCCAGCTCCCAAGGTGCATCCGAACATCCCTGAACAAATTTAACAAAAAATTCTAATTCTGACTCCCCTTAAAACACCTAAAATTCCCGAATCATACAAACCATGATCCCCATAAGGGGGGCCTGGGCCTCTACCCGCAACAAAATACCCATACCATAGGAAGCACTGAAGTCCAGATGCACTGATACACCCAAGTCACATAAAACCCCACCACCTCTCATATTTCCATGCAAGCAGGAGCCATCCACGTTTAACTTGAGCCCATTAGAAGAAGGATGCCATCTGACCAACCTCCCCTCCAAACTGCCTAGAGTGTGAGACCTTCCCATAAAATTTCACACCATAGATGAGTGCTGATGAATCCTCAACAAGGAGACAAAATCATATACCAATGATCTCACTCTCAACTGAAGAAAGGAGATCGAGCTCCATGATCCCACGAGTTTTTTGTTCATGGCCTCCCAAATAACCCAAAAAATAGAAGCAAGAATAGATGTTTCACCTTGCAGTCTGAGTCTCTACTTGTCACGTTGAGAAACCAAGAGGAGGGGAGATCCTAAAATGAGAAATGCTCAAAGCTGGAGTAAACCAGAGGAGTAAACATGCTCCAGATAGATTCCACCCATTCACTCTGGAAAAATAGAAGATTCGTTGATTCCCTCTTTGTTTCATTGAAATAGCAGTAGCAGGATGCCAAAATGATTCCCCTACATTAGACATTCTAATCTATAGAATGTGATCTATTTTTGACATGCGAGACTATAAAATTCATTTTGTTTGGAATCTCCTTGCACTATATTTTCTCTAGCCCATCCCTATGACTATTCTCTACGCTCTTCCACTCCCTATAGCCCGAAATGGAGAACCTACCTGAGCTTGAACAAATGAAGCAGTATCTATCCTCTTCTTCATTCGTACATATACTGTGAAACACCTTCTCCTATTCCTGGCTCAGAACTGACCTGATGATTGTTGGGTGCCCGCAGGCTTCCTTAAATGCGATATTCAGGGTAGGACATCTGAGAAACAATAATTGTTCCCCCACCCAATTGTCTTCCCAAAATCAAACATTCCCTCTCCCAATGATCCACCGACCTGAGTCACAAAGTTCCTCAAGAAACCCAACCATGCACCATCCCAGTCGAGAGGGACGTACCCTGTTCTTGTTAGTATTCATCATAGAATCCCCATATCTATATTTAAAGAAAATATCCCATAGAGAAGTCCCTATCACAATATCACAGGCCAGACATACCTGCCTACCCTACAGGGTAGCAGTGATATCACGTAGTCCAACTCCCCCATCCTCAATCAGTTTGGCCAGCTAAGCCCAAGAGGACCAATGGCACTGGCCTGACTGATTAGAATCCCATTGAAAGGCCATGTGGGTCTTTTCCATCTTATCCACTATTCCCTTGGGAGGCTGGATAATGGAAAATATATGCATCAGAATGGAAGAGAGACCACTATTGATTAGTGTTACCCTCCCACCAAAGGATTTAAATATTCTATTCTAGTTGTAAATCCTTCCCAACATTCAGTCAATAACTACATCTAAGAGGGACCTCTTGATCCACCCAAAAGATAAATGAAACCCGAGATATATCATGGGAAAGAGTTTCTATTGACAACCCAAAATGCATTGGATGGACCTGCATCTTCGGGAACTACACTTGGTAGAGATATACACCTGACTCTTGGATTGGTTGATAATATGTCTACTAGCCCTGCCTGTAACACCCCGAGATTTTATGGGAAATATTCTTTTTAATTTTATTGATGTCTTGTGTTGTACATTACCACAAAGGAGTCCTGCACAACACACAACCCTAACTTGGCTGCATTACACACAATCGCCACCTACCTCGATAGCGTGTGTAGTACTCAATATCGAGTTTCACTAAACGAGATATTATTATAATATTATTATGAAATAGCCATTATGAATAGTAATACCCACTTTTTGAAATTTTATAAATTTTATCTTTCAAAATAGACTTCATTTTTAGATTCGGAATATCGAAATTAGCTTAGGGTAAAATTTTGGTACTTTTCAGATAAATTTCATATTCTAATGAATAGTGGAAATTACTAAATTTTAATTAAAAATAACTTTTTTAATCGAAATAATTAATAGTGATAAGTTATTAATTTGAGTGGTTTAAAGTATATTTAGAATATATTTTTACAATTTAATACAATGTTGGACATTGGATGTAATTTCAAATTTAAACCAGACATAAACAAGTGTCAATCTTTTGATAGTTATTATCTCTTAAGAACACACTATTTGTTTTGACGACGGGAACTAATTTTTAAATTAATTAATGAAACTGATATGTTTTGAATTTGGTAAAATAAACATAATTTTTAAATTCATAATATCAAATATAGCTTAGGCCTAATTTTTCGTATTTTTCTGGAAACTTTCATTTTTTGATGAATAGTGAAACCACTAAGTGGTAGTTAAAAAAACTGAATTTTTCATAAAACTTAATTTTACCGCTTCTGTGAGTGGAATTTTGAAAATCCGATAGACACAGTTAATATCAAGGACTAAAATGTGGTTCAATGAGATGAAAATAATTTTTGGTGAATAGTAACTTTTTACTTTTTTTTACCACGGTTAAAAGTAAATAGGGTAATTAAGGGTAAAAATGATATTATTATTACCCTAACACGTGTCCTAATTCTATTGAATAAGTGTAATTCGGCCAAAAACAACATTAGGAATAAAATATGACCATTTAGGCCCACTTGGATTAGATTAGGACATTTATTATTAGTTTATTTAAAGAAGGGTTAAAATAGTTAAAATCAAAGTTTAATAACTAAATAATTTTTAATATAGGGTCATACATAAGATAAATTCAACAATAAATATTAATTAGAAATCTAAAAAGATTTCCTACAAAATCTTATTTTATTTATAATTTTTAGACTTAAAATAATTTAATTTATTTATGAAACAATTATGATGCCGTAATTATCTTATTAATGAAATATTGACATAATTGATGTTATAAATACGGAAATAAAAGTAATTTGAGACTTTTTATGAATTAAAACAATTTTCTATGTTAATATGACATGTTAGTATTGATTTAATTAACTTTATTCAAACTAATCATTCTGTTATGATTTTCACAAAAATCAATTACCAAATAGTGTCCAAATTGACATAAAATAGTTTTTAAAACAACTATTATATTAAAAATTGTTATTATATTCCTAAAAATCTAAGGTTCAGCCAATATACTTATATCATGATAGGTGTATCATTAATGGACCACTTGGGGGTCTCTTGGATGTATATGGTAAGTTTATTAACTATATAATATAAAAATACAAAGTGACATGGTAAATGTCAATCTAATTAACTAAGAGTTAAAACTAAAAGTTAAGGTTAATATAATGACCTAAACTTGTCTAAATTCTATTGTATTAGAGGATTTCGACCTATCCCCACCTTATCTTTGAGATAAATCAATTTGGAGCTATTAAAAACCGAATATTACTTTATAATAAAATAATATTTTTAGTTATTCCAAAGGTGCCCCTCTCCTCCCTTATAAAAGGGCACCTCCTCCCTCTCTTCCTCAGACCACTTTGAGCCTTCAAGCTCGGCCAACCCCTACCAAATTCTCTTATCAAATTCCTTAGAAACATCCTAGAGGTCCTGGTCTTATTAATAGACCAATTTTAGTTCCCTAAGAGGAGGTCTCAAAGAGGCGCTTCAAAGAAGAGGAGGTTCAGATACGTACGAAGCATATCAGACCTAAGGTAAGGGATAATTTTGAAAATATCATTTTTATCCGAGATTTCTTATTCGTAAGTATTTACTGGGATTATTGATATCATCCATGTCCATGTTTTATAAAAGTGTATTCATGTATGTTTAAAGTCCTTTTTACCCATTTTGACTTTTACCCCATGGTATGGAAGGAATCATTCTTTTATTTACTCTACAAGGTACTTTTTGACTTTTCTGACAAAAGTACGAGAAGAATGTTTTTTTAAAGTTTATGGAATGAAGGGATTTTTACGAGTTTATAAATCCTTATTTTCATGAAGCTTCCTCCAAAATATTTCATAAATATTTTCAACAAAATACTTTTCTTTCAAAATTGCATGACATTTTGTGAAAAGAAAATGATTTTGAAGAAAAAAGGATATTTTCTTCAAGAATTCATTTCAAGTGTTTTATCAAAACCATTTTCATCTAAGATGAAATTATTTCACAAGTGTATGTTTCAAGTATCATGTCTCTATGATATACATGGTTTCACTTTTCTAATGATGAAATGACATCCAATTTGTTTTGTATGGATTACGTTATGATGGAATGATGTTTATGAAACCCATTTTATTCATGGGTTATGATGAACGATTTATGTTTATGTTGTGACACAAGTAAGAATGATTTCATTATGAGATTGGTGGGAACTATATCTCCCTCCAATGCATTGGGTAAAGATTTATATCTCATGAGATAGACATGGATGGAACGGTAAGTTAATCCGGTTCAGTGTTATAGGACAGAAACGAGGAGTGAACTCGATTCCGAAAGGGACTTTGTCCACTAAGATGGTCTAGGCAGCAATTCCTTGGCTACTATAGAAATCATTACATGTTCTTAATGTATGCCACAATTACATGTTTTATTCCCATACTATGTTATCATTTTTTATGTTCCATTATGATCTATGTCTTATGTACTTCCATGTTTTAAGTCGTTGCTCAAGATTTTGATGTTTAAACATTATGTTCATGTTTTTAGGTTCAAATGTGTATGATATGTTTTATTTTATCCATGCTTACCCTTACTGAGCATTTGATCTCACCCTTTTTATGTTTTATTTTCCCTTAGGATTAAAACAAAGGTTTTAGGTAAGGAAACAAAAAGTGGAAGATCTTTATGGGAGATGTTGAAGATCTTTCACCACGATTAGAAGATTACATTCAAAGTTTCCAAAGACACTAAACTATTACTATCCTTGTGTGTCTGTTTTTGTTATGTATTATGTATTCCGCAAAAGTAATGTAATATCTATGTACGTCAAGATTCGGGTCTCTACAGTTGGTATAAGAGGAAAGGTTTAGTCAACCTTTGGAAACTAGGATGCGAAAACGTTAGTGAGTTCCCTAGAGATATTTCTAAAGTATGTCTAGGGATGTCCCTAAGGATAAGTATACATATAGGATATAGTCCTAGAACTACGGTAACAATCTTAGAATTTAACCTAAGATGTTAGATATTGAGGGAACTCCCCCTTTACTATGTTTTTTTCCCTAGCTTGATTTTTTGCCTCTCACACTATTCTTTTCGGGTTTTAGAAAATGGCTGGAAACAGGAAGATTCACGATAATGGAGGATATGACAGACAATGGATTGATATTGTTCATAAGAAACCAAATGAAACGGGATCTGGAAGTCTAAACATCGTTATTATGCCTAATCAGCAATCTCATAATATGATCAATAATCTTAACTTTGGTAAGTTTCCCGACTCATATAATAAGAGAAAGATGGAGTTTCATGATGATCATAGAGGAAAGAAAGTTCAATTTCCCTCATGTAAATTATGTGGGAAGATGCATCAGGGAGATTGTTTCAATGAAACTGGAAGATGCTTTGGGTGTGGAAAAGAAGGACACAAAGCTAGTAAGTGCAAAGGAAAAGGTTCAGTTAACACCATGGACAAGGATAATGGTATTGCTACGACATCAAAAATGATTAGATGTTTTAAATGTGGAATGTATAGGCATTATGCAAACCAATGCCCTAATAGAAAATCTCATGAAGAGAATCAGCATGATCATATGGGTAGTATTTATGTGGATGATGATGAGGAGACTACAAATGATATATGAGCTGAAAGAAGTGTTGAAGCTCAGTTAGTTGTTTTAGAAGGCAGTGGAATGATTGTATGTTTATCGAGAGTTATGTTTAATAGTTAATGGTACTATGGAATAAAGAATCATCTAAGGATTGTTACACTGTTGTTTTTCCTAAAAGTATTTGAAAGTATATGTTGAATGGTACCAGTAACCATGGAAGGTTATTCAGATATTTTTGTAAAGTAGATGATATGCGCATAATGAAGGAGTAAGAAGATAATGAGATGTTTGATTTTATTCATGAGCTCATGAATGATATAAAGACTAAGTGATATCATGGTTTGAGTATATAGAATTTTGAGGATTTTGGTATGTGGAAAGTGTTAACTTTTAACTACATACATGTTTTCACTAAGGTTAAATGGGTATTCATTTTTCAAGAGAATACATGATTAAGTCCTTCGAATGTTTGGAATGTGACCAACAAGACATATTTTATGATATATGGGGATCAACGATGGTATTAAATCTATGGTAATCGTTTTCACTATATTATTAGAGTGGATTGCAGTATTATGGATAAGCCTAAAGATTGGAATGGATTATGTTGTACATAAGTTAGTATTGTTTAAGGATGGAAGTTTTTTCGATATTATTGATGGGATGTTATAGTAATATATTTTTAGAAAAAGTACAACCTGCAGGACGGGCAACAGCCCATCGCGTCGGACAAGGCTGTGGGAATCGAACCCACCAAATTCTCTTCTCCACTTCCCTAGAAACATCCTAGAGGTCCTGGTCTTCTTAAAAGACTAATTTTAGTGCCCTAAGAGGAGGTCTCAAAGAGGCGCTTCAAAGAAGAGGAGGTTCAGATACGTACGAAGCATATCGGACCTAAGGTAAGGGATAATTTTGAAAATCTCATTTTTATCAGAGATTGCTTATTCGTAAGTATTTACTGGGGTTATTGATACCATCCATGTCCATGTTTTATAAAAGTGTATTCATGTATGTTTAAATTCTTTTTTACCCATTTTGACTTTAACCCCATGGTATGGAAGGAATCATTCTTTTATTTACTCTACGAGGTACTTTTTGACTTTTCCAACAAAAGTACGAGAAGAATGTTTTTTAACGTATATGGAATAAAGGTATTTTTATGGTTTTATAAAGCCTTATTTTCATGAAGCTTCCTCCAAAATATTTCTTGAATATTTTCAACAAAATACTTTTCTTTCAAAATTGCCTGACATTTTGTGAAAAGAAAATGATTTTGAAGAAAAAAGGATATTTTCCTCAAGAATTCATTTAAAGTGTTATATCAAAACCATTTTCATTTAAGTTGACATTATTTCACATGTGTATGTTTCAAGTATCATGTCTCTATGATATACATGGTTTTACTTTTCTAATGATGAAATGACATCCAATTTTTTTTGTATGGATTACGTTATGATGGAATGATGTTTATGAAACCCATTTTATTCATGGGTTATGATGAAAGATTTATGTTTATGTTGTGGCACAAGTAAGAATGATTTAATTATGAGATGGGTGGGACCTATATCTCCCTCCAATGTATTGGGTAAAGATTTATATCTCATGATATAGACATGGCTGGAACGGTAAGTTAATCCGGTTCAGTGTTACAAGACTGAAACGAGGAGTGAACTCGATTCAGAAAGGGACTTTGTCCACTAAGATGGTCTTGGAAGCAATGCCTTGGCTACTTTGGAAATCATTACATTTTCTTAATGGATGCCAAAATTACATGTTTTATTCCCATGCTATGTTATCATTATTTATGTTCCATTATGATCTATGTCTTATGTACTTCCATGTTTTAAGTCGTTGCTCAAGATTTTGATTTTTAAACATTATGTTCATGTTTTTAGGTTCAAATGTGTATGGTATGTTTTATTTTATCCATGGTTACCCTTACTATGCATTTGAGCTCACCCTTTTTATGTTTTATTTTCCCCCTGGATTAAAACAAAGGTTTTAGATAAGGAAACAAAAAGTGGAAGATCTTTATGGGAGATATTGAAGATCTTTCACCATGATTAGAAGATTGCATTCCAAGTTTTAAAAGACACTAAACTATTACGGTCCTTATGTATCTGTTTTTGTTATGTCTTATGTATTATGAAAAAGTAATGTAATATCTATGTACGTCAAGCTTCGGGTCTCTACACTTTCATAACTAGAAAAGACATCCATGAGAGAAAATAGGGACTATAGACTACCATTAGTGAAGACTAAAACATCATCTGCAAACATAAGATGAGACATGACCGCCCTGCCCTTCTATCTGATATACAGCCTCATACTTCCATTCTCCATTCTTCTCTAAATGTTCCTATAAAGAGCATCCTGAACCAATATGAAAAGACTAGGAGAAATGGGGACTCCATTTCTCACACCCCGAACATTCTTGAAGAATCCAAATAACTTCCCTCTAAGTGAGATGGACAACCAAAGTAAAGAGAAGCACTAGAAACAGAGGTAGCTGAACAATTCATGAAAACTGAACCTGCGCATCACCCTAAGAATAAAATCCCATTATAATGTGTTATATGCCTTATCCATATCATCTTGAAAAATAAAATTGGATCCAACCGATTGCCAATTGATATCATTAACCAGCTCAATGGCTATGACCACCGCTCCTTGGATGTTGTGGCCCTTAATAAACCAATTTTGTTCCCTGGGGGACAGATTCAGAATCAGTCCACCCATTATCCTCACAAAGAGACTCACCAGGATCTTAAAATACACATTACACAAGAATATTGGTCTGAATTGACCAACGACTTTGGGATCTTTGGTATTCAGAATGAGGACAACCCTTGAAGCACTCATGCTCTCTTTGGAAGCTCCCCCCTATAAAAAATCATCGACATCATCCACCACCTCACGCCCAATAATGTCCCATGAATTCACATAAAATTTTGATGAAAATCCATCCAGGGCAGGGGAACTATCCCTTGAAATTTCAAACAATGTCTTCTTAATCTCTTCCTCCTTCAGAATCTTCATCAATAACTCATTCTCAGATGCCCCCACCTACCTTGGAATGCTCTCTAAAAAGGAGCTAGTTTCCTAACTACCACCATTGACCCCACTATCTTCATGAGCCACTTTGGCCAGCATCCTTTCAAAATACTCCCACTTTATATGTCCAGCGATGTCCACATCATCCATATAATCACCATTTTCTAGACGAATGTTGATCCTCATGGATCCTTTCTCTCTCAGGAAGGCGTGAAAAAATCCTCTATTGCAGTCACCATCCTTAAGACACTTAACCCAAGATCTCTTCCTGAGATCTCTCTTAATGTCATTTAGTTTATCTAGAATAAAGACATGTTTATCACAAAGGGAAGTGAACTTATCCTCATTCCAATCCAACATCAGTTCCTCCTCCAACCTATTAATGTCCCTCTGGATAGAGTCCACCCTATGCTGTCATTTGGTCTGTTACCAAGCCAAGTTAGAATATCCTTCTTGATACATTTGAGGCAGTTTTAAAAACCATACTAGGGACCACCATCCTCTCTGCCCTCCCAAGAGATACTCACCATCAGTAAGAAATCAGGCGTCTAGTGCCAACTACTAGAATAAAGGAAGTTCTAGCTCCCATTTTGCATGCCGCATGCATAAAGCTCCACCAGTAAAGAAGTATAATACAAGAGTGAATGTGGAAGATGAGTAATTGAAGTGAGACCAAGAGAATCAAGGGCTTTTAGGTTTAAGGCACATGTCCAACCTGCTCCAAATGCGACTGGTACCCCTCTGATTATTGCACCAAGTAAAGCAACTCCCCATGAACCCCAAATCAAAGAGGCCTGCAAAGGAAATGAATTCCTTGAAGTCCTGAATCCTTCCAATGGACATGGAGGAGACACCCTTTTTCTCAGACGGATCACTGAGGATATTGAAAACACCCCCATGAACCAAGGTAGGGAACCTAGATGGAACGTTTTAAGAAAGATCCAGATCTCAAGTCTCGCACGTACCTCAGTGCTAGCATAAACGAAGGACCAAAACACCTCGCCTTTCAAACTGGATAATTTCATGTTGATAAATTGCAATGAAAATCTGATCACCTCCACTTTAACAGAATTATTCCAACAAATCTAGATATTGGAGTTACCCAGGCATCGATGCACATACGATTGGAAACCTAGGTTCTTCGACATGCAAGGAAGTTTGTTGTAGTTTTGTTTCAGCACAAGAATAACCATAATGTAGGCGCAAGAATTCTTGGATTTTGCAGACAGAAGGGAATGTTTATCCTGTGCCCCCATCCCTCTCACATTACATATTATCAGAGACAACATTACACCTTGTATTTCCTGGGCTTAAAATAGGGGCACCAGGGGAGGAGAACAAGGGCCGGGCAACAGCCTCCTTTGCCTTAGACCGCGTGACTGGGCCCACAACACCTTTGGGTATACCTCTTGTCTTTGGTAGGAGGATAGTCTTCTTTAAGGTCCCCTCCTAATCTTCAAGAAGTGATAGTTTCATCGAAGAAGACGACCCAAAAAAATATGGCACCACATCCCCTTGAAGCATGGAGACCCGAAACCCCTGTTGAGGATAAAAAAACCAAAAATCCACTTCCTTTGACAGACCCTCAGAAACCAAAGTTGAACCTGATACTGTGTGGGTCACTGATGCCAGTTTTGAATTAAGGGAACACTTTATAAACACCAGAGACAGTTGAGAAGAAATGAAATCCTACACAGGAGTTGGAGATAAAACTCTATCCGAGGAAGATAAAGAAAAGGGGTAAAAGTAAAGCTTGCTACATGGATGGTCATCGGCTTTCTTGTCGGAGGTAACCCTGCTGAGAGAAGGAGGGGACCTAGGGTGAGTAGGGGACCATATGATCAGGTCAGTAATCGAAAGGCCAGAGACCATTGTTAATGTCCTCGAACCATGCCCTTCATCTAACGAAACTGTAGGCCTATGGAGCCCATTGTTTTAATTTGAAAAAACATGGCCAATGGTAACATAACCCCCCATCTACGCCATCGTGGCCAGAGAATCCACACCATGTACCTCCTAGGATTCTAATCTAGAAATCCCTAGAACCGACGTACTCTTACCAGAACCTTCGCCTGACGACACTACAAGCCTAAGAGAACCAAGAATTGGGAAAGAAGATTCACAACCAACAAAAACCTCCCCCTTCAATAGCACATTCAAGGTAGGAGAACCAGATAGATTTTTATCTGACTGGATAGAGTTTTTTCTGATCTTTTGATTACCGACCTGATCACGCAGTCCCCTGCTCTCCCTAGGTCCCCTCCTGCTCTCAGTGGGGTTACCTCTGACAAGTAAGACAATGACCATCCATGAATTACTGAGAGGTCAAAGACCATTGTTACCGAGAGTCCAGAGACCATTTTTTGAATTTTAAAAAATATGGCCAATGTTAACATAACCCCCCATCTAGCCACCATGGCCAGAGAAGCCACACCATGGAATTCCTAGGATTCTAAGCTAGAAAGACCTAGAACCGACATACTCTTACCAGACCCTCCGCCTGATGACGCTACAGGCCCAAGAGACCCAAGAATTTGGAAGGAAGATTCACGACAAAAAAAACCTCTCCCTACAATAGATCCTTCGAGGTAGGAGAACCAAATTTATTTTCAGAGGTAACCCCGCTGAGAGTATGAGGGGACCTAGGGAGAGCATGGGACCTCGAAGGTGATATCAGAGGGAGATGTTTTTTGGCCGTTAATCTTATTTCCTAATTCTTGGCTCTCTTGGGCATGTAGCATCGTTAGGGAGAGGGTCTGGTAAGAGTACGTTGGTTTTAGGGCTTTCTAGATTAGAATCCTGGGAGGTCCATGGTGTGGATTCTCTGGAAATAGTGGCGTATATGGGGGGTTATGTTACCATTTTCCATGTTTTTTCAAATTCAAAAAGTGGGATCCATGGGCCTGCGGTTCCGTCAGATGAAGGGCATGGTTCGGAGACATTAATAATGGTCTCTGAACATTATATTATTTACCAGATCACATGGTCCCCTGCTCTCCCTAGGTCCCCTCCTGCTCTCATCGAGGTTACCTCCGACAAGAAAGCTGATGACCATCTATGGAGCAAGATTTCCACCACTTGAGGCCATTCCCCGTGTAGAAGCTTTCCGAATGATCTTGAAGCCCGCACGCCGTAAAGAATCTTGGAGTAGATTTGTAAATGATCCTTTTACACCACTTATGGCCATTCCCCATGCAAACCAACACCCGAGGAGGAAACTTTGCTGTAAGTTCCATCTCCATGAAAATACGAGGGCACGTCACACTCAGAAGAGAAGAGGTGCTTTCATCAGTACAAAGAAACGATCCAAAAGAATCACCAACAACTTTGAGGATAGAAGGATTTTGAATAGGAAGTGGGAGGTCTAGAAGACACACCCATACAACCGCCAATAAAGACTCCCTGCCATAATTATAGTCCTACGACCATTGAGACATAGAAAACCGCCAACAGCCACACCGACGCTCCTCATTAGCCCAGGCCAACACAGAGTCTTACCTGGATAAATAATGGATGCAGATTTCCACTCTTGAGAGATTAAAAACCATCATCAGAATATAAAGACCCCATGAATCAAAAAAAATCCAAAAGCAAGTCTAGCAGTGTCTTGTTTTATCCGAATCAGGCCCCAAGTGAGAAATCATGAAAGCAAGTCATGCCCAAGAGATCCTACTCTATCTAGTAAACCATAGGAAGACCATACACACTAAATGAAGCATTGGGTCCTACCGTGATAGGAAGGATGAGATCACCCCCCACTGGCGCCTTACCACTGGTAGAGACAACAGAAGTTGGTGCACCGCAAATGACCTCCTTGAAGGAGGGTCCCATGAAGCCACCTGCCAGAGAACTGCCCACCACCAGACGAGAGGACCAGTCAACCACACCAACATCAGCCAAAACAGGAGCAGGAAGAGGGAGAGTAATAGGATTCAGGTTGAGATCCAATTCCCACACCTAAAGAACATCAAATTTCAACCCTATATCCCAAAAATATACCCATACATGCAAAATAATCTACCCATGAATTGTTCTATTAGTTGATTCGATTCATGTTCATCATGAGATAAATAAAAATATATAAATACATATAAACCACTAAAATACCTTGATTTTGGAGTCATATTTGATGGATATTGGGTATGTTCTATCATCATTGGTATGATTTACAAATTCATTCGGTGTACCGATTTTCAAAGTAAGATCCAACATCCTTCACCCATGAGAGGTCCTCCACTAGATGCCCTATCAAATTCAATGATTATGTGGAAAAACCTTAAATTTTTTTATAACCATATTTTTATATAAATTAATTATATTGTTATTTTTAAATTAAATAAATATATAAAAATTTAAATTATTTAATTACATCCCCCATGGTGGTGCCCATTATGAAAATAGGATACATACAATAATTATGTTGCGTCTAGGGTGTAACCTGAATTTTGAACACAACAATAGTATGAGATTTAATATCTAAGTTCCTATTCAGGATTTATTTCACTTTTTTAGGAAACCTGCATGCACATGATATTATTATATTTAATATTTTTGAAATATCAATTCCGAGCTCACTAGACATAGGAATCTCACACTGTATTAGTGCTGGATCCTAACATATATATATATATATATATATATATATTCCAAATCTTTACATGTGAAAAATAGATACATTTCATTCTCCCTAACTTAGGTATGTTCTTCTCTAAATGTGAAAAGGAATAACAAAAAAGACGTGTGTACTGATCTCGCATCTAGTTCTCCCTCTCCCAGGTGCTCTCTCAAAGATTCCGGTTTTACCACTAGACATGCAAGAAAGAAATATTTCACCCATGGGGGATTTTCTCATAATGATCCTCAATATCCATCGAGTACTCTAAAAAGGTAGATGCATCCTTAATGTTTAGCTCACCCCAATCAATAACACGAGATGGGTCATGAAAATTCCTCCTCAGTTGTGATACATGGAAGATGTTGTGTACCCAATCTAACTATGGTGATAGGACCAAGTGGTATTCCACCTCACTAACTCTATTCAACATATGTAAAGGGATAATTAATGTTAGAGATAACTTTCTACCCCGACTAAGTATTCACAATCCACATCGAGGTGAGACCTTTAAAAACATGTGGCCTCCCTCATCAAACTCTAAAGGCCTCCCTCATTGGTCCTCATAAGACATAGGATGGATATGTAAATTCTTTATCCTCTCTTGGATGAACTGTAACTTATCTATCATGGTTCACACCAACTCTTGGCCCAAGTATATTAATTTTTTTTCCTTAGTTCAGTATAGTGGTAACCTATAGGGTCTCCCAGACAAGGCCTAAAATGGTTCCATATAGATGGTAGAATGGTAGTTGTATTTCTATGAAAAACCCACCAAGGGTAGGTGATTCTTATAACCCTGAACGAAGTATAACATGAAAGCCCAAAGCATGTCCTCTTGAGCCTAAATGTTTTTCTTAGTCTATTCGTCAGTATAAGGCTGAAACACTATGCCCTATCATAAATAAATCGCAATGGCCTCCTACAGTCCTATCCATATTTACAACACGAAGTGGGAATCATAGTTTGAAATGATCATTGAGGGAACGCCTTGGATCCAGAACATCTATTATACATAAATGTATCCCAAGCTTCCTACCGAACTCTTTTATTAGAAAGATAGGTTATGGGATGACTTTTTTAGTCATTTTACGATCACCTAGATGGAGATTTTTTTCCTTTAGATGTTTTTGGAATCCCTATAATCATATACAAAGATATACCATCCCACTTCCACTATGGTACTTCTACGGTTTGGGATAAACCTACTAGAACCTGATGCTGAGACTTCACCTATTGAGAAGTGAGACATTAAGAGAAAAATTCTGCTCCACCCTTCTTCATACTTGCCCTCCAAAAATAATGTTGAATTTATTGGTTCTTATTTTCAACACCTATATGAACTTCCTAGGTATATATATTAAATTCCATCATAACCTTCTCCCTCAACATCACTGGAACTATCATACATATTCTGAAAAGGATGACATGATCCCCACCTTTAATTTAAGAACCTGGTTTTTCACTCAGGTATGGATCCTCTAAATTTCAGTCTAATTCATAATTTTGAAGATAATATGAATTCTTAATGAGTTAGAGAATATACTAAGGTTCTTTGGTTCTTGTTAAGAGCCCAAAACCCATATTTTTGGAAAACAATAACCCTATCACACGGTTAGAGTAAACTGTGTTGGTAGAGAACATGGTTAGATCTTTTTATGTAGATGGTATACATTTTTAAGTAGATCCATACCACATGGTTGGTGCAGAATTTCCCTAATCATGTGGTACGCCATTTCTCCAGGCAACCATGTAGGGTTTTGCATGGTTTGGAATACCATGCAAGAAAACTGTGCAAAGTGTAAATTATGGGTAATTTTACCTTTTCTCCTTTAATGATATAATTAAGCCCCTCCTTCTTACCTATTCAAATTTCCAATTGGATTAGACACTTTTTCACTCATTTTAGATCCTTTTTAAGGACTATGATAGGGATCAAGATATCACCTTCATCCGATATTTGTTCAAGTTTCTATTCGTCATGTTTGATGCACAACTGTAAGTACTCGAGTTAGTTTGAGCCATTCTTCATCTCTCTTACTCTTGAGATAGTTATCAGGGTGTGGGTATTTTTATCTTTTTCGTAGATATAATATAATACAAGCTAAAACTGAGGCCAATACTAGAGTAGGAGAGTCATATGAACCTATGGTGGGTGATCTATAACTCATCCCTCAAGTTCTTTGATTTTGGAATTGCCATGTGGGGCCCACTGATTTCATCAGGTGCCATTTATTGAATATATACGTCATGATTGTAATCATTGAATCATATGGTTATTATCTTTATAAATATTTGATTTTTTTAGTGGTTACTTCCACAACTCCATCCATCCCTTGCAGGATGTTATGCCATAATGTTTGTTTTAGTGTTTTGACACATTAGAGCCACAATTCAAGTGTGCCTTAGCTTGACCTTTCTAAGGGCAAGATTTTATACATTAAATGGGTTGATTTAAATTGTGAATTTCATAGTGGAAAGTACCATGTATGCTCACCACTTGACCCACCGAAGGTATGTATTTAAATTTGATAATAAAATGTGAAATGGAAATTGAAAATTATACTGAGTATATTACTTGTACTTTTTAAATGTAATTGAACAATAGGTTTAATGTCTGTATCACCCCTTAACATTTTAATAGAAGGTATTAGAGTGAACCTTGATTTATGAAAATTTCATAAATGGATTAAATGAATGGTTTCATGCTACTTGGCCTTATCACACTGATGAAAGGAAAGGCTTGAACCAAATAAACTTATTGATTAATTATGACTTGATTAAATGGTTGCATGATCAATTATCCTCATCACACTAATGAAAGGTAATGTATTGAACCTTATGAATTATATATGAATTAATTATCAATAATAGTAGTTTCTGGACTTGAGATCGCCTTGGATTTCTGAGGGAATGTCTTTAGCACTTGAGGACCCCATTCCAAATTCAGGGAATCAACATGATTAGGTTGTGACCCACCTAAAACATGATCTTTGTATAAATTTGGATGCATGGTATGACACTAGAGTATCCATCATGTAATACTATAGGATGTATTGGATACACTCCTTGGACCAAACATAGACAATTAGGTGTCGTGGTTAAAGCCCATTAGGCCCTATCCTTGCTTAGCCTTGTTTTACATTCGATGAATTCCTTGGGCTCGGTAGGAATCTTATTATGGAATGAATTGTACTATGATCCTAGGATTACACGCTAACCCCATTGATGATATATTTATTACTATATTGGAGGCCCTTGAGGTCTACACTGCCTTGGTTATTACCTTGGAACTTCATCATTAAATATCATTACAGGTTTTCTTATTAAAACTTGGAACCTTTACTATTGCTGTCATGAGACTTAATTATTATTTGGTAATAATTAAATAAATAACTGATTACATATTAATACACTAGCTGAGGTATAAAGAAGGTACTTGGGTATTTAGTTACATTGTACTACTGTACTTTATATATATTTTCTTGAACACTGTTACATTTCCATTACACAATCCATATATTATAGAAACTATTGGTGGTGGCCCACTAAGATTTATCTCACACCCTTTATGGGTACCGTTTGGTACCCATGGTAGATTACATGAATACATGTGCTGATAAAGGGAAGCATACAACTCCAAACACTTAATTTCTTGCTGTTTAGGGTGGATCTTGATAGAAAATGACCAAGCCAGAGCTCAAGATTCTTAAGATAATCTTTTGATTTCATTTATTCTTTTGTGAAACATGTTATTATTGTTGCCTTGTACCCATGTTTTCTAGTTTTCTAGTGACATTACATATCATCATCAAATATTCCAATTGATAAATTTATTGTTATCCTTGTATATATATTACTTTTTTATTGTTTTACTATATACTTATACTACTTTATCTATTTACCTATGTTTATATTTATCCACTGTGCTACACTCTTGTAATGAGGGAATATTATACCCACGAACAAACCCTAGGCCCTCGATGCTAGTGGGAAGCCTATGGTGTTTTGTGATATGTTCTTGAGGCCATGTGGACAACCATGCTTGGGGCACATATCAAGTGACATACGAGTCATGGAAATCACAAAGTGGTATCAGAGGGGTTTTTCTTTCTTGATTTACTATTTAGAGACAATATTCAAGAGATTAGCAATTCTTGGAACTTGTTCATAAGTTGTGATTAGGCACCGTGAACCTAGGTTCAGGGTAAAATCCAAGTCACCTAAAATATAATTTTTGTTATGTTTTGCATATTTTAGTTGAAATTATTTCACAATTGGGTGACAAACTTGTTGTGTGGTGTTGTTAATTATTATTATGGTTGTGATTATATTTTATCTATGTCTTGATGAGATGAGGGAAAGGGGAATTGTTACATGCATCATTATAGGAACCTATAATTCTCATGTCGTGCATATTTCCATTCCGTATAGGTGCATTTTACTACTTTTCATTATGTGATATTCCTATGACTGTAGAGTGATGCTGTGATAGTTAAACTATGCTTGTGATATTCATTGGTTGCGATGGAGTGATTTCATGTCTCAATTCATGAGGTGTATGTGCCCTCATGGGCTGGGATGAGTAATTTACCGAGTCGATCCATTATGATATAAATAAATGGGTGTTGTTTTTATTGATAAGATGTATGTGAACTAATTCAATGGGAATGAATATTCATTATAAGGAGGAGAAAACATTCTAAAATGAAATGGTATCATGTTCTTATCCCAAATTTTCATGTTTATGGAAGGTAAGGGAGTGAACTTGGTAATTAAATATAAAATGAAATGAAACTTATACTTTATAACTTACCAGTACCTGGCTATCTATGTGGGTTGTTGGGACAGAATACCTTGGTTAGTGAGACCTTATTTGTTTAAATACCATAATTGTTGCTATATATCTTCTTAAATATTGTTCTTATGTGTTTTCTTGGTATTTTTAGAACAATTCCACCCTAATTTCCTCATATAACATGCCAGTAATGTGGAGATAATCATGCCCCAGAAGTGGTGTGCTCTAAAAAAACAGTCTTACCTCCAGGAGTGTCACTTGAGGAACCACATTCTACACCTAATCTGGTAACTGAATCCCATGTTCAGGATAGTTTCCTTCATATGATGAAGTCCATGCATGGTGCTCTATGACTTGTACCTATGTTGGCAGATCTGACTCACAAGTTCCATCAATAGCATCCTCCTACTTTCTCAGGGGATTGTCATCCAAAGGATACTTAGTTTTGGATAGAGGACATTCTATCTATCTTTGAGCATCTGGTAATTCCTTGAGAGAGGAGGGTCAAGCTTTTTAAATACAAGATTTAGGATTTGGAAAAGTGTTTGTGGGATGTGGTTACCTAGTTTGGTCATTATCAGAGTATGTTATGGGCTGACTTGAAGACTATTTTCTATGATCAATTATTTCCTTAGACACTAAGAGATGATAAATCTATAGGTTTTATGCATCTCAAGTAAGATTTATTATCATTTATGGAATATTAGGCATGTTTTTCAAAGTTTCAAATATTTTCACTACTTCTTTTCATTGATGAGATTTCACGTGCTAGACGCTTTGGGGATGGGCTTCAGTACGCCATCTATACACATGTGAATTTATTTTTCCTACCCACTTTTTATAAAATAGTCAATCCACCTCTTATCACTGAGAGAAACCCGATGGATGACAATAACACCATCTATAGAGGATTAGTTACACAATAGGATAATTGTTCTCCCATTGGTAGAAAATATTACCTAATGTTTTCTTGTTAGGGTAGTGACAACCAGAGTACCCATTTTGGTAACTCCATGGTGTTTCATCAGTGTGGAAAAAGGGGGAACCTAAAGTCTCATTGTTATAAAGACCCAATGGAGTGTTGAGATTGTAGCTTTATGGGGTATATTTATTGTTTTTATAATACCTTCACACCAGCTTCAAGTGAAAAAAGGTCTGTACTAGTTCCACCTTCAGGAGTGGGTTATTCTACATTGCGTCAAGCGTGGAGTTGGAATATAACCAGAAGAACTAGTCAAGGAGGAAATTGTGCCCATAATAGTCATACTCTAGATCAACAATAGCTCTATCAGAGTAGTTTTAATTTTAGTAGTCTAACTGTTGCACAGAGTCATGGACTAGGTTAGTTTTATGCACTAAAATTGGTACCCAAGGATCTTTCTATAGGATTGTCTTTTTTATAAGGTTCTATTATAGTGGAATCTACAATATTGTCTACTTTATTTGATACAAGTGCTTCAATTTTTTGTTGTATGTATCTATCATGGAAATTCTTGTACGAGTGATACAATATTACTGTGGTTTAATGACCCTAGATACACTATTAGAGATACGGTCAGAGGGCATATGCTTGTGTAGGGACTACCCCCTTGAGGTAGGAAGTCACCCTTTCTTATGGAACCTCTTTTTTCTTAAGATGATCGGATTCAATGTCATTCTTCAGATGGAATAGTTGTTTTAGTATCATGATTTTGTAGACTACTATTTCTATAGGGTATATTATACATCACTAGAAACCAACAGTTATCTATATAAGAGTGAGCGATATTTCTAGGCTAGTAGAGCTAGACCAAAGAATCATGGACTAGGTGGATTGACCGTCCATATCTTCAATATCTTTATAAAGGATCAAATTTTATGTAAATATGATTTAACTCTAGTATTTTATCATTTCATGGATGTCTTTCCCAATTATTTTTCTAGTTTACCTTTTTATAGAGAGGTATATTAATGATTGAGATTATTTCGGGAGAATATCCAGTATCCATTCCTCTATATATGATGGAACCTACTAATCTTCAAGAGCTCAAGAAGTAGTTAGAATATTTAGTGGACAAAGGATTTTTATAGCTCAGTACATCATCTTGGGGTTCTCCCATACTTTTCACTAAGAAGGTGGATGAAACCATAAATCTATGAATGGATTATAGAAGGTTGATCAAACTTGGGCTCAAGAACCAATATCCACTACCTTGAATAAATGATCTCTTCCACCATTTTAGATGAGAAAAAATCTTTTATAATATCGACCTGAGATTGGATTATAATCAGGTGAGTGTTAGGACATCATACATACCACGTACAACTTTACTTTGAAGGTATGTTCTATATGAGTATCTAGTTATACTGTTCAGTTTTACGAATAAGCCTGCATTTTCTTGGATCTGATTAATGGGGTGTTCCACCCCTATTTTGGTTCCTTTTTCATAGTATTTGTGGACAACGTATTGTTGTATTATCACATTCATAGGGACCATGAAAAACACCTTGAGATAATTATAAGTACTCTAAGAGAGCATCAACTTTACACCAATCTTGCTATGTTCTAGTTTTGGATTGAAGAAGTTCACTTCTTGGGTCATATTATCTCAGAATTGGGAGTCTCTATTAACCATGAAAAGGTTAGTTCTGTAGTTTCTTGGGAGAGTCCCAAGAATGTGTTTTATATAAGAAGTTTCCTAGGGATAGATGGATATTTCAGGCATTTTTATACATGAATTCTCACACCTTTCTTTAGATATCACTATTCTTAAAAATAATGGCATCAAGATCCTTTGGTCAGAAGTATTGGAGAAATCCTTTTAGGAGCTAAAAGCGAGGCTTGTCTCAACACCTATTAAAAATACACTAGAGCTTGGAATATGTTATAATATGTTATGTGATGCATGAATCATCTTCCTAGGAGAAGTACTGATGTAGGAGGAAAGAGTAATTTCATACAGATATTAATAGTTGAGGCCACGTGAGGTAAATTACCTGATGCATGAACTTTATCTTATAGAAGTTGTCCATGCCTTACATTACTAGAGGCACTATCTATTAGGTGAGAACTTTTTGGTGTAAAATGACCGCAAGAGCCTCAAATACATCTTTACACAATGTAAAGAGAACCTCATATAGTAAATATAGATAGAATATCTACAATACTTTTTTTTGAGCTTTCCTATACTCCAAGGAAGGGAAATGTAGTTGCAGATGCACTAAGTCTTAAAACTTAGGCACAATATGTACATGAATCCAATGATTAATGGAAGTTAATGAACCTATTATATGAGTTGAATCTAGAGTTTCATGATAGTCATGAGTGTTCCTACCTCTCATCTTTGATAGTTACCTCTTGTCACCTTGGTAAGATGAATAATAGACATTTTTTCAGATCTCAAAGGCTTGATTCTCTGTGTGAGTATATTGGGAGATAACCTGCCTCCAAATTGGTTTGTGAATAGAGATGACATTTTGTGTATTCATGGACATGTCTGAGTTTCCACAGATATGGTAGATGATTTGATACGCAAGTCCCATGCTTCTTAGTGCAAAATTAATCCATTCATCTCCAAGATGTATCGATATTTGTGACGCAAGTATTGTTGGCCCCAGATGAAATATCAGATCTAAGGCATTATCACCAGGTGTTCCTTCTATCAACAGGTGAAGGTAGAGAAATAGAGACCTGAATTCCTTCTACAACTGCTTCCAGTCTCAAAACATAAATGAGAAGATATTACTATGGTTTTTTAGTCAACTAACCTTGGTTTTCAAGAGGTAAAAATGCTATATGGGTAGTTAATGACCGAATAACAAAATCAAAATACTTAATTAATATTTGAGAAACCTTATCAATTGATGATCATAGAAGAATGTATGTTCATGAGATTATATGACTACATGATTTCCCTCATACTATCATTTCATATAGGGTTTCTCGTTTCACATGAATGTTTTTGTAAGGATTGCAGAAGGCTATGGGAACACAGGTTTTTTCAAAGCATAGTTTTCACCTTCAAACTGATAGAAAATAAAAAAAGGCTCTAGAGGATATGCTCTGGGCATGTTTCCATGATTTTAGTAGTTCTTGGGAGAATAATATCCCTATTATTGAGTTCATCTATAATAAAATATTTCAATTGGCAATTCAGATGACTCATTTTGATGACTAGTATGGTAGGTTGTTCTATTAACCCTTATGATAGATAGAGGCATGTGAGTTATCACTAATAGGTCCTTATCTCATTCAAGAGACTTCTGAACAAGTTCAACTGATAATAAATAATATATCTAATTCTCATTCTAGATAGAAATATTATAATGATTACTATTAACAACCTTTGGAGTTCGAGGTTGGGGATCATATTTTCCTTCAGGTATCATTTAGTCTAGGCCATTGATGGTTACAGAAGCAGGGGAAACAATCGTGTCATTATGTAGGGCCTTTTTAGATTCCAGAGAGATTCAGGCCAGTACCTATCCATTGTTACTATATCAAAGGCACCGTTCCGTGCATAATGTCTTACATGTTTCATAGATTCGATAATATCATGCCGAACTCTCTCATACCTTTGATCCTGAGGAAGTTGAGTTAGATGACGATGCTACATTTGAGAAGTATCTAGTTTGCATTGTTTACTAGAGAATAGATGCTATATGAGGCTGGTATATCCATCTAGTATGAGTACTATGGTAGCACAACTATGAGCATGATGAGAATTGGGATTGGGAGGCTTATATATGTTCCTAGTTTCAAGAGTTGTTCTCAGATAGTATTTATCCACACGTTGAAAGTGAAATCAAGTATAATTTCTTTTAAGGGGGTAAGGCTGTAAGGAATTAGTTTTCCCTCAGTTATGAATCCTTTAAATTTTGGTCTAATTATTTATTTTTGATATAATAGGGATGCCTAATGAGTTATCGAAGGGTGTCTAGGGATTATTCAGAGCCCAAGACCCATATTTTTGGGAAAAAATGGCCCTATCATATGGTTAGAGTAAACACTAATACTAGGGTGCATGATTATATCTAACCGCGTGGATGGTCTACATTTCTAGGCAGATCCATCCCTCACAGTTGGTGAATGGTGTCCCTAACTGTGTGGGTTAACCATGTGGTACGTCTTGTTGTACATGTATATGTGTAGGGTTTGCGCGCAGTTTGGAAAATCATGTTGGAAAATCATGCACATGATAATTTTGGGGGTACTTTTAAACTGTTTCCATTAATGATTTATTTAATCACCTCCTTCTTCTATATTATGATTTACAATATTATTGGCCTCTTTTTCTATCATTTTGGAAGCTTTTAAATACCTAATCTAGGGATCAATAGATCTCCTTCATCCGGGATTCATTCGAGCTTCTGTTTGTCATGTTGGATGTGCAACGGTAAGTACTAAAGTCCATTTGAGCCGTTCTTTATCTATATTTATCTTGACATAGTTATGATGGTGTGAGAGTTCTTACCCTTTCCTCAGATCTACTCTGATTCAAGACAAATAAGAGGCCAATATTGGAGGACGAGTCATACAAGCCTAAGGCGGGTGGTCTATAGCTCATCCCTCAAGTTTGTTGATTATAGAGTTGTTGTGTGGAGCCTACTGATTTCATCAGGTGTCGTTTATTGAATATATATTTCATGATTATAATAATTATAAATGTATAGTTATTATATTTCCCAACATGTGATTAGTTTTTTGTGGTTACACCCATAACTCAATCCATCCCATGTATGATGTCATGCCATAATTTTCAATTCAGTGTTTTGACACATTTGGGCTACCATTCGAGTGTGCCTTAGCTTGACCTTTTCAAGGGTTAGATTTTCTACATTAAAAGTCTTAATTTAAATTGTGAATTGAATAATGGAAAGTACCATGTATGATCAATACTTGACCCTCCTAGGGTAAGTTCTTCAATTTGATAATTAAATGTTAAATAGAAACGGGAAAGTATACTAATTACACCACTTTGACTTTTTTAAATGTAATTGAATAATAGGTTTCATGTTCGTATGATTCCTTATAATGTTAATTGATGTTAGTGGGGTTAACCTTGTTTTTTTTTGAAAAAGTCTTAAATGGATTACATAAATTGTTGCATGCGACTTGGCCTTGTCACACTAATGAAAGGAAAGTATTGAACCAAATTGAATTATTGATTAATTATGATTTTATCAAATGGTTGTATGATCAATTTGGATTTTCACACTAATGAAAGGTAATGGATTTAACCATATTAATTATATATGATTTCATTATAAAAAATATGAGTGTTATAAATCGATCTCACCTAGGATTTCTGAGGGAATTCCTTGAGCACTCGAGGACCCATTTTCTAGTTCAGGGAATCGACTTTCTTATGTTTAGACCCACCTAGAACTTGATCTTTATCTAACATTTGATTCCCATTATAACACTATAGGATCCCTCATGTAGTACTACTAGATGACTTGGATACAATCCTTGGATCCAACATAGACAAGCAGGTGCCATGGTTAAAGCCCATTGGGCCCAGTCATTACTTGGCCTTGTTTTACCTTGGATGAATTCCTTGGACTCAATATGCATCTTATTATGGAATGACTTATAATATGATCCTAGGCTTACACTCTTACCCCAAGACAAGCTACAATTATTACTAAGTTGGTGACCCTTGAGGTATATGTTTCCATGGTTATTAACTCAGAACTTCATTATTAAATATCATTACAGGTTGTCTTGATATAACTTGGAACCTTCACTATTTCTATTGTGTCCCTTAATTATAATCTTGTAATAATCAAATAATGAACTAGTTACATTTTCGGGCACCATCTGAGGGATGAATTAGGTTCTTGGGTATTTAGTTACATTGTAGTTATTTACTTTATATATTCATTCTTTTAAACTATTACATATCCATTACATGAGCTGGATGTTATAGACATAATTGGTGGTGGCCCACTAAGATTTATCTCACACCCTGTTCGACCTCTATTTGGTACCCAAGGTAGATTACATGAGTGCAGGTGTTTATAAAGGGAAGAATACATCATCTAACACTTAATTGGTTGCTGTTTATGGTGGATCTTGATAGTAGATGACCAATCTGATGCTCAAGATACTTGGGATAGTCTTTTAATTTCCTTTATACTTATTGTGAAAAATGCTATGACTACTTCCTTCTACCCATGTTTTCCAATTTTCTAGTGCCAAGACATATCAACATCAATTATTCCAATTGATACAGTTATTGTTATCACTATCTATCCATTACTTTTTTCTACTTCCACTGTTTACTTATATTTCTTCTGCTATTTACCTCTGTTTATATTTATCCACTGTGTTACACTCTATTAATGAGGGAATAGTCTATATATAGACACATCCCAGGTCCTTGCGGCTATTTGAAATCCTCTAGATTTTGGGGAGATGCGATCAAGACCATATGGCCTTCCTAGCTCAAGGCACATATTAAGTGTATTTGAGGTCTGGGATGTCACATTTAAACAATCCATCCAGACCATATCCACTGGATATCTAAGTATGCAATGTCTCACAGTTAGTATCTCTACTATGAATCTACCTAATGTAATGTAGAAGTGGTGGGGGTTACAACTGTCTAATATATATATGATGGACCATCATTTTTTACTAAGGAAAACTATAATGATGCTAACTACTTTGATGCTTCAACCAACAAATGTGAGAAATATATCCCACTGAGAGAATCTACTACCATGTTTCCCTTCCTAGGATAATAGACTATCTCAAAGTCATAAACCAAGAGGAACTCAATAAATTACCTCTATCTCAAGTTATGATATTTTTGATAGAATATGTACTTGAAACTATTGTGTTAAAAGTAGAAGATAAACCACTCACCCATAAAATAGTGTCGCCACATCTTTGGGGATAAAACCCCTATTACCAACTCTAGATCATGTGTCACATAGTTCTACTTATGAGGTTGTAACTACCTAGACCCATGGTAAATAACCACCTATGTATGTATCATAACATAAGAAAGTCTAGTACTTGAGTCATTTCAAAACACTACGTACTTGATACCCTCCTCTAGAAAGCTTCAGATGGGGGCACTCATCAATCTCTACCTCAAATATTTAAAATATTGCTAACACCACTCCATCCAAAATAAAGGACTCCCTTTCTTGATCAAAGAAGTCAAAGGTGCCGATATCCTATAAAAATCATGAATCAGTCTCCTATAGTATCCTAAAAATCCAAGGAATCTCCAACATTCATCATTCTCTTGGGTGGATTCCAAGATAAAACTGCATCAAACTTCACCCGGTTCAATACTACACCATCAGTTAAGATGAAATTTCCCAAAAAGTGGACCTCTTAAATTCATAACTAACACTTCAATAGATTCCCATAAATCTAGTGCTCTTGGAATTAGTCTAGAAGCATCTTCAAGTGTTCCAAATTATCGTCATCAGATGCCGAGTACAAAGATATATTGTCGATGAAGACTAATAATAGTCTTTGAAAGGATAAATTATCTAGTTCATGAGTCTCATGAAATCTGTGTTTATGGAATCCCACCTTTTATTACTTAAAATTTTCTTTATATTATACAAAATAGAGGATCTTTTAGAAATTCGGAAGATATTTTTGGTTTAGTGTCTTGAAAATTAGGTTGATATTACATGAAAAATTAAAAACATTATTCTATTACAATTGGAAGGATTCATCATAGTTTAATCCTAAGTACATTTACTACATCTCAAAACCTAGGGTTATACATCAAAGAAAGGGGTGAGCATAAAGCCCAACACGGGAAAAACAAACACTTAGAATGTGAGCTAGAGGCACATAACCAGGAATGATCATATGAAAATGAAGCATTCCATAAAAGAAAAAACATGAATCAAAGATTTAAATTATGGATACATCATTTAATTTGGAGTTTCATAAGAGTATCTCTATGGTTTATCCCCAAGGTGTCATAAATCATAATTACTGAGGTTATTGACCCATGCATCGTAAAACATATCATCTATAGAGATTAAATTCTTTACCCAATGCATTGGATAACTATTAGGGAACACCATTCATATGTATTATTTAATGTGATCCAGATAGATCTTAATGAAAATCTCATAAATATTCCATGTAGAATAAAATAAATTGAGTTCATTTCAAAATCATGGTGTTTTAGAAAGTGCTTAAAAACATGATCCTTTTGTTATTTTAAAACCATGAAAAAGGAAGATGTGTTTCAGGTATTTTATTACCAAAATTAAATATATCATTTTAATATATATGTGAAAACCCCTGGAGGATATAGAAGATTGGGTATTCATAAAAGAAAATAAAACAATTTCTTGATAAAAATAGAGAGATTTTGAGATGAAAATCTAACAACATAACAAGTATGAAACATGGTTTTAGAAAACATTAAAAAGAGAGGGGAAAAGGGTGTCAAATTAAAAAATGGTTCATAATACAGTAAATATATATAATAAAATGGAAATAATAACATGATATGAAAATTGAAATACATACTAAATGAAAATATAACTTGAAAGGAAAAGAGAAGTTGATTTTCCCTTACTTTGAATAGTGAATCTTAAACTCAAAGATCGGGACCTTGGGGGCTTGAGGACACCATGGGTGAACTCTTTTAGAGGTTATAATATCAGATATTCATGGAGGATGAAATAGAATGAAAATAAATGTGGAAATGGGTGGATATTTTTTTTTAAAAATGTGGGAGTTTTTTTATTAATTTCCAAGGACACCTTAGTAATGGTATTTGCAAAACCGTGGGATTTTCCAGGGTATTTTTCTATGGTATTGGCCACTTGGGAGACATATTATCATATATTAATCCACAAGTGTTATCCATAATTTTATATTAAATATTACATCATTATGATGTCATTAAACATATTGAAAACTCATAAACTGTATTTTTAGTATTCACTGAAATTTCAACTATTTCCAAAAAATCTCAAGAATTCACTATAACCATATTTCGACATTTAGAATTAAAAAATGAACTCCATTTTATGAAAATAATTTTCTAAATATGAGAATATTAAATTTTAAGTAAAATCATCATTTACTCAAAAAATACTGACTCTAAAATTATAACTAAATTTATAACAATTTTAAATAATTAACTAAGGTATCATAAAATTAACTTATAATTATAATACAAAAAAATATTATTTTATTTTTCATTTTTATGAAAGTGTTTTTTCTTTTAAATCATTAAATTAATTATAAATTTGTAAATAAACATTTATGTTTTATGATAATACCAATACATGACTAATAATTCCTAAAACATTTGTCTACTTATACTATTATATCACATTACCATTTATAAGATGCCTAAATTATGTTTATACTTTCTTAGGTGAGGTTACTATTCCATTGGTCAAATTATTATTCATAAGGGTAATATTACTATTTCAAAGGGTCGAGTTACTACTCACCAAAAATTTAGTTGATCCTATCAAACTCAAAATATCCTACTGATCACAACCATATATGTTTGTTTTTTGAAATTTACATCATAGAAGCATAAAAACTATGTTTAACGCTAATCCTACATGTGTGGCACAAGGGGGGGGGGTAAAAGAATGTTCAAAAGTTCAATAAGTTTTCATATCAAATTCAAATATAAAAATAATTATAATGATCTATATTCAATTAAAATATTTATAATTAATTTATTGTGACTTTAAGAATGAATTTAAAGTATAATAATTATTTCAATGAAAAACACAGTTATTGACTACAATGCTGTATTTTTCACTATTCATCAAAGAAATGAAACTTTTTAGAAAAATAATAAAAATTCAACATAAATGAATTTTGACATTAGAATGTCAAAAATGATGTTTATATTTCCATAATAATTATTTGATTATAAAAATTGTAACTTTTAAATTTAAAAATCTTTATTTATTAAAAATAATAGCGGGTAGAAAATGCATAGTGAAAATACATAATGAAATTTCTGGAAATTAAAAAAAATAAAATTATTTAATCATTTACATTAAAAAGAGATATTTTAATCATATTATTTCATTTAAATAATCATTATTTATAATACCTTAATTTATTATAATAACTATATCATTTTTGAAAAGTACAATTTGGGTATGAAAAGTCAATTTTTCAATTTTTCCTCAGTTATACATATATTTTATTAAGTAAAAAAATTCTTAAATGTGTATATACCACTGTTGTTCATAGTCATACTCATACAAATTTATGAATGATATATGATGTTCTCATGAAATAAAAATTCATTCTATGTGATTCTATTATAAAATATAATAAAATGTTGTTGAGAGGAAAGAGATCCATAAATAAAATTAGTACATTTTTTAGGTCACTACATTATTACCCATTAAATAAATTAAGTCCTCATAATTTACTCTTATTATAAATTTGTTACTACTCGGAATTTTATAATTCTAAATTATTTTTATCTCTCAAAACATCAAGATTAAGAAAATAATATTCATTAACAATAATTAAATTTCTTATAAATCCTTCATAATGGTTCATAAAAAGATCATCATTAACCGAACATATCCTCTAGAAGTGTCAAACTGAAAGTGAAACAAGGATTGTTGTCTTGTACCAGGTTACGTCGATTCATGCATGACACACCTTGACAGAGTTGTTACACTGAGGTACATTTTTGCTAGAGCCACATCCATTTGTTTGTATCCCGACATGGATTTATTTTCTCAAAAAAAACTTAGTTAATATTTCACCAAAATATCGGGAATTTTTTCTATATTTAAACTTTTATACGGGGTTGTTAATAATGTTTTAAAATAATAATTTCTCAAAATAACTAAACCATCCTCTGATACCAACTATGACATCCTACCTTTTATTAAATAAACCTTTCATTACATTATAGAAAATAGAGGATCTCTTAGTAATTCAGAAGATATTTTAGATTTAGTGTCTTGGAAATGAGGTACATATTACATGAAAAAAAAATTCTATTACACTTGAGAGGATTAATCATAGGTTCATACTAAGTATATATACTTCATCTCATAACCTAGGGACATAAATCAAAGAAAGGGGTGAGCATAAAGCCCATCAAAGGAAAAAGAAACACTTAGAATGTGAGCCAGTGGCATATAACCAAGAATGATCATATGAAAATGAGGTATACCATAATATAAATAACCTGAATCATAAAATTTAAATTTAGATACAACATTTTATTTGGACATTTATAAGAATATCACTAATGTCCATCCCCAAGGTGTCTTAAATCATATTTACTGAGGTTATTCACCAAGGCATCGTAAAACACGTCATCTCTAGAGATTTTTTTTCCAAATTCATTGGAATAATATGAAGGTGAACACTTGATATGTATTAATTAATGTGACCCACATATATATATTAACAAAACTTCTCATAAATAACCCTTATAGAATAAAATAAATTGCTTTCATTTCAAAATCATGGTTTTTTAGAATGTACTTAAAAACAAGATCCTTTATTCAGTTTAAACCCACAAAAAAGGTTGGGGGTTTAATGTATGTTAATCCTAGAATTAAACAGATAATTTTTAAATCTATTTTAATACACCTATATAAGATATAGTTTTTGGTATTCACTAAAAAATATAAAATAATTTCTTGATAAAAAGAGAGAAATTTTGAGACAAAAATCTGGCAGCATAACGGGTATGAAACAAGGTTTTGGAAAACATTAAAAAGAGAGTGGGAAAGGGAATCACTTTAATAAATGAATATTAATACAATAAATATATAGAAAAAAATTTACATAAGAAAATCATATGTAAATTGAAATACATACCACTTGAAAATAGAACTTGAAAGGAAAAGTGAAGTTGAGATTTCCCTTACCTCAAATAGTGACTCAAAAAACTCAAATATCGAGACCTTGGGGGCTTAAGGACACCTTGGGAGGAAAACTTTGGAGGTAATTATATCATAGATTTGAGGAGGATGAATTTTTAATGAAATAAAATGGGGAAATGGGTGGGTATTTATAGTTAAAGTGATGTAGTTTTTTATTAATTTATGAGGACACCTCAGTAGTGGTATTTGGAAAACCATGAGATTGTCCATGGTATTTGTCCATGTTATTGGCTACTTGGGAAAACTATTATAATATATTAATAAAAATGATTCAACCATAATTTTATGTTACATATTAAATAATTATAATGTCATTAAACATATTGAAAACTCAAACCTATATTTCTACAATTCACTGAAAATTTACCTATTTCAAAAAAATTACAAAACATCAACTTGACCATTTTTTGACATGTAGAATTAAAAAATGAACTCAATTTTATGAAAATAATTTTACAAATATAAGAATTTTATGTTTTATGTAAAATCATTACTTCTCAAAAAATACCAACTCTAAAATTATAACTGATTTTATAACACTTTTAAAAAATTAACTAAGGTATCATAACATTAACTTATAATAATAAGACAACAAAATATTAATTTTTGATTCTATTTTATTAAAATTATTTTTTTGTTTTAAATCATTATATCAATTATATTTTTTTAAATAAATATTTAAGTTTTATAAAAATATAAATACTTAACTACTAATTTCTAAAATATTTGTTTACTTATATTATTAGATCACATTACCATTTATAATATTCCTAAATTCAATTTATAGTTTATTAGGTGAGCTTACTATTCCATTGGTCATATTACTATTTATATGGGTAACATTACTATTCTAAAGGATCATGTTATTATTCATGAAAAATTAAGTTGATCCCATCAGACTCTAAATATCTTATTGATCACAACTATGTACATTTATTTTTTGAAATTCACATCACAGAAGTGAAAAAATTACATTTAATGGTAATCTTGCAGGTGTGGCGAGAAGGTGGGTAAAAAGAACATTCAAGAGTTCAATAAGTTTTTTTATATAATTAAAATATAAAAATGATATAATTGATCTACTTTTGATTAAAATATATATAATTCATCTATTGTGTCTTTTAGAATAAATTTAAAGTATAATAATTATTTAAACAAAAAACACCATTTTTAACTACAATGCAATATTTTTCACTATTCATAATAAAAAAAGAAACTTCTTAGAAAAATACTAAAAAACCATCATAAATTAGTTTTTTTACATTAAAAAGTTAAAAATGATGTTTATATTACCATAATAATTATATAAGTATGATAATTTGAACTTTTAAATATAAAAATATTTATTAAAAATAATTGTGGATAGAAAATACATAGTGAAATTGCATAGCGAAATTCCTGACAGTTAAAATAGGCGTTTTAATCATACTATTTCATTAAAATAATCATTATTCATAATGACTTAATTTATTATAATAATTATATCATTTCTGAAAAGTATAATTTGGCCATGAAAAGTCAATTTATCAAATTTGTCTCAATTAAACACATATTTTATTAAGTTGAAGCATTCTTAAATGTTTATATCCCATTGTTGTTCACAGTTGTAATAATCCAAATTTATGCTTGATGTATGATGTTCTCATGAAATAAAAATTCATTCTATGTGCTTCTATTATAAGACATAATAAAAAGATATTCGGAGGAAAGAGATCCATAAATAAAAGTACATTTTTCTGGTCATTACATTATTCCCCCTTAAAGAAATTAAGTCCTCTCAATTTAATCTTATTCTAAATTTGTTATTATTTAGAATATTATAATTCTAAATTAATTTTATGTCTTCAAACATCATACTAAATAAAATATTATTCTTTAACAACAATTATATTTTCTATAAATTCTTCGTAAAGGTTCATAAAAAGGTTGTGATGAACCAAACATATCCCCTGGGAGTGCCAGACGAGGAGGGTAATAAGATCTGTTGTTGTGTACCAAGTTACGTCGAGTCAGGCCCAACACACCTTGTCAGAGTTTTTACACTAAGGTACATTTATTCCAGAGCCAAATCCATTTGTTCATATACAGACATGGATTTATTTTCTCAAAAACCACTTACTTAATATTTCACCAAAATACAAAGAAGTTTTTCTATATTTAAACTTTTATCGAGCGTTATTCATAACGTTTTAAAATCATAATTTCCACAAATAACTAAACCATACTATGTTACCAAATACGGAATCATACCTTTTATTACATAAAGTTTTCCTTACATTATACAAAATAAAGGATCTTTTAGCAATTCAGAAGATATTTTAGGTTTAGTGTATTGGAAATTAGGTACATATTACATAAAAATTTTTAAAAAACATTTTATTCCAATTGAGAGTCTTCATAACAGGTTCATCTTAAGAATAGTTATTGCATCTCATAACCTAAGGATACACATCAAATAAAGGGGTGAACATAAATCCCAACGAGGAAAAAATAAACACTTAGAATGTGAGTAAGAGGCATATAACTAGGAATGGTTATATAAAAATGAGGCATACCATAAATAAATAACATGAATCATAACATTTAAACGTGTCTACAACATTTAATTTGGACTTTAATAATCATATCACTAAGGTCCATCCCCAAGGTTTCATAAATCATAATTTCCATGGTTATTCACCAAGGAATCGTTAAAAATGTCATCTATATAGATTAAATTTTTTACCCAATGCATTAGAGTACTATCAGGGAACAACCTTCATTTGTATTAATTAATATGAGCCAAATATATCTTAATAAAAATTCTCATAAATAACTTGTGGAGAATTAAATAAAAATGTTTCATTTAAAAATCATGGTGTTTTAGAAAGTGCTTAAAAACAAGTTCATTTTGTCATTTTAAGACCATAGAAAAGGAAGATGGGTTTAATGTATGTTAATACTAGAATTAAATAGATCATTTTGAAATCTATGTGAATACCCCAAAAGAATATAGAGGTTTGGGTGTTCACAAAATAAAATAAAACAATTTTTTGATAAAAACAGAGAAATTTTTAGACGAAAATACATCAACATAACGATATGAAACATGGTTTTTGAAAACAATAAAAAGAAAAGGGAAAAGGTCCTAACATTAATAAATTAATCATAATAAATTTATCAGATATAATAAAATGGATATAAAAACATGATATGTAAATATAAAGACACACCACATGAAAAGAGAACTTGAAATGAAAAGATAAGTTGAGATTTCCCTTACCATGAATACTGACTCCTAAAACTGAAAGATTGGGACCTTGGGGGCTTGACAAAACCTGGGGAGCACTCCTTGAGAGGACTCATTGGGAGGTAATACTATAATATATTCATGGAAAATTAAATTTTAATGAAATGAAAAGAGTAAATATGTGTGTATTTATTGTAAAAGTGAGGGAGTTTTTTTTTGTTTCCAAGGACACCTCAGCAGTTGTATATGAAAAACCATGGGATTTACCATAGCATCTTCCCATTGTATTGGAAAATTGGGACATCTATTATCGTATATTAATCCAAAATATTATAAATCATTTTATATTTGTAACGCCCCGACCCTAGCTGCCCAGAGTCGGTGCATTAATTACGTAACATTGGCATGATCACAAGAAAGATCAAATCCCGAAAGACCGATTAGTTTAGTAGCCTTGGAAACACTAGATATATTCATAAGTTTTACATTACATCATAAAATGAAAAACTACTACAACAACATAATGTTTCCAACGTCCACACTATAAACCCATAATATCCCTGCAAGTCAATCATAATTTACTTCTTCACTACCTGGGAAAAATAAAACATAGAAAAGGGGTGAGCTCAAATGCCCAGTAAGGATAACAATAAAGCGGAACATTCAAAATAAGCATAAACATTTAAGGCAATGAATTACTAAAACAAAAGCCTTTTAAAAATTGAACTTCAACATAGTATGGCAAAAGTAAAATGAAATAATGCCATTTACTTGTTCACATGGATATTCTACTAATCGAATAATCACATGCAATATCAATAACCACTTTCATAATGTTGGAATGCATAATGCCAAACGTTAATTTCATTGTCTAGGCCTCATCCCAAGACCTAGGGGTTACTTCTAACCGGAACCCAACCCGGAGTGCCTCTAATAACCGGACACCAACCCGGAGTGCCTCTAATAACCGGACACCAACCCAGAGTGCCTCTAATAACCGGACACCAACCCGGAGGGCATAATTTTACCAGTCCCTAACCTGGAGGGCTTACTTTAACCAGTCCCTAACCTGGAGGGCTTACTTTAACCAGTCCCCAACCTGGAGGGCTTACTTTTACCGGTCCCCAACCCGAAACATACTTGTTTAGCACATTCATCTGAAGAAAAGTTTGAAATATAACATAAACATTCGGGTTAAAACTAGAATACGAAATGTCAATAGTTTCACCATAAACTATGAATGGTATAAAATAGCACATCCACATTCAAACATATAACAAAACCTTCAATACATTATAGAAGTTTTGTATTATAATAAATCAACTTCAAATAATCATAAAATCCATCAAAGGATGTTGACATAGATGAAATCAAAATTCGTTTAAAAGAAGTATCTCCTTTTATTTTGAAATCATTTAAGATCCATATAAAATAAAACATTTTCTTTGAAAATATTCTTATAAGCTTGTAAGGAAAGCTTTGAAGATTTTATAACGGCGTAAAATAACCGCACCCGCCGTATAAGTTAAAAAAAACATTCTTACCTCAATTCTGTCGAAAAGGTTAAAAAGGACCTTGTTTTGAAAACGACGGAAAGATTCCTTTATAAAACTCTTATAAAAAGTCAAACAAGGGTATAAATGACTTTAACCCATATTCTTGTAAATAGTAAAAATGTTTTGAAATACATTTAGAAGAAACATGGATGTGGATGATAAAGAGATCCCAGTAGATTATTACGTATAATACAACCTCGGATAATGAAGAGATTGTGAAATAACCCTTACCTTGTACTTTTCCTTGGTTGTGTTAGGTTAACCTCCTGTATAATGGTGAAATAATTGTTATTAAATTATACAAGAATCATATACATTAATATGATATCATATATGATCTTTTAATATTGATTTGATAATAATATCTTAGTATTATCGTTGTTTCGGGTGTTAACTTACTTGTTTTCTTTCATATGTTTTGTTACGTAAGACATGTTTGTAAAGGATAGGTTGTATATTATTCATATCCATAATGATATCAAGTCCTTAAACATCATTTTTAAATCATAAAATGATAATTACGCTTTAATGGTTACGATGGAGAATGAATCTCATCGCGTTCGTGGAGACGGTAGTCCGTACGTACGCACGAGCGACAATATCATCCTTTTGATATTAAAATAATATATAAATGGATGGTATATCATATATAAAGAATCATTAACATGTTATATTTATTATTTACATGAGTTACACATCATTATTATACCCATCCAAATAATATTATATTGAATAACAATTACACCACGACGTGGAGACGGAAAGCCGTACGTACGCACGTATGGTGACATGTTATTCAAAGGGTGGATAGAATACTGAATATGATTGTACCATATTTATAATAACATCACAGTATATGTGAGATACTGGAGTTATTATTTTAGAATGGTAAGAACAAAGGAAGAAGAAGTGGAAGAAGAAATGAACTTGGAGAAGGGTGGTGAAATCATTACCTCTTCTTCGGGTTCTTCCTTTTGATTTGATCAAAAGGGCTCCTTAGGTTGGCTTTCTGATCAAACTAAGGCCTCTAGGTTGTATTGAGGGATGTTGGGAGAGTATTTGGGCAGAGTTTGGCCGAACCAAAAGGCTTTAGAGGTGTGAAGAAATGAGAAGGAGGAGTGCCCTTTTATAAGAGGGGTGAGGGGCACCTTTGGAAAAGCTAGAAATATTAATTTATAATAAATTCATATTCGGTTTCTAAAGGCTCCAAAGTTGACTATTCAAAGGATGAGGTGGGGATAGGTCGAAAAAAACTCATCCAATAGAATTTAGACAGGTTTGGGTACTTATATTAACCTTATCTTTAAGTATTAACTCTAAGTTAATTAGTTTCACTTTTACAATGTCTCTTTGTATTTTTATATAATATGGTTAATAAACTTACTATATACATCCAAGCGACCCCCAAGTGGTCCATTAATGAGGAACCTATCATAATATAAGTCTCTTGGCAGAACCTTAGATTTTTAGGAATTTAATATCAATTAATAATATAATATTTGTTTTAAGAACTCTTTTATGTCAATTTTGACACTATTCAATAGTTGATTTTTGTGAAACTCCTAACAGATTGATTAATTCGAACAAAGTCAATTAAATCAATCCTAATATATCATATTATCATAGAAAATTAGTTTAATTCATTAAAAGTTTCATATTATAATTATTTGGGTATTTATAAGATCAATTATTTTAATTTTTCACTATTTTAGTAATTACTGCATCATCATTGTGTCATAAATAAAATAAATTATTTAATGTCTAAAAATTATAAATAAAATATCATTATGTAGGAAATCTTTTTATCTTTCTAATGAATATTTATAATCGAAAATCCAACATGTATAACCCTATGTAAAAATTGTTCTTCTAAAAGATGTAAGCTTATGCCATTTTTATTTTTATTTTAACTTTATTAATATAATGTGTCATTATCACTTACAAGTGGATCCATGGGGTCCCAAAATAGACCCAAAGATGCCCATGGTCGACCATGTATCAACCAATAGGGTTAAGACACGTTTTAGGGTAATTTAGTATTATTATAATATTATTTTTTTTAACCCTTATTTACCGGATTTACCCTTTAACCATGGTAAATAAAATATTTACCACAGTAACTTTTCAAAATGTCTAAAAATAAAAGTTACCTATTTACACAATTTGAACATCCTGATTCCAAATATGGAATCCATTTTCCTAAATTCAAAACACAGAAGTGGCAGAAATTAATTTAAAATTAATTCCCGCTGTCAAAACAAAAAGCGTGTTTTTAAGAGATAATAACTATCAAAAGATTGACACTTGTTTATGTTCGGTTTAATTGTAAAATTATGTCCAATGACCAACATTATATTAAATGGTAAAAATATATTCTAAATATACTTTAAAACCACTAAAATTCATAATTTATCACTATTAATTATTTTGATTAAAAAGGTTGTTTTTAATTAAAATTTAGAAATTTTCACTATTCATCAAAATATGAAAGTTATCCGAAATGTACCAAAATTTCACCCTAGGCTAATTTCGATATTCTGAATCCAAAAATGAAGTCCATTTTGAAATATAAAATATATATGATTTCAAAAATTAGGTATTACTATTCACAACGGCTAGTTTAATCGGTTGTGGTGTGTGTTAAAACTCGAAGTTGCGTATAACACACGCTACTGTATTATTCAAAGGAAAGCGTACCGTGGAAGCTTGGGATGTTTCATTTTAAATTTTTTTGATGTCCCCATTTAGTCAATATGTTTAAAATATTGTATTTAAAAAGGGTTCACTATTAAAAGTTGATAAAAGTGCAATACTGAAAATGAATTTGTTCTTGCATTATATCAAAGAAACTCATAATATGGATTCTAAAATTATAAGGATTATATAAAGTTTAAAATTTAGATAATACTATTCATAACCGCTTTTGAATGGCTTATTTTTGTATGTCATGGTGTGATTGAACTCGGTGTTGCGTGTAGTGCATGTTATTTAATTATTTTGAAGAAATAACACACTATGAAATCTTGGGGTGTTACATTCTCCCCTCCTTCAATAAATTGCGTCCTCGCAATTTGAAATTGTTCTTCAAAAATAAAAGGTTGAAAATAGAAAATATATTTGTGGGAAAACCCACATCGGAAATTGGGTTACTAAAATTTAGTCTTAATATGAGGAAAAGAGAAATGAAAGGGTCACCACCAAATTATGATCTCGATTAGGAGAACATTGGTGGCAATTAGAGACATACAATTGGAGGAAAAACGTAAATATTTATAGGTAGTGATTGAGGTCATCAATCACAAACAAGTGTAAAATTGAGGTCCTTAAACTCATCAATCTATGATGATTTGAAATACCATCGGTTCAACAAAACATAGGGTATTGGGATAACACATTTTTGACGTTTCAAAATATCTTAGTTGAAATCCCACATCGAAAAATGAATTAATGAGGCCTCTATTTAAAATAAAGAGTGGAAAGTATGAAGATTACCGAAAATAACACATACTAGGGTTCCATATAGGAAAATATGGATATGGAGGAGAAATCTAACCATCAATTATCTGACAGAGAGTGGTAGAGAACATGGCTATGAAAAGGCCAACAATCCTAAAGCCATAAATTAGTGATGATTTAAGGTACCATCTAGGACAACATTTTTGTTCTAAGTTCCTTTTATTAATGTTGAGGAATTTATTTATGAGTTTGTCTAAGATCATAAGGAGATATACTTACTTTATAATTAGAGTTTTATCTAATAATAAATTTCTACCACAAACTCATCTTTCACTCTAAGAGATAATAGAACGTAAAAAAAAATTTATACAGGGTTCCAAAATAAATGAATTTATAATTCATATACCAGATCTTTTAATAAAAACTAAATTATTTAATCCAGGACATCTCGTGGGCCAGTGGTAGGTGATACACCCTTGTCGCCCTTCAGTTGCGGGTTCAAGTCTCGCAGCCTTGCCGGACGCGACGGGTTACCGCCCAACCTCCGGGTTTTCCTTTTATGGTAATCCAAAATAATCCAAACTAGAACTATCCAAAATACTTCTATCCAGACTCACAGTCCAACATTTATAAGTAAGGTAAACATAATGTAGAACCTTTTTACCCCGTAATATCATATGAATACCTTCATCATGTATTCTTTTAATACACTGAAACATCATGAATTACCATATTCCTTATTGATTACATTCATGCTCCCTTATTCCATATAGAAAGCCGGATATACTTCATTAATCCAAAAATGTTTTAAACCCCAAAAATGATGGAATATACAAATCATTAATCAGTTCGAAGGTAGTCAAGAATATCCAATTTAATTTATCCAAAACAATCATGTATTATTCCAAAATCACTACTTCGGTATCAGAACTATATTATGGTTTATCATTCTCTCAACCATATATTTTCCAAAAATTTATCCTGCTATTGAGTCACTTTTCTTTGTTCCACATAATCTCAAGTCCTTAATGAAATAGTACTGCAGTACAATCCTTATATACTCCATAATTATTATAACAAGTACATTGTTGATACAACACTCAATTGACATAATCAACATAAGAACTCTAATCATTCCTCCTCATCTGTGGTAGTATCATAACTTGATTATTATCCAATAGCATCATTTGCGGCATAGTCTGATGACTGGGACATAGGTTCGCATAGTGTCCAAACTCCTTGCAAATGAAGCATTGTACATTTGAGACCATTTTCTCACCCTTGCAGTCACGTACTTTGTGCCCTTTTTCCTCCACACTTATAACAAACTCTCATTCCTTTCAGGCAAGTTCCAGGGTGTTTCTTTCCACAGTTACCACATATGGGAAAATTATTCTTTTCCCTCTTCCCTTTATCCATCTTTCTCTCTTCCAGCCTTTTCTTCTCTTGCTTCCCTTCAAAGGCATAGGACTCAGTAAACTCTTTACTTATCTTATCAACACATGATATTATTTCTTCATATGATGATAATACATGGGTGACTATTTCTCTTATAAATTCTAGCTTAAGACCATGAAAGATATGATCCTTCCTTCTCTTTGAATCATGTGTATTTCTGGAGTTCTCATTCCTTCTACTGGGCGCCATTTCTAAACAATGGCATAAACTAGATCAGTTTATGAATCAAAATACATAATCCCATACTTATAAAACACTTAACATAAATTGAACTATTTATGGATATAATCCATAATCATAAAAATGTTTTCTTTGAGGAAGTATATACTCATAAACCCTTCATAATGATTTGTAAAGATAGTGAGAGTTATCCTAAGCATATCCCCCGGGAGTGTCGTAACCAAGAGTGCAGCAAGGCCCGTTGTCGTGCACCAGTTCCCGTTCGAGTCTAGCTCAAAGCGGTGTTTTCGGGTTTTACCCCTAGGTACATCTGTGCCAGAGCCGCCTCTACCTGCTCGTATCCAGACAGGGATGTATTGCTCGGAAAACTCACAAAATCTCTACAATACCAAAATTCTAGGAAGTTCTTCTATACAAATCCTCAAAGTTCATCTTAGGTATACGTGCTCTAATCAGAGTTTATCTAAATCTAGCTTCCAAGGTTTGTACTAAACTTCCTCTGATACCAACTGTAACGCCCCGACCCCAGCTGCCCAGAGTCGGTGCATTAATTACGTAACATTGGCATGATCACAAGAAAGATCAAATCCCGAAAGACCGATTAGTTTAGTAGCCTTGGAAACACTAGATATATTCATAAGTTTTACATTACATCATAAAATGAAAAACTACTACAACAACATAATGTTTCCAACGTCCACACTATAAACCCATAATATCCCTGCAAGTCAATCATAATTTACTTCTTCACTACCTGGGAAAAATAAAACATAGAAAAGGGGTGAGCTCAAATGCCCAGTAAGGATAACAATAAAGCGGAACATTCAAAATAAGCATAAACATTTAAGGCAATGAATTACTAAAACAAAAGCCTTTTAAAAATTGAACTTCAACATAGTATGGCAAAAGTAAAATGAAATAATGCCATTTACTTGTTCACATGGATATTCTACTAATCGAATAATCACATGCAATATCAATAACCACTTTCATAATGTTGGAATGCATAATGCCAAACGTTAATTTCATTGTCTAGGCCTCATCCCAAGACCTAGGGGTTACTTCTAACCGGAACCCAACCCGGAGTGCCTCTAATAACCGGACACCAACCCGGAGTGCCTCTAATAACCGGACACCAACCCGGAGTGCCTCTAATAACCGGACACCAACCCGGAGGGCATACTTTTACCAGTCCCTAACCTGGAGGGCTTACTTTAACCAGTCCCTAACCTGGATGGCTTACTTTAACCAGTCCCCAACCTGGAGGGCTTACTTTTACCGGTCCCCAACCCGGAACATACTTGTTTAGCACATTCATCTGAAGAAAAGTTTGAAATATAACATAAACATTCGGGTTAAAACTAGAATACGAAATGTCAATAGTTTCACCATAAACTATGAATGGTATAAAATAGCACATCCACATTCAAACATATCACAAAACCTTCAATACATTATAGAAGTTTTGTATTATAATAAATCAACTTCAAATAATCATAAAATCCATCAAAGGATGTTGACATAGATGAAATCAAAATTCTTTTAAAAGAAGTATCTCATTTTATTTTGAAATCATTTAAGATCCATATAAAATAAAACATTTTCTTTGAAAATATTCTTATAAGCTTGTAAGGAAAGCTTTGAAGATTTTATAACGGCGTAAAATAACCGCACCCGCCGTATAAGTTAAAAAAAACATTCTTACCTCAATTCTGTCGAAAAGGTTAAAAAGGACCTTGTTTTGAAAACGACGGAAAGATTCCTTTATAAAACTCTTATAAAAAGTCAAACAAGGGTATAAATGACTTTAACCCATATTCTTGTAAATAGTAAATATGTTTTGAAATACATTTCGAAGAAACATGGATGTGGATGATAAAGAGATCCCAGTAGATTATTACGTATAATACAACCTCGGATAATGAAGAGATTGTGAAATAACCCTTACCTTGTACTTTTCCTTGGTTGTGGTAGGTTAACCTCCTGTATAATGGTGAAATAATTGTTATTAAATTATACAAGAATCATATACATTAATATGATATCATATATGATCTTTTAATATTGATTTGATAATAATATCTTAGTATTATCGTTGTTTTGGGTGTTAACTTACTTGTTTTCTTTCATATGTTTTGTTACGTAAGACATGTTTGTAAAGGATAGGTTGTATATTATTCATATCCAGAATGATATCAAGTCCTTAAACATCATTTTTAAATCATAAAATGATAATTACGCTTTAATGGTTACGATGGAGAATGAATCTCATCGCGTTCGTGGAGACGGTAGTCCGTACGTACGCACGAGCGACAATATCATCCTTTTGATATTAAAATAATATATAAATGGATGGTATATCATATATAAAGAATCATTAACATGTTATATTTATTATTTACATGAGTTACACATCATTATTATACCCATCCAAATAATATTATATTGAATAACAATTACACCACGACGTGGAGACGGAAAGCCGTACGTACGCACGTATGGTGACATGTTATTCAAAGGGTGGATAGAATACTGAATATGATTGTACCATATTTATAATAACATCACAGTATATGTGAGATACTGGAGTTATTATTTTAGAATGGTAAGAACAAAGGAAGAAGAAGTGGAAGAAGAAATGAACTTGGAGAAGGGTGGTGAAATCATTACCTCTTCTTCGGGTTCTTCCTTTTGATTTGATCAAAAGGGCTCCTTAGGTTGGCTTTCTGATCAAACTAAGGCCTCTAGGTTGTATTTAGGGATGTTGGGAGAGTATTTGGGCAGAGTTTTGCCGAACCAAAAGGCTTTAGAGGTGTGAAGAAATGAGAAGGAGGAGTGCCCTTTTATAAGAGGGGTGAGGGGCACCTTTGGAAAAGCTAGAAATATTAATTTATAATAAATTCATATTCGGTTTCTAAAGGCTCCAAAGTTGACTATTCAAAGTATGAGGTGGGGATAGGTCGAAAAAAAATCATCCAATAGAATTTAGACAGGTTTGGGTACTTATATTAACCTTATCTTTAAGTATTAACTCTAAGTTAATTAGTTTCACTTTTACAATGTCTCTTTGTATTTTTATATAATATGGTTAATAAACTTACTATATACATCCAAGCGACCCCCAAGTGGTCCATTAATGAGGAACCTATCATAATATAAGTCTCTTGGCCGAACCTTAGATTTTTAGGAATTTAATATCAATTAATAATATAATATTTGTTTTAAGAACTCTTTTATGTCAATTTTGACACTATTCAATAGTTGATTTTTGTGAAACTCCTAACAGATTGATTAATTCGAACAAAGTCAATTAAATCAATCCTAATATATCATATTATCATAGAAAATTAGTTTAATTCATTAAAAGTTTCATATTATAATTATTTGGGTATTTATAAGATCAATTATTTTAATTTTTCACTATTTTAGTAATTACTGCATCATCATTGTGTCATAAATAAAATAAATTATTTAATGTCTAAAAATTATAAATAAAATATCATTATGTAGGAAATCTTTTTATCTTTCTAATGAATATTTATAATCGAAAATCCAACATGTATAACCCTATGTAAAAATTGTTCTTCTAAAAGATGTAAGCTTATGCCATTTTTATTTTTATTTTAACTTTATTAATATAATGTGTCATTATCACTTACAAGTGGATCCATGGGGTCCCAAAATAGACCCAAAGATGCCCATGGTCGACCATGTATCAACCAATAGGGTTAAGACACGTTTTAGGGTAATTTAGTATTATTATAATATTATTTTTTTTAACCCTTATTTACCGGATTTACCCTTTAACCATGGTAAATAAAATATTTACCACAGTAACTTTTCAAAATGTCTAAAAATAAAAGTTACCTATTTACACAATTTGAACATCCTGATTCCAAATATGGAATCCATTTTCCTAAATTCAAAACACAGAAGTGGCAGAAATTAATTTAAAATTAATTCCCGCTGTCAAAACAAAAAGCGTGTTTTTAAGAGATAATAACTATCAAAAGATTGACACTTGTTTATGTTCGGTTTAATTGTAAAATTATGTCCAATGACCAACATTATATTAAATGGTAAAAATATATTCTAAATATACTTTAAAACCACTAAAATTCATAATTTATCACTATTAATTATTTTGATTAAAAAGGTTGTTTTTAATTAAAATTTAGAAATTTTCACTATTCATCAAAATATGAAAGTTATCCGAAATGTACCAAAATTTCACCCTAGGCTAATTTCGATATTCTGAATCCAAAAATGAAGTCCATTTTGAAATATAAAATATATATGATTTCAAAAATTAGGTATTACTATTCACAACGGCTAGTTTAATCGGTTGTGGTGTGTGTTAAAACTCGAAGTTGCGTATAACACACGCTACTGTATTATTCAAAGGAAAGCGTACCGTGGAAGCTTGGGATGTTTCATTTTAAATTTTTTTGATGTCCCCATTTAGTCAATATGTTTAAAATATTGTATTTAAAAAGGGTTCACTATTAAAAGTTGATAAAAGTGCAATACTGAAAATGAATTTGTTCTTGCATTATATCAAAGAAACTCATAATATGGATTCTAAAATTATAAGGATTATATAAAGTTTAAAATTTAGATAATACTATTCATAACCGCTTTTGAATGGCTTATTTTTGTATGTCATGGTGTGATTGAACTCGGTGTTGCGTGTAGTGCATGTTATTTAATTATTTTGAAGAAATAACACACTATGAAATCTTGGGGTGTTACATTCTCCCCTCCTTCAATAAATTGCGTCCTCGCAATTTGAAATTGTTCTTCAAAAATAAAAGGTTGAAAATAGAAAATATATTTGTGGGAAAACCCACATCGGAAATTGGGTTACTAAAATTTAGTCTTAATATGAGGAAAAGAGAAATGAAAGGGTCACCACCAAATTATGATCTCGATTAGGAGAACATTGGTGGCAATTAGAGACATACAATTGGAGGAAAAACGTAAATATTTATAGGTAGTGATTGAGGTCATCAATCACAAACAAGTGTAAAATTGAGGTCCTTAAACTCATCAATCTATGATGATTTGAAATACCATCGGTTCAACAAAACATAGGGTATTGGGATAACACATTTTTGACGTTTCAAAATATCTTAGTTGAAATCCCACATCGAAAAATGAATTAATGAGGCCTCTATTTAAAATAAAGAGTGGAAAGTATGAAGATTACCGAAAATAACACATACTAGGGTTCCATATAGGAAAATATGGATATGGAGGAGAAATCTAACCATCAATTATCTGACAGAGAGTGGTAGAGAACATGGCTATGAAAAGGCCAACAATCCTAAAGCCATAAATTAGTGATGATTTAAGGTACCATCTAGGACAACATTTTTGTTCTAAGTTCCTTTTATTAATGTTGAGGAATTTATTTATGAGTTTGTCTAAGATCATAAGGAGATATACTTACTTTATAATTAGAGTTTTATCTAATAATAAATTTCTACCACAAACTCATCTTTCACTCTAAGAGATAATAGAACGTAAAAAAAAATTTATACAGGGTTCCAAAATAAATGAATTTATAATTCATATACCAGATCTTTTAATAAAAACTAAATTATTTAATCCAGGACATCTCGTGGGCCAGTGGTAGGTGATACACCCTTGTCGCCCTTCAGTTGCGGGTTCAAGTCTCGCAGCCTTGCCGGACGCGACGGGTTACCGCCCAACCTCCGGGTTTTCCTTTTATGGTAATCCAAAATAATCCAAACTAGAACTATCCAAAATACTTCTATCCAGACTCACAGTCCAACATTTATAAGTAAGGTAAACATAATGTAGAACCTTTTTACCCCGTAATATCATATGAATACCTTCATCATGTATTCTTTTAATACACTGAAACATCATGAATTACCATATTCCTTATTGATTACATTCATGCTCCCTTATTCCATATAGAAAGCCGGATATACTTCATTAATCCAAAAATGTTTTAAACCCCAAAAATGATGGAATATACAAATCATTAATCAGTTCGAAGGTAGTCAAGAATATCCAATTTAATTTATCCAAAACAATCATGTATTATTCCAAAATCACTACTTCGGTATCAGAACTATATTATGGTTTATCATTCTCTCAACCATATATTTTCCAAAAATTTATCCTGCTATTGAGTCACTTTTCTTTGTTCCACATAATCTCAAGTCCTTAATGAAATAGTACTGCAGTACAATCCTTATATACTCCATAATTATTATAACAAGTACATTGTTGATACAACACTCAATTGACATAATCAACATAAGAACTCTAATCATTCCTCCTCATCTGTGGTAGTATCATAACTTGATTATTATCCAATAGCATCATTTGCGGCATAGTCTGATGACTGGGACATAGGTTCGCATAGTGTCCAAACTCCTTGCAAATGAAGCATTGTACATTTGAGACCATTTTCTCACCCTTGCAGTCACGTACTTTGTGCCCTTTTTCCTCCACACTTATAACAAACTCTCATTCCTTTCAGGCAAGTTCCAGGGTGTTTCTTTCCACAGTTACCACATATGGGAAAATTATTCTTTTCCCTCTTCCCTTTATCCATCTTTCTCTCTTCCAGCCTTTTCTTCTCTTGCTTCCCTTCAAAGGCATAGGACTCAGTAAACTCTTTACTTATCTTATCAACACATGATATTATTTCTTCATATGATGATAATACATGGGTGACTATTTCTCTTATAAATTCTAGCTTAAGACCATGAAAGATATGATCCTTCCTTCTCTTTGAATCATGTGTATTTCTGGAGTTCTCATTCCTTCTACTGGGCGCCATTTCTAAACAATGGCATAAACTAGATCAGTTTATGAATCAAAATACATAATCCCATACTTATAAAACACTTAACATAAATTGAACTATTTATGGATATAATCCATAATCATAAAAATGTTTTCTTTGAGGAAGTATATACTCATAAACCCTTCATAATGATTTGTAAAGATAGTGAGAGTTATCCTAAGCATATCCCCCGGGAGTGTCGTAACCAAGAGTGCAGCAAGGCCCGTTGTCGTGCACCAGTTCCCGTTCGAGTCTAGCTCAAAGCGGTGTTTTCGGGTTTTACCCCTAGGTACATCTGTGCCAGAGCCGCCTCTACCTGCTCGTATCCAGACAGGGATGTATTGCTCGGAAAACTCACAAAATCTCTACAATACCAAAATTCTAGGAAGTTCTTCTATACAAATCCTCAAAGTTCATCTTAGGTATACGTGCTCTAATCAGAGTTTATCTAAATCTAGCTTCCAAGGTTTGTACTAAACTTCCTCTGATACCAACTGTAACGCCCCGACCCCAGCTGCCCAGAGTCGGTGCATTAATTACGTAACATTGGCATGATCACAAGAAAGATCAAATCCCGAAAGACCGATTAGTTTAGTAGCCTTGGAAACACTAGATATATTCATAAGTTTTACATTACATCATAAAATGAAAAACTACTACAACAACATAATGTTTCCAACGTCCACACTATAAACCCATAATATCCCTGCAAGTCAATCATAATTTACTTCTTCACTACCTGGGAAAAATAAAACATAGAAAAGGGGTGAGCTCAAATGCCCAGTAAGGATAACAATAAAGCGGAACATTCAAAATAAGCATAAACATTTAAGGCAATGAATTACTAAAACAAAAGCCTTTTAAAAATTGAACTTCAACATAGTATGGCAAAAGTAAAATGAAATAATGCCATTTACTTGTTCACATGGATATTCTACTAATCGAATAATCACATGCAATATCAATAACCACTTTCATAATGTTGGAATGCATAATGCCAAACGTTAATTTCATTGTCTAGGCCTCATCCCAAGACCTAGGGGTTACTTCTAACCGGAACCCAACCCGGAGTGCCTCTAATAACCGGACACCAACCCGGAGTGCCTCTAATAACCGGACACCAACCCGGAGTGCCTCTAATAACCGGACACCAACCCGGAGGGCATACTTTTACCAGTCCCTAACCTGGAGGGCTTACTTTAACCAGTCCCTAACCTGGATGGCTTACTTTAACCAGTCCCCAACCTGGAGGGCTTACTTTTACCGGTCCCCAACCCGGAACATACTTGTTTAGCACATTCATCTGAAGAAAAGTTTGAAATATAACATAAACATTCGGGTTAAAACTAGAATACGAAATGTCAATAGTTTCACCATAAACTATGAATGGTATAAAATAGCACATCCACATTCAAACATATCACAAAACCTTCAATACATTATAGAAGTTTTGTATTATAATAAATCAACTTCAAATAATCATAAAATCCATCAAAGGATGTTGACATAGATGAAATCAAAATTCTTTTAAAAGAAGTATCTCATTTTATTTTGAAATCATTTAAGATCCATATAAAATAAAACATTTTCTTTGAAAATATTCTTATAAGCTTGTAAGGAAAGCTTTGAAGATTTTATAACGGCGTAAAATAACCGCACCCGCCGTATAAGTTAAAAAAAACATTCTTACCTCAATTCTGTCGAAAAGGTTAAAAAGGACCTTGTTTTGAAAACGACGGAAAGATTCCTTTATAAAACTCTTATAAAAAGTCAAACAAGGGTATAAATGACTTTAACCCATATTCTTGTAAATAGTAAATATGTTTTGAAATACATTTCGAAGAAACATGGATGTGGATGATAAAGAGATCCCAGTAGATTATTACGTATAATACAACCTCGGATAATGAAGAGATTGTGAAATAACCCTTACCTTGTACTTTTCCTTGGTTGTGGTAGGTTAACCTCCTGTATAATGGTGAAATAATTGTTATTAAATTATACAAGAATCATATACATTAATATGATATCATATATGATCTTTTAATATTGATTTGATAATAATATCTTAGTATTATCGTTGTTTTGGGTGTTAACTTACTTGTTTTCTTTCATATGTTTTGTTACGTAAGACATGTTTGTAAAGGATAGGTTGTATATTATTCATATCCAGAATGATATCAAGTCCTTAAACATCATTTTTAAATCATAAAATGATAATTACGCTTTAATGGTTACGATGGAGAATGAATCTCATCGCGTTCGTGGAGACGGTAGTCCGTACGTACGCACGAGCGACAATATCATCCTTTTGATATTAAAATAATATATAAATGGATGGTATATCATATATAAAGAATCATTAACATGTTATATTTATTATTTACATGAGTTACACATCATTATTATACCCATCCAAATAATATTATATTGAATAACAATTACACCACGACGTGGAGACGGAAAGCCGTACGTACGCACGTATGGTGACATGTTATTCAAAGGGTGGATAGAATACTGAATATGATTGTACCATATTTATAATAACATCACAGTATATGTGAGATACTGGAGTTATTATTTTAGAATGGTAAGAACAAAGGAAGAAGAAGTGGAAGAAGAAATGAACTTGGAGAAGGGTGGTGAAATCATTACCTCTTCTTCGGGTTCTTCCTTTTGATTTGATCAAAAGGGCTCCTTAGGTTGGCTTTCTGATCAAACTAAGGCCTCTAGGTTGTATTTAGGGATGTTGGGAGAGTATTTGGGCAGAGTTTTGCCGAACCAAAAGGCTTTAGAGGTGTGAAGAAATGAGAAGGAGGAGTGCCCTTTTATAAGAGGGGTGAGGGGCACCTTTGGAAAAGCTAGAAATATTAATTTATAATAAATTCATATTCGGTTTCTAAAGGCTCCAAAGTTGACTATTCAAAGTATGAGGTGGGGATAGGTCGAAAAAAACTCATCCAATAGAATTTAGACAGGTTTGGGTACTTATATTAACCTTATCTTTAAGTATTAACTCTAAGTTAATTAGTTTCACTTTTACAATGTCTCTTTGTATTTTTATATAATATGGTTAATAAACTTACTATATACATCCAAGCGACCCCCAAGTGGTCCATTAATGAGGAACCTATCATAATATAAGTCTCTTGGCCGAACCTTAGATTTTTAGGAATTTAATATCAATTAATAATATAATATTTGTTTTAAGAACTCTTTTATGTCAATTTTGACACTATTCAATAGTTGATTTTTGTGAAACTCCTAACAGATTGATTAATTCGAACAAAGTCAATTAAATCAATCCTAATATATCATATTATCATAGAAAATTAGTTTAATTCATTAAAAGTTTCATATTATAATTATTTGGGTATTTATAAGATCAATTATTTTAATTTTTCACTATTTTAGTAATTACTGCATCATCATTGTGTCATAAATAAAATAAATTATTTAATGTCTAAAAATTATAAATAAAATATCATTATGTAGGAAATCTTTTTATCTTTCTAATGAATATTTATAATCGAAAATCCAACATGTATAACCCTATGTAAAAATTGTTCTTCTAAAAGATGTAAGCTTATGCCATTTTTATTTTTATTTTAACTTTATTAATATAATGTGTCATTATCACTTACAAGTGGATCCATGGGGTCCCAAAATAGACCCAAAGATGCCCATGGTCGACCATGTATCAACCAATAGGGTTAAGACACGTTTTAGGGTAATTTAGTATTATTATAATATTATTTTTTTTAACCCTTATTTACCGGATTTACCCTTTAACCATGGTAAATAAAATATTTACCACAGTAACTTTTCAAAATGTCTAAAAATAAAAGTTACCTATTTACACAATTTGAACATCCTGATTCCAAATATGGAATCCATTTTCCTAAATTCAAAACACAGAAGTGGCAGAAATTAATTTAAAATTAATTCCCGCTGTCAAAACAAAAAGCGTGTTTTTAAGAGATAATAACTATCAAAAGATTGACACTTGTTTATGTTCGGTTTAATTGTAAAATTATGTCCAATGACCAACATTATATTAAATGGTAAAAATATATTCTAAATATACTTTAAAACCACTAAAATTCATAATTTATCACTATTAATTATTTTGATTAAAAAGGTTGTTTTTAATTAAAATTTAGAAATTTTCACTATTCATCAAAATATGAAAGTTATCCGAAATGTACCAAAATTTCACCCTAGGCTAATTTCGATATTCTGAATCCAAAAATGAAGTCCATTTTGAAATATAAAATATATATGATTTCAAAAATTAGGTATTACTATTCACAACGGCTAGTTTAATCGGTTGTGGTGTGTGTTAAAACTCGAAGTTGCGTATAACACACGCTACTGTATTATTCAAAGGAAAGCGTACCGTGGAAGCTTGGGATGTTTCATTTTAAATTTTTTTGATGTCCCCATTTAGTCAATATGTTTAAAATATTGTATTTAAAAAGGGTTCACTATTAAAAGTTGATAAAAGTGCAATACTGAAAATGAATTTGTTCTTGCATTATATCAAAGAAACTCATAATATGGATTCTAAAATTATAAGGATTATATAAAGTTTAAAATTTAGATAATACTATTCATAACCGCTTTTGAATGGCTTATTTTTGTATGTCATGGTGTGATTGAACTCGGTGTTGCGTGTAGTGCATGTTATTTAATTATTTTGAAGAAATAACACACTATGAAATCTTGGGGTGTTACATTCTCCCCTCCTTCAATAAATTGCGTCCTCGCAATTTGAAATTGTTCTTCAAAAATAAAAGGTTGAAAATAGAAAATATATTTGTGGGAAAACCCACATCGGAAATTGGGTTACTAAAATTTAGTCTTAATATGAGGAAAAGAGAAATGAAAGGGTCACCACCAAATTATGATCTCGATTAGGAGAACATTGGTGGCAATTAGAGACATACAATTGGAGGAAAAACGTAAATATTTATAGGTAGTGATTGAGGTCATCAATCACAAACAAGTGTAAAATTGAGGTCCTTAAACTCATCAATCTATGATGATTTGAAATACCATCGGTTCAACAAAACATAGGGTATTGGGATAACACATTTTTGACGTTTCAAAATATCTTAGTTGAAATCCCACATCGAAAAATGAATTAATGAGGCCTCTATTTAAAATAAAGAGTGGAAAGTATGAAGATTACCGAAAATAACACATACTAGGGTTCCATATAGGAAAATATGGATATGGAGGAGAAATCTAACCATCAATTATCTGACAGAGAGTGGTAGAGAACATGGCTATGAAAAGGCCAACAATCCTAAAGCCATAAATTAGTGATGATTTAAGGTACCATCTAGGACAACATTTTTGTTCTAAGTTCCTTTTATTAATGTTGAGGAATTTATTTATGAGTTTGTCTAAGATCATAAGGAGATATACTTACTTTATAATTAGAGTTTTATCTAATAATAAATTTCTACCACAAACTCATCTTTCACTCTAAGAGATAATAGAACGTAAAAAAAAATTTATACAGGGTTCCAAAATAAATGAATTTATAATTCATATACCAGATCTTTTAATAAAAACTAAATTATTTAATCCAGGACATCTCGTGGGCCAGTGGTAGGTGATACACCCTTGTCGCCCTTCAGTTGCGGGTTCAAGTCTCGCAGCCTTGCCGGACGCGACGGGTTACCGCCCAACCTCCGGGTTTTCCTTTTATGGTAATCCAAAATAATCCAAACTAGAACTATCCAAAATACTTCTATCCAGACTCACAGTCCAACATTTATAAGTAAGGTAAACATAATGTAGAACCTTTTTACCCCGTAATATCATATGAATACCTTCATCATGTATTCTTTTAATACACTGAAACATCATGAATTACCATATTCCTTATTGATTACATTCATGCTCCCTTATTCCATATAGAAAGCCGGATATACTTCATTAATCCAAAAATGTTTTAAACCCCAAAAATGATGGAATATACAAATCATTAATCAGTTCGAAGGTAGTCAAGAATATCCAATTTAATTTATCCAAAACAATCATGTATTATTCCAAAATCACTACTTCGGTATCAGAACTATATTATGGTTTATCATTCTCTCAACCATATATTTTCCAAAAATTTATCCTGCTATTGAGTCACTTTTCTTTGTTCCACATAATCTCAAGTCCTTAATGAAATAGTACTGCAGTACAATCCTTATATACTCCATAATTATTATAACAAGTACATTGTTGATACAACACTCAATTGACATAATCAACATAAGAACTCTAATCATTCCTCCTCATCTGTGGTAGTATCATAACTTGATTATTATCCAATAGCATCATTTGCGGCATAGTCTGATGACTGGGACATAGGTTCGCATAGTGTCCAAACTCCTTGCAAATGAAGCATTGTACATTTGAGACCATTTTCTCACCCTTGCAGTCACGTACTTTGTGCCCTTTTTCCTCCACACTTATAACAAACTCTCATTCCTTTCAGGCAAGTTCCAGGGTGTTTCTTTCCACAGTTACCACATATGGGAAAATTATTCTTTTCCCTCTTCCCTTTATCCATCTTTCTCTCTTCCAGCCTTTTCTTCTCTTGCTTCCCTTCAAAGGCATAGGACTCAGTAAACTCTTTACTTATCTTATCAACACATGATATTATTTCTTCATATGATGATAATACATGGGTGACTATTTCTCTTATAAATTCTAGCTTAAGACCATGAAAGATATGATCCTTCCTTCTCTTTGAATCATGTGTATTTCTGGAGTTCTCATTCCTTCTACTGGGCGCCATTTCTAAACAATGGCATAAACTAGATCAGTTTATGAATCAAAATACATAATCCCATACTTATAAAACACTTAACATAAATTGAACTATTTATGGATATAATCCATAATCATAAAAATGTTTTCTTTGAGGAAGTATATACTCATAAACCCTTCATAATGATTTGTAAAGATAGTGAGAGTTATCCTAAGCATATCCCCCGGGAGTGTCGTAACCAAGAGTGCAGCAAGGCCCGTTGTCGTGCACCAGTTCCCGTTCGAGTCTAGCTCAAAGCGGTGTTTTCGGGTTTTACCCCTAGGTACATCTGTGCCAGAGCCGCCTCTACCTGCTCGTATCCAGACAGGGATGTATTGCTCGGAAAACTCACAAAATCTCTACAATACCAAAATTCTAGGAAGTTCTTCTATACAAATCCTCAAAGTTCATCTTAGGTATACGTGCTCTAATCAGAGTTTATCTAAATCTAGCTTCCAAGGTTTGTACTAAACTTCCTCTGATACCAACTGTAACGCCCCGACCCCAGCTGCCCAGAGTCGGTGCATTAATTACGTAACATTGGCATGATCACAAGAAAGATCAAATCCCGAAAGACCGATTAGTTTAGTAGCCTTGGAAACACTAGATATATTCATAAGTTTTACATTACATCATAAAATGAAAAACTACTACAACAACATAATGTTTCCAACGTCCACACTATAAACCCATAATATCCCTGCAAGTCAATCATAATTTACTTCTTCACTACCTGGGAAAAATAAAACATAGAAAAGGGGTGAGCTCAAATGCCCAGTAAGGATAACAATAAAGCGGAACATTCAAAATAAGCATAAACATTTAAGGCAATGAATTACTAAAACAAAAGCCTTTTAAAAATTGAACTTCAACATAGTATGGCAAAAGTAAAATGAAATAATGCCATTTACTTGTTCACATGGATATTCTACTAATCGAATAATCACATGCAATATCAATAACCACTTTCATAATGTTGGAATGCATAATGCCAAACGTTAATTTCATTGTCTAGGCCTCATCCCAAGACCTAGGGGTTACTTCTAACCGGAACCCAACCCGGAGTGCCTCTAATAACCGGACACCAACCCGGAGTGCCTCTAATAACCGGACACCAACCCGGAGTGCCTCTAATAACCGGACACCAACCCGGAGGGCATACTTTTACCAGTCCCTAACCTGGAGGGCTTACTTTAACCAGTCCCTAACCTGGATGGCTTACTTTAACCAGTCCCCAACCTGGAGGGCTTACTTTTACCGGTCCCCAACCCGGAACATACTTGTTTAGCACATTCATCTGAAGAAAAGTTTGAAATATAACATAAACATTCGGGTTAAAACTAGAATACGAAATGTCAATAGTTTCACCATAAACTATGAATGGTATAAAATAGCACATCCACATTCAAACATATCACAAAACCTTCAATACATTATAGAAGTTTTGTATTATAATAAATCAACTTCAAATAATCATAAAATCCATCAAAGGATGTTGACATAGATGAAATCAAAATTCTTTTAAAAGAAGTATCTCATTTTATTTTGAAATCATTTAAGATCCATATAAAATAAAACATTTTCTTTGAAAATATTCTTATAAGCTTGTAAGGAAAGCTTTGAAGATTTTATAACGGCGTAAAATAACCGCACCCGCCGTATAAGTTAAAAAAAACATTCTTACCTCAATTCTGTCGAAAAGGTTAAAAAGGACCTTGTTTTGAAAACGACGGAAAGATTCCTTTATAAAACTCTTATAAAAAGTCAAACAAGGGTATAAATGACTTTAACCCATATTCTTGTAAATAGTAAATATGTTTTGAAATACATTTCGAAGAAACATGGATGTGGATGATAAAGAGATCCCAGTAGATTATTACGTATAATACAACCTCGGATAATGAAGAGATTGTGAAATAACCCTTACCTTGTACTTTTCCTTGGTTGTGGTAGGTTAACCTCCTGTATAATGGTGAAATAATTGTTATTAAATTATACAAGAATCATATACATTAATATGATATCATATATGATCTTTTAATATTGATTTGATAATAATATCTTAGTATTATCGTTGTTTTGGGTGTTAACTTACTTGTTTTCTTTCATATGTTTTGTTACGTAAGACATGTTTGTAAAGGATAGGTTGTATATTATTCATATCCAGAATGATATCAAGTCCTTAAACATCATTTTTAAATCATAAAATGATAATTACGCTTTAATGGTTACGATGGAGAATGAATCTCATCGCGTTCGTGGAGACGGTAGTCCGTACGTACGCACGAGCGACAATATCATCCTTTTGATATTAAAATAATATATAAATGGATGGTATATCATATATAAAGAATCATTAACATGTTATATTTATTATTTACATGAGTTACACATCATTATTATACCCATCCAAATAATATTATATTGAATAACAATTACACCACGACGTGGAGACGGAAAGCCGTACGTACGCACGTATGGTGACATGTTATTCAAAGGGTGGATAGAATACTGAATATGATTGTACCATATTTATAATAACATCACAGTATATGTGAGATACTGGAGTTATTATTTTAGAATGGTAAGAACAAAGGAAGAAGAAGTGGAAGAAGAAATGAACTTGGAGAAGGGTGGTGAAATCATTACCTCTTCTTCGGGTTCTTCCTTTTGATTTGATCAAAAGGGCTCCTTAGGTTGGCTTTCTGATCAAACTAAGGCCTCTAGGTTGTATTTAGGGATGTTGGGAGAGTATTTGGGCAGAGTTTTGCCGAACCAAAAGGCTTTAGAGGTGTGAAGAAATGAGAAGGAGGAGTGCCCTTTTATAAGAGGGGTGAGGGGCACCTTTGGAAAAGCTAGAAATATTAATTTATAATAAATTCATATTCGGTTTCTAAAGGCTCCAAAGTTGACTATTCAAAGTATGAGGTGGGGATAGGTCGAAAAAAACTCATCCAATAGAATTTAGACAGGTTTGGGTACTTATATTAACCTTATCTTTAAGTATTAACTCTAAGTTAATTAGTTTCACTTTTACAATGTCTCTTTGTATTTTTATATAATATGGTTAATAAACTTACTATATACATCCAAGCGACCCCCAAGTGGTCCATTAATGAGGAACCTATCATAATATAAGTCTCTTGGCCGAACCTTAGATTTTTAGGAATTTAATATCAATTAATAATATAATATTTGTTTTAAGAACTCTTTTATGTCAATTTTGACACTATTCAATAGTTGATTTTTGTGAAACTCCTAACAGATTGATTAATTCGAACAAAGTCAATTAAATCAATCCTAATATATCATATTATCATAGAAAATTAGTTTAATTCATTAAAAGTTTCATATTATAATTATTTGGGTATTTATAAGATCAATTATTTTAATTTTTCACTATTTTAGTAATTACTGCATCATCATTGTGTCATAAATAAAATAAATTATTTAATGTCTAAAAATTATAAATAAAATATCATTATGTAGGAAATCTTTTTATCTTTCTAATTAATATTTATAATCGAAAATCCAACATGTATAACCCTATGTAAAAATTGTTCTTCTAAAAGATGTAAGCTTATGCCATTTTTATTTTTATTTTAACTTTATTAATATAATGTGTCATTATCACTTACAAGTGGATCCATGGGGTCCCAAAATAGACCCAAAGATGCCCATGGTCGACCATGTATCAACCAATAGGGTTAAGACACGTTTTAGGGTAATTTAGTATTATTATAATATTATTTTTTTTAACCCTTATTTACCGGATTTACCCTTTAACCATGGTAAATAAAATATTTACCACAGTAACTTTTCAAAATGTCTAAAAATAAAAGTTACCTATTTACACAATTTGAACATCCTGATTCCAAATATGGAATCCATTTTCCTAAATTCAAAACACAGAAGTGGCAGAAATTAATTTAAAATTAATTCCCGCTGTCAAAACAAAAAGCGTGTTTTTAAGAGATAATAACTATCAAAAGATTGACACTTGTTTATGTTCGGTTTAATTGTAAAATTATGTCCAATGACCAACATTATATTAAATGGTAAAAATACATTCTAAATATACTTTAAAACCACTAAAATTCATAATTTATCACTATTAATTATTTTGATTAAAAAGGTTGTTTTTAATTAAAATTTAGAAATTTTCACTATTCATCAAAATATGAAAGTTATCCGAAATGTACCAAAATTTCACCCTAGGCTAATTTCGATATTCTGAATCCAAAAATGAAGTCCATTTTGAAATATAAAATATATATGATTTCAAAAATTAGGTATTACTATTCACAACGGCTAGTTTAATCGGTTGTGGTGTGTGTTAAAACTCGAAGTTGCGTATAACACACGCTACTGTATTATTCAAAGGAAAGCGTACCGTGGAAGCTTGGGATGTTTCATTTTAAATTTTTTTGATGTCCCCATTTAGTCAATATGTTTAAAATATTGTATTTAAAAAGGGTTCACTATTAAAAGTTGATAAAAGTGCAATACTGAAAATGAATTTGTTCTTGCATTATATCAAAGAAACTCATAATATGGATTCTAAAATTATAAGGATTATATAAAGTTTAAAATTTAGATAATACTATTCATAACCGCTTTTGAATGGCTTATTTTTGTATGTCATGGTGTGATTGAACTCGGTGTTGCGTGTAGTGCATGTTATTTAATTATTTTGAAGAAATAACACACTATGAAATCTTGGGGTGTTACAATATTAAATATTACATCATTGTGCTTTCATTAAACATACCGAAAACTCAAAATTGTATTTTTTACTATTCACAACAATTCAACTATTTCTGTAAAATCCAAAAAAGTCACCCTAACCATTATTGGACACATAGAATTAAAAAATGTACCCCATTTTATGAAAATAATTTTCTAAATATGAAAAATTTAATTTTAAATAAAATTATCATTTACTTGAAAAATACCACCTCTAAAATTATAAATGATTTTATAAAAATTAAAAAATATTAACTAAGGTCTCATAAAATAAAGTTATAATCCGAAGAAAAAAAAATTATTTTAAGACTATATTTTATGAAAATGATTTTTCTTTTAAATCCTTATATTAATTATAAATTTTTAAATAGACATTTACATTTTATAAAAACACTAGTACCCAACTAATAATTTTTAAATCATATGTTTACTTATACTATTATATCATATTACCAATTATAGGATGCCTAAATTATATTTCTATTTTTTTAGGTGAGGTTACTATTCCATTGGTCATATTACTATTCATAAGGGTAATGTTTCAATTTCAAAGGGTCAAGTTACTATTCACAAAAAATAAGTTAATCCTATCATACTCTAAATAACTTTGTGATCGCAACAATGTATATATATTTTTCGAAATTCATGTCGCATAAGTGAATTTTTTTAATGCTAATCCTATAGGTGTGGCGAGAAGGTAGCTATAAATAATGTTTTTAATAAGTTTTTACATCTAATTCAAATATAAAAATGATTCTAACGATCTACATTCTATTAAAATATATATAATTAATCCTCTCTGACTTTAAAAATCAATTTAAATTATAATAATTATTTAAACGAAAAACACAATTTTTAACTATAATGCAATATCTTTACTATTCATCAAAAAATGACACTTCTTAGAAAAATACTAAAAATTCATCTTAAATTAATTTTCACATTAAAAATTAAAATTTTTTGTTTATCTTACCATAATAATTATCTTAGAATGAGTAATTTGAATTTTAAATATAAAAATCCTTATTCATTAAAAATAATAGTGGATAGAAAAAGCAATGAAATTGCATAGTGAAATTTCTAACATGTAAAAAAATAAATTTATTTTATCATTTACATTTAAAAAGGGGTGTCTTAATAATACTACTTAATTAAAATATTCATTATTCATAATAACTTAATTTATTATAATAATTATATAATTTTTGAAAATTATAATTTGGTTTGAAAACGTTAATTTATCAAATTTATCTCAGTTACACACATATTTTTTTAATAAAAATTATTTATAAATGTGTATATCCAATTGTTGTTCATAATTATACTAATCCAAAATTATTCATGATGTATGATGTTCTCGTGAAATAAAAATTCATTATATGTGCTTCTATTATAAAACATAATAAAAATTTTTTAGGAGGAAATAGATCCATAAAGAAAAGAAGTACATTTTCAGGTCATTATAGTGGGGGCATTCATCATGCTGAAGGTCATCAATAAGTACTCGTAGTGATTATAGAGATATCAGAATGTCATCTTCAATATAACCTCACCCTTTACCTGAAACTGGTGATAGCCTGATCTAAGGTCTATCTTTAATAAACATCATGGCTCTATCAATTGATCAAAGAGGTCATCGATCCTCAATAGTAAAAACTTAATCTTTACGGTCACCCAATTTAGGTATAGATAATCCAAACAAAACCTTAAGATCTCGCTCACCTTTTTGCTGAAAAACACTAGGGATGCTAAAGGGGGAGACACTGGGTCTCACGAATCCAATCCTCTGTAAGTCCAACAACTATACCATCAGATCTCAAAGCTCTGTGGGAGCCACTCTATATTCATGAACATATATTAGGTCCATCTCCGGGTTTAATTGAATGAAAATTTTTCCCTTTATCATGAGGAATGCATGTAATGTCCTTAGAAAATACGTCCTCATAGTCTGCCACCACCACAGAAAATTGGTAGCCCACAACATCCACTGCTCCATGAGTCATATGAGGCAACTAGTGAGTAATCATTGTCACCCACATATATATGTGCCCAAACTTATTTTCTTGGGTTTATTTTTTACCCATAGAGGAAAAATCATTTTTATTTACACATACACACCACATCCTCTTCATGAAATAGTTGATCTGTGCATGAACTGTGTATAGAAAGTTCATTTCTAAAATGACCTCGTAATGCCTAATAACTGCTATAAGGATATCCCATAAGAATATATCTCCTCCAAGTATTAGATAACATTGTTGGAAGAATTTTATGATCATTTAGTCACCTCTAATAGGATTCCCAAAAGCATTAAGGTTGAGCATTTGGCTCAATAAAAATATTTAGGTATTATAATAGGGATGTAGCAAGAAAGGAGTGGCACATTCCTATTTATATAAAAAATAAAGCTAATTTAGGAAAGATAAAGATCATACCTCTAATCATCCCAGGTGCCTCTGGGTCACCGGGCTCAACTACCTACAACTGCCATCTCCCCTTTCCATTATCTCCCTGTGTCGGGCAGGGACCACTTGGGGGTGGTGTTGGCAAAAAGTAAAACCTTCTTCTAGCTCAATACAATCTCACTACTCCTCTATCAATCCCATATTTTCAATTCCATTATTTGGTACAAATCCTCTTTCGGTTCTTATCTTTCTCTTGGTTTCTGGGTTATTCAGGTTTGAAATTTTGGTGACTCTTGTGTTGTTGATCTATGACCTTAGTCTTGGGGGGCATGGATGGTAATTAGACTCCTATTTTTTCAAAGGTATGGTGTTAGGTTGTGGTGATTTTGAGTTTTTTTTGTGACACTTCTAGTGGCACCACTTGTGGGGTAAGTTGTTGAGGTTGTTTTTACCCACGAGTTAGATGAGTCCTGGAGAGAAAAGGTAGTTTTCTATTGGGTATTTTCCTCACCTATACTTATCATATATCTTCCCCATTGGTTTCTCCCTTGGACCCCCTAAAATTGGAGGAAAATTGAAGGTGTTTGGGTGCCCAAAATAGGCCGTATAGTTTGGCCACATAGTTCCAAACCGCGCATGAAAACTATGCAGGGTTGTCTAGCTCATAAAAACTGTTTTTAAATTCCAAGTTTTCCCTTCCGGAAGTAAACCAAATCTGACACATTTCTTCCCCATTTAGTACCCTACCTCTATGTCCAGCCTCCAAGGTCGCTCCTGCTCCCTTGGACCTTATCTTTGAAGGGAGATTTGATGGGGGAAACATCAAAATTATGAAAGTAAGACCTCCTCTATTTGATTTCTTCCCTTTCCTTAGGGTTTCTTTCACCCTTTTGTGAGTTCTATATTGTCCAGAAACTAGGGTTTGTACCTAGGGTTTAACCATGGGTCTTTTTGTTGAAATATTGTGGTTTAGGGATGAATTTACCTTCCTTGAGGTGTGACAGTGGGGAGGTTAATGTTTCACACCATGTTTTATATGTTTTGACCCCAAAGGTAGGTGATTTGAGGTGTAACCATTTTATGATGAGTTAGCATGCTTGGTTTATTAATTTAGCATGTTTCTAATCTACTTTGTGTTGTGTGAAAACCGTTTTTGATTCATTTTGTAACACCTCTAGATTTTATGAGATATATTCTTTTTAATTTATTTCATATATTCTGTTCTATGCTATGCCAAGATTATCTTGTACTATACACAACACCGTATTAGCTTAAAGTATGCACAGCACTATTCTTGGCTCGTGTTACACACAATTTCAGGTTCATTTTGTGGAAATTATTCTACGCAACATTAAGTATATATTTTGTTTAATGTATAAATAAAATAAGTTTTGATTATGTTATACGCAAAACCAAAAAGATCTTTTACTACACGTATCCCTGACTTGTCTTTCATTACACGCAATCAAGACCTTCTTCGATAGCGTGTGTAGTACACAATACCGAGTTTCACTAAAAGAGATGTTATTATAATATTATTATGAACTAGCCATTATGAATAGTAATACCCAATTTTTGAAATTTTATAAATTTTATCATTCAAAATAGTATTCATTTTTGGATTTAGAATATCGAAATTAGCCTAGGGTGAACTTTTGGTATTTTTCTGAAAACTTTCAATTTTTGATGAATAGTGAAAACACTGGGTTACTATTTAAAAACCGAATTTTTATTTAAATAATAATTTATTTTATTTAAATTTATTTTATGTCAAAATTTATACATAATACCTATATAAGTTCAATGTAATTCATTTGAGTCATTTTATAATAATTTTATATATATAGAAAATTTATTGAACTTTTTACCGTCTTTTACCCACCTTCTAGAAGCATTTGCAATTTTACATAAAACAGAATTTTTACCGTTTCTGTGAGTTGAATTTCAAAAATATGAGAGATAAGGTTAATATCAAGTAGTAAAATGTGGTTCAATAAGACAAAAACAATTTTTGGTGAATAGTAACTATTAACTTTTATTTACCACGGTTAAAAGTAAATAGGGTAATTAAGGGTAAAAATGATATTATTATTACCCTAAAACATGTAATAATTCTATTAGATAAGTTTAATTAGACGAAAAAAATATTAGGAATAAAATATTACCCTTTAGGTCCACTTGGATTAGATTAGGACACTTATTATTATTTTATTTAAAGAAGAGTTAAAAGAGTTAAAATCAACGTTTCATAACTAAAACATTTTTAATATATGGTTATACATAAGATAAATTAAACTATAAATATTCATTATAAATATAAAAATATTTCCTACATAATGGTATTTTATTTATAATTTTCACACATTAAATAATTTAATTTATTTATGACACAATGATGTTGCAGTAATTACATTATTAATAAAATATAATCATAATTGATGTTATAAACAGAAAAATAAATGTAATTTTAGACTTTTTAGGAATTAAAATAATTTTATAGGTTAATATTACATTTTATTATTGATTAAATTAACTTTTTTCGAACTAATCAGGCTGTTATGATTTTCACAATAATCAATTACTGAATAGTGTCAAAATTGACATAACATAGTTTAAAAACAATTATATTATTAGTTGTTATTCTATTCCTAAAAATATATGATTCGTCCAAATTATATAGATAAGGTTATATATATTAAAAATGAACCAATTAGGGTTCGTTTGGATCTTTATAGTATGTTTATTAACCATAAAGTGTAAGAAAACAAGAAGAAAGGGTAAAAGTTAAATTATTTAAGTTAGAGATAAATATAAATGATAAGGTTAAAATAGTAACCTAAACTTGTCTAAAACATATTGGTTGAGAGGATATCGACTCATCCCCACTTTATCTTTGAAATAATTCACTTTGAAGCCATTATAAACTGAATATGACTTTATTATAAAATAATATTTTATGTTTTTCTTAAAGTGCCCCTCTCCTCCCTTATAAAAGGGCACCTCCTCCCTCTCCTCTTTACATAATTTTGAGCCTTCAATCTCATAAAAAACCTAACCATTTATCTTCTCCACTTCCCTATCAAAATTCTTGAGGTTCTGGTATCCTCTAAAGATCTACTTAGTGCCTTAAGAGGAAGCTTAAAAGAGGTGCGTCAAAGAAGAGGTAACCTCTTCTACCGATTATTTCAAGTTTCTTTCTTCTTCAACTTCCTCTTATTTAGTTGTTTCATTGTAAATTAATACAATAAGTATCAAAAAATTAATTATATGAAATTATGAATATTAAACAACCGCATTTCACCTTCTATCCATCCTATGAAAAACAAAATCACCGCACGTGCGTACGTACTGAATACCGTCTCCACATCGTGGTGTATTCTATTTTTCCACCACCACCTTACTTGGATAGGTATAATGGTGTAAAGAATAACTATATATAGTTATTATAACATCATAATGATTCTAAAATATTATATCATCCACTCAAATTCCATTCAATAATCATGGGAACGATATCATCGCTCGTGCGTACATACCGATTACCGTCTCCACAACGCGATGAGATTCATTATCCATGTTAACCATTAAAGAATGATTATAAAGTATATAGAATGAATAATAATGAAATATATGACATAATAAATCTACTGGATTTATGTATATATATATATGTCATCTAATTACTTCCATTCAAGTCAATAAGGAAACAAAAACAGCGTTCATGCATACATACGACCTACCGTATCCATTAACGGTGTATTTTATTCTATTTATTGATCTATCATATATATATTTATATGATGAATATATATTATATATAAATCATGTTTTAAATTTTTTAATTAAGTAAATCAGGATATAAGTAATAACAACAAGTCGAAACACGTATATAAATGAAGCAATTTTACCTAAAACGATTCTTAAACATGGAATTGACAAAAGAACGTGTAATATAAAGTCATAAGAGAATCATATATGATATCATAAATATTATTATGGTTCTGTTACCAGTTAATAATATGTTTAAACCCACTATACAGTAGTTTTAGATACGTATGAAGCATATTAGACCTAAGGTAAGGGATAATTTTTCAATCTCATTTTTATTCGAGATTGCTTACACGTAAGTATTTACTGGGGTTATATTTTTCACCCATGTCCTTAAAAATGTTTTTCATAAAGTGTTTAATATTCTTCCATGTATATTTAAAGTCATTTTTACCCCTATTTGACTTTTAATTTGTGTTATGGAAGGAATCTTTCTTTTGTTTACCGTACGTGGTACTTTTTGACTTTCCCGACAATAGTACGAGGAGAATGTTTTTTAACTTATATGGCATGAACAGATTTTTACGGTTTCATAATTCCTAATTTTAATGAATGTTATTCTAAATGTTTTGATGATTATTTTCAACAAAATTTTTTTCTTTTAAAATTTCATGGCATTTTGAGAAAAGAAAATTATTTTGAAGAAGAAAGGATATTTTCCTCAAGAATTCATTTAAAGTGTTTTATCAAAAATATTTTCCATATAAGATGACATTATTTAGTATGATTATGTTTCAAGTATAATGTATATATTATCTAAATGGTTTTATTTTTCTTATTATTAAATGATATCCATTTCTTTTATACAGATTATGTTATGATGGGATGATGTTTATGAAACCCATCTTATTCGTTGGGTTATTATGAATGATGAATGTTTATTTTGTGGCACACAAAAGAATGATTTTATTATGATATGGGTGGGACCTATATCTACCTCCAATTCATTTGTTAGATATTTATATCTCATGATATAGACATGGCTGGAACAGTATGTTAATCCGGTTCAGTGATACAGGACTGGAATGAGGAGTGAACTCGATTCAGAAAGGGACTTTGTCCACTAAGATGGTCTTGGCAGCAGGGACTTGGCTAATATGGAAAAATATCTCATGTGATTAATGGTTTTACAAAATTAAATGTTTTATTCCCATGCTATTTTATCATGATTGATGTTCCTTTATGATCTATGCCTTACGTACTACCAAGATTTATTTCACAACTCATGATTTTTATGTTTAAACTTTATGTTCATGTTTTGAAGTTCAAATTTATATGGTTTGTTTTATTTTCTCCATGATTACCCTTAATGAGAATTTAAGATCACCCTTTATATGTTTTATTTTCCACAGGATATAAAAAAGGTTTTAGGTAAGAAAAAAAGGGGAAGATCTTTATGGTAGATGTTGAAGATCTTTCACCAAGATTAGAAGATTATTTTTCTGAGTTTCCAAAGAAACTAAACTATTACGGTCTTTGTTTGTTTGTTTTTGTTATGTATTAAAGTAATGTATTGTCTATGTATGTCAAGCAATTATTCTCTACAGTCGGTATTAGAGGAAAGGTTTAGTTAACCTTTGGAAACTAGGGTGTGAAAACTTTAGTGAAATCCCTAGAGATATTTCTAAGGTATGTATAGGTATGTCCCTAAGGATAAGTATATGTATAGGTTATAGTCCTAGAATTATGGTAAAGATATTAGAATTAAACCTAAGATGTTATATATTAAAAGTAACCCCCCTTTATTATGCTATTTTCCTAGCATGATTTTTTCCTCTCAGACTATTCTTTTTGGGTTTTAGACGATGGATGGAACCTGAAGGAACCGTGTTGATCAATGTAATGGAAATGCAATGATTGTACTCCTAAACAAACCATTGTTATGGTAGATGGAGTGTAAAATATTATTGCTATACTTACACAAGATATGAATCATTATGGACTTCCAAATGAATAGAGAAGGGAACAATATTCTATTGAGTCCTTCATGAGGCAACACCCACCTTCTTTCAGCGGGTCTTCTAATCCACTTGTTACTGAACAATGGATCAGTACCATTGAAAAGATATTTTCTATACTTCGTTGTTCAGAACATGAAAAATTAATTCTGGATGTTTACCGTTTAGAAGGTGAATCAAACCAGTGGTGGACTCTAATTAAGAATACAAGGCCCCATGATGAAATTGAATCCATGGAATGGAAGGAGTTCAAGAACTTTTTTTTTTCAAAAAGTACTTCCCTCGTATTATTCGAACAAAGATGGAGAAGGAGTTCCTTGAGAATAAAAAAGGATGATGAATCTGTTGGTATATAGGAAGCGAATTTTACAAGGCTTGCAAGGTATGCATATGGATTTATCATCCAACCTACAAGTAAAGTTGATCGATTCTTCAGTGGATCAAAACAAAGTCTTCCAAGGGAATTAGCTATAATAGACTTCAGTACCTATGAATAAATTTTGTGTTGTACTATCAAGGTAGAACTAGAAGTTGGTGTTACATATCCATCTCATGGTTTTGAAAAGAAACTAAAGATGGAGTTCAAGGAAAAATCTCAGAACAATGTTGAAAAGAAGGTGGATTTTTCTTTATGCTCAATGTGTGGAAAGAAGCATAGTGGAGATTGTCTAAAAGGTAATAGAAAATTTTTCAGTGTGGAAAAGAAGGTCATTGAGCAGCTGAGTGCTGAAGTAATAGGAAAAATGTTTCTAATTACGTGAATAGAGAAAATACTACAGATAATGCTCCACCAACTCTTCAATGCTACAAGTGCAAGGAAATTAGGCATTATGCTAACCAATGCCCTAATCCAAGGGTTAATGATGATCGACGTGAGAAACCTATTAAGGAAAAAGATAAAGGTAAGTCACATGAAATCACTATTTGTGATGTGGATTATGACAATTATGTTGTGGAATTATTAAGTGTTTATGTATTGGGATTTCAAAATAGTATCATGGAATCTCATTTACGGTATTGTGGAATTTTGGAATATCTATGTATTGGTTTTCAATATTTATATGGTACCGAAAAACATGAAAAGTGATTGAAATATTTTTGGAAATAAGATGACGTACACATAATGAAGGGATAAATAGAAAATTAAATGAGCTCATAACTGATATACGGACAAAGTTATATCATGGTTTGAGTATATAGAAATTTTGGGATTTTGATATGTGGAAAAAGTTAACTTTTGACAGCATTAATGTTTTCACTAAGGTTCAATGGGTATTAATTTTTCAAGAGAATACATTATTAAGGTATTCACATGTCTGGAATGTGACCAAAAAGATATATTTTATGATATATGGAGGATAAATGAGGGTATTCACATGCTTGTTATGTAACCTTTCAAGTAATCGTTTTCTTTATACTATGAGATTGGACATATGTATCTTGAATAAGCCTAAAGATTGGAATGGATTATGTTGGAAATCATATAGTATTGTTTAAGGATATAACTTTTTTTTTCGATATTATTTATGAAATGTTATATTAGTGTAGTTTTAGAAAAAGGACAACCCATAGGACGGGCGACAACCCGTCCCGTCAGACAAGGATGTAGGAATCGAACCCACAACCGAAGTGCGACAGGATTTTATCACATACCAATGGCCTACAATAAGTCCTTGTTTAGAAGACACTAGTTTTATTTTATTAAGTGCTATGATAGATGAAGTATAAGTCCATTTTTGGAACCATATACGATTAATCTCACCATAATATGGAATTATAACTTTTGATAATATTATGTTTGAGATAGATGGAATGGCCTATCATTCTATCGCATGATCTGCTAACACTTTTCAAAAGACAAATTCAACTTCATTTATTTAATAGGTGAAGTGTAAATTGTTCAACGCATGAGAAATGACAATATTTTACCAAAATCAAGTTAGTATTTATTCTAATTAAAATTATTCAACTCTAGGGAAATGATCTTGAAAACCAAAAATGTTGTCCTAGTGTCCTCATATCTGATGAATTAGATGGTACCTTAGATCATCACAAATTTATGGCTTTGTGATTGTTGGATTTTTCATAGCCATGTCTTATACCACTCTCCATTAGAACATGTTGGTTAGATTTTTCATCCATATCCATATTTTCACCTATGTTCTCCTTTGTGGAAACCCAATGATGAGTTAATTTGGGTAATTGTTATGTTTCATACTTTAGTTTTTAAAATTAAGTTTTAGTACTAATTTTTATGATGTGGGTTTCTATGAAAGAAACTTTTAAGTAGTAAACAATTTATAACCCCGAAGAATTTTGAGGGCGAAATTTATTTTAAGGGGGGTAGAATGTAACACCCCGAGATTTTGTGGGATATATTCTTTTTAAGAGTTAATTTTTTTCAATTAACTTTTTTCGAACTAATAATGTTGTTATGATTTTCACAAAAACCAATTACCAAATAGTGTCAAAATTGACGTAAAATAGTTTTTTAAACAAATATTATATTATTAATTATTATTCTATTCCTAAAAATCTAAGTTTTGGCCAAATGACTTAGATAAAGTTATATTAATTAATAATGAACCACTTGGGGTTCTTTTGTCTTGTAACAATAAGTTTATTAACCATATAGTGTAAGAAAACAAGAAGACACAGTAAAAGTTAAATTATTTAACATAGAGATAAATATAAATGATAAGGTTACAATAGTAACCTAAACTTGTATAAAACATATTGGTTGAGAGGATTTCGACCCATCACAACTTTATCTTCGAAATAAGTCACTTTGGAGCCATTATAAACCGAATATGACTTTATTATAAAATAATTTTCTAAGTTTTTCCTAAAGTGCCCCTCTCCTCCCTTATAAAAAGTAACCTCCTCCCTCTCCATTTTACACAATTTTGAGCCTTCAAGATCAGAAAAAACCTGCCCATTTCTCTTCTCCAATTACCTATAAACATTCTGGGGGTTTTGGTCTCCTCAAAAGACCACCTCTAGTTCCTTAAGAGGAAGCTTAAAAGAGGTGTGTCAAAGAAGAGGCAATCTCTTCTACTGATTATTTCAAGTTTCTTTCTACTTCAACTTACCCTTATTTAGTTGTTTAATTGTAAAGTAATACAATAAGTATCAATAAAATACTTATATGACATTATAAATATGAAACAAACCCATTTCACCTTCTATCCATCCTATAGAAAATGAAATCACCGTGCGTGCGTACGTACGAAATACCGTCTCCACGCCATGGTGTAATCTATTTTTACACCACCACATTACTTGGATGGGTATAATGGTGTAAATAATTACTATATATGGTTATTATAACATTATAATGATTCTGAAATATTATATCATCCACTCCAATTTCATTCAATAATTATGGGAATGATATCATCACTCGTGCGTACGTACAGATTACCGTCTCCACGACGCGATGAGATTCATTCTCCATGTTAACCATTCAAGAATGATTATAAAGTATATATAATGAATAATAATGAAATATATGACATAATAAAGCAACTGTATTTATGTATATATATATATATATGTCATCGAATTACTTCCATTCAAATCAATAAGGAAATGAAAACAACGTTCATGCGTATGTATGACCTATCGTCTCCAGGAACGGTGTATTTCATTCCATTTATCAATATATCATATATATATTTATATTATGAATATATATTATATATAAATCATGTTTTAATTTCTTTAAATAAGTAAATCAGGATATAAGTAAGAACAAAAAGTCAAAACACGTACGATAAATGAAACGATTTTACCTAAAACGACCCTTTAACATGGAATTGACAAAAGAACGGGTAATATAATGTCATAAGAAAATGATATATGATATCATAAATATTATTATGCTTCTATTAAAAGTAAATAATATGTTTAAACCCACTATACAGGAGTTTTAGATACGTATGAAGCATATCAGACCTAAGGTAAGGGATAATTTTTCAATCTCATTTTTATCCGAGATTGCTTATACGTAAGTATTTACTGAGGTCATATTTTTCATCCATGTACATAAATTTTTATTAATAAAGTGTTTAATATTATTCCATGTATGTTTAAAGTAATTTTACCCTCTTTAAATTTTAATTTGTGGTCTGTAAGGAATCTTTATTTTGTGTACCATACGTGGTACATTTTTTCTTTTCTGACAAAATTACGAGGAGAATGTTTTTCTAACTTATACGACATGAACAAATTTTTATGATTTCATAAAACCTAATTTTCATGAAGATTCTTCTACATGTTTTCATGATTATTTTCAACAAAATCATTTTTTTAAAATTTCATGGCATTTTTAGAAAAGAAAATGATTTTTAAGAATAAAGGATATTTTCCTCAAGAATTTATTTCAAGTGTTTTATCAAAACTATTTTCCATCTAAGATGAAATTATTTATTATGATTATGTTTCAAGTATAATTAATCTATTATTTAAATGGTTTGATTTTTATTATTATAAAATGATATCCATTTATTTTATATAGATTATGGTATGATGGGATTATGTTTTTGAAACCCATTTTATTCGTTGGGTTATTATGAATGATGTATGTTTATTTTGTGGAACACAAAAGAATGATTTCATAATAAGATAGTTGGGACCTATATCTACCTCCAATAAATTGGGTAAATATTTATATCTCATGAGATAGACATCGCTGGAATGGTATGTTAATCCGGTTCAGTGATACAGGACTGGAATGAGGAGTGGACTTGATTCAGAAAGGGACTTTGTCCACTAAGATGGTCTTGTCAGCAATGCCTTGGCTACTATGGAAATCATATCATATGCTTAATGGTTTTCCAAAATTAAATGTTTTATTCCCATGATATTTTATAATGATTGATGTTCCTTTATGATCTATTCCTTACGTACTACCAAGATTTATTTCACAACTCAAGATTTTGATGTTTAAACTTTATGTTCATGTTTTGAAGTTCAAATGTATATGATTTGTTTTATTTTCTCCATGATTAACCTTAATTAGAATTTGAGGTAACCCTTTATATGTTTTCTTTTTCCCATGATATAAATAAAGGTTTTAGGTAAGAAAAAAAATGGGAAGATCTTTATGGGATATGTTGAAGATCTTTCACCAAGATTAGAAGATTATTTTTCCAAGTTTCCCGAGACACTAAAATATTGTGGTCCTTTTGTGTTTTCTTTTGTTATGTATTAAAGTAATGTAATGTATATTTATTTCAAGATATGGGTCTCTACAGATTTGGTTAAGAGTTTAATTTTATAGTTTAATTTTTTCTTGAAATTGGGTGATTTTCATGTGTGGCTCTTAGAGTAATGTTTTGGTGTATTTTATAAACTATGAAAGTGATTCATTAGTTGTTTAAAGGGGATGAAAATTAAGTTTTATTAAATCTTTAGTGTCATCTGGTCATTTAAATGGGGTTTTGAAAGGGTTTTATGTGTGAAACTATGTAATGCCTCTTGAAAGTGTTTTATGAAAATGTGTGTTTTCATGTGTAACTTTTGTGGTAATATTTGAGGTAATTTCATAACACTTGTATGTAATTTAATAAACATTTATAAGGCTGATAATTCTGTTTTGAGTTGTTATTGGAATAGTTTTGGCCTTAAATGTGGTTTTTGAAATGGGTTTGTATGCAAAACATGGTTATACCCTTTGGGTTGGTTTTATGAAAATTTTAAGTGATTTAATGAGTTACACAAAGTCTGAAAAAGATGATTATGTATTGTTTTGGTGGTATTATGTTCTTGAAATCATATTTTGAAAGATAAATTGGTCCTTTGTGATGTAAAACGTTTTGGTAATGTTTTGTAATTTGTCGAGGTGATTTATGAAATATTGATGTGGGTGCGAAACATGTTTGCGGGCTGTTTGTGTGAGTGTGATGTGAAAAATGGATTTTGTTTATGGAAGGGGGATTATATACCATATAAGTGGTCTATTATGTAATTATTTCCATCTTGGAAAATATTTGATAAAATTTTTAAAGGATTTTTTTTAATTTTAAAAGAAATGTGAAAAGTGTTGTGAGTTATTTTTGGTGTGAGTATGATTTCAAAATTCATTTGAATGAAAAGTGGATTTTGTAAATTTTTTGATGTATATGTGAGATGTTCGGTTAATGTGTGGTGTTAAAGTAGTATTTACACATTAAAATTATATTTCTTGGCTTGTTGAACTTGTTTGAGGACAAGCGGGAAGCCCAAGTATCTAGGTGGGTGGGCGCGTACTAGTATGCTAGTCATCCTGTGGGGTTTGGACTGAGTTTTACTTAGCAATATTGACACTTAAAACAATAACTAAAATATGATGATGATTATGATTGGAGAACACTAGGTTATGGGTATGTTCCCTACTAGTGGATCGTGCACAAGAATAGATATTGTGATTGTTACTCTCACCGAGATATGAGGTACCTGGGACCCGCTGCGAGCTAGTGCCTAGGGGTTATTTCATGTTGCTTATGATCACTTGATATTTTGTTCTTAACATCGGAATATAGTGTGGTTGGATGAAAAAAAATTCAGTATCATGTTTGTTTTACTTGAAATCTTCCTTTATTTAAAATATCCCACCTCAAAACTGTTTAGTTTTAATGCGGAATCTTTTAGAAACTATCACTACCATTTCTTATTTATAAAACTTGCAATGATTTTTGTAATGCCCCAACCCCAGTTACCCAGATTCGGTGAATTATTACATAAAATTGGAATGATACAAGGAATCATGTCCTGATAGACCGGTCAGTTTATTTTCCTTGGAGGTACTAGATACACACATAAGTTTTACATTACATCATGAAATAAAAAAATAACATTGTGTCCCCTTTGAACACTCTTATATCTCTTAGCCTATTCCTATAGGTTAATCGTAATATACTTCTTTTCATCCTGGAAAAAATAAAACATAAGAAAGGGGTGAGCTCAGATGCTCTGTAAAGATAATAATATAGTGGGAACTATCATAAATAAAAATAAACATTTAAGGCAACACATAAGACTAGAACACAAGCCTTTTAAAATTAAACTTCAGCATAATATGGAAATGATCAATCAAATAATTACATTTACTTATTCACATGGATATTAAACTATTTAAATAATCATATGTAATATCAATATCCAATTTCAAAATGATGGAGTGCATAATACCAGACTTCATAACCACATAGTCAAGACCTTGTTCCAAGACTACAAACAAGATTTTGTCAAGGCCTTGTTCCAAGACACTAGTTTGTCTCATGAGACCTACCGATACATTTATGAGCTATAACAGGCTCCACCCGTCACCTAATAAGTCCAATTCATTTCTCATATGAAAGGTTGAAACATAATCTAAGTATTTTTATTAAAACTAGAAAATGAAATGTGAATATTTTAACCACAAACCATGAATGGCATAAAAATAGAACATCCACAGTCAAACATAACCCATTTAATACAATATGGATGATTGTATTATGATAAATCAACCTCAATCAGGAATAAAATACATTAAAGGATATTTACATAGAATAAAATAGCCATTAAAATTATTTGAGAGAAGTATCCCCTTTTTCTTGAAAACATTTAATTGTCGCACTATTTATCAAAGAAGTCGTTTAAAAGAGATTTTTGAATCAAAGTGACCCATACAAATTTTAAACTTTTAAAAGGAATTTTAGTTTTAAAACATTTATGTCCACATAAATAAATACTTAAAACAAATTTTAAAACATGGACATTAATGAAAAAGATTTATAAGAATAAATATTTAAAACATTTAAAACAATAATTTAGTTAAAGAGTTCATAACTAAATAAGAGATGATTGAATACAAGTAATTGAGGAATAAAATTAATCAAAACATTATAATATCATGAGAATAAAGGTCTTCGTGATTTACTATTTCGAAGGACAGTGTATACACCACATAAAATTGAATTGGTTAATAATGACAAAGAGATCTCAAAGGAATGTAAATTGAGATGAAATAACTTATAAAGACCGTATCCTTAGATTAAGGATGAATAAATTTCATAAATATGTGTAAAAAATATAAATAAACTCATTATAATTTGATATTCAGTGTAAATCAATCATATTACATTCACACATATTCTTGTAAAAACAAAACCAATGACTTGGATGTTTAACTCAATAAATGGAAATTGAGTTAAGATTACCCGTAAAGAGTTCACATCAATGGAATGTGAATTTATAAATGGATTGATTATGTGTTTCAAAGGTATATCCAAATAAAGGGGAGTGGGAATTACTACATAAATAATAAATAGCAATTCCACACATAATCTTGGAGTAAAATAATCAATTAAGTACGTGTAAAGCCCAAGGAGTAGAAATTGAAATTTCAAATTCCCTTACCGATTTGATAACTTATGAAGCATACAACCCATGAAATAAGTATCATACAATGAATATGTAAATACCCATAAAATAAGATTTATTACACAAAGAATACAATCATTGGCAGAACATACACCACACAAAAGGAAATAGTGGAAATATAGCATGAATCTCACGGGAATAAGAAGTGAGATGAAAACCCCTTACCTTGTAATTTTCCTTAGTATAGGGTAGGTTAACCTCCTGTATAATTGTGAAATCATAGTTATTAAATTACACAAGAACCAAATACATAAATATGATATCATATACGATCTTATAATATTTCTTTGTTAATGATATTTTAGTAGTATCATTGTTTTGGTTGTTAACTGATTCGTTTTACTGTATATGTTTTGTGACATAAGTCATGTTTTTCATGTATAAGATGTATTTTATTCACATACAGAATGATATTAAGTTCTGAAACATTATTTTTAATCATAGAATAAAAATTATTCTTGAATTAGTACGATGGGGAATGGATCTCATCGTGTTCGTGGAGACGGTAAGCCGTACGCACGCACGAGCGACAATATCATTATATTGATGGTGAAATCGTGTGTAATTGGATGGTATATCATATATAAAGAATAATTAACATGTTATATTTGTTATTTACATTATTTATATTCATTATTATACCCTTAAAAATAATGAAGTGTTTGAATAACAAACTATACCACGACGTGGAGACGGTAAACCCTATGTACGCACGTATGGTGACGTTGTCATTTATAGGATGGATAGAATAAAAAATATGGTTGTACCATATTTATAATAACATAAAAGTATTTATAAAATACTGGATTTAGTATTTTGGTATGGAAACAAAAAAATAAAGTGGAAGTGGAAGAACAAAATAACTTGAAAGAGGGTGGTGAAATTATTACCACTTCTTTGGGTGTTTCCTTTCGAGTTGATCAAAAGGGATCCCTAGGTTGTATTTATTATAAAAGTAAGGACTTTAGGTTTATGTGAGGGAAGTTGGGAGTATATTTGGGAAGGTTTTGGCCGATCCAAATTGCTTTTGAGGTGTGATTTTGAGAGAAGGGGAAGTTCTCTTTTATAAGAGGGGTGAGGGACACTTTAGGAAAAGCTTCAAATATTATTTTATAATAAAATGATTTTCTATTTCTAATGGCTCCGAAATGATTTATTTAGAGGATAAGGTGTGTATGGGTCTAAAACCTCTCAACCAATAGGTTTTATATTGGTTAAGTCACCATATTAACCTTATATTTTGGATTTAACTCTCAGTTAAATAGTTTGACATTTACTATGTCTCTTTTTATTTTTATAATATATGGTTAATAAAATTACAATAACAAGACAAGAGAACCCCAAGTGATTCATTATTAACCAAACATTAGATTTTTAGGAATATTATATCAATTAATAATATAGTATTTTTTTTAAAAATTCAATTATGTAAATTTTGACACAATTTAGTATTTGTTTTTTTGAAAGCTGTAAAAACTTTATCAATTCGAATAAAATTTATTTAATCAAACCTTAAATGTCATATTAACTTATTAAATTAGTTTAATTCTTCAGAAGTCTGAAATTACATTTATTTATATATTTATAATATCAATTATTTTAATATTCCATTAATAAGGCAATTACTGCATCATCATTGTGTCATAAATAAATTAAATTATTTAATGTCTAAAAATTATACATAAAATACCATTATTTAGGAAATATTTTTATCTTTATAATAAATATTTATAGTCTAATTTATCTTATATGTAACCCTGTATTAAAAATCGTTTAGTTATTAAACTTTGAATTTAACACTTTTAACTCTTCTTTAAATAAAATAATAAAAAATGTCCTAATTTCATCCAAGTGGACCAAAGAGGATCATATTTTATTCCTAAGGTTGTTTTTGGTCGAATTACAATTACTCAATAGAATTAGGACATGTGTTAGGGTAATTATAATATAATGTTTACCCTTAATTACCCTATTTACTTTTAACCGTGGTAAATAAAAGTCAAAAGTTACTATTCACAAAAAATTATTTTCATCTTATTGAACCAAATTTTACATAGTGATTTTAACCATGTCTCTCTGATTTTTAAAATTAAATTCACAAAAGCAGTAAAATTACGTTTTATGCAAATTTTTAAATGCTTCTAGAAGGTGGGTAAAAGACGGTAAAAAGTTCCCTAAAATTTTATATATCTAAACTTATTATAAAATGACTCAAATTAATTAAATTGAACATATATAGGTATTATGTATCAATTTTTACTTAATTTTTTTTTAAATAAAATAAATAATTATTTAAATAAAAGTCGGTTTTAAATAATAACGTAGTGTTTTTTACTATTCATCAAAAATTGAATGTTTTCTGAAAAATAACAAAAAATCATCCTAAGATAATTTTGATATTCTGAATTAAAAAATGAATTCTATTTTACCAAATTAAAAACACAGAAGTTGTATTAATTAGTTTAAAATTAATTCCCGTTGTCAAATCAAAAAAGCGGGTTTTTAAAAAGTAAAAACTATCAAAAGATGGGCATGTGTTTATGTCAAATTTAAATTTGAAATTACTTATATTGACCTAAATTGTATTAAATGACAAAAATATAATCTAATTATACTTCCAAACCATTAAAATTCATAATTTAACACTCTAAATTATTTCAATTAAAAATTTTGTTTTCAATGATGATTTAGTAATTTTTAGTATTCATCAAGATATAAAAGTTATCAGAAAAGTTCCAAAAAATTTATCCAAAATAAATTTTTATATGCCTATTCTAAAGTAGAATTTAATTTCATTAAATTGAATATATAAATGTGTCAAATATTGGTTTTAAAAAGGGGTTTCCATTAAAAGGTGGTAAAATTTAATTTTTTGAAGAATACTTATTTTATCTAAAAAAATGAATTTGTTCTTATATTATGTTTGAGAAACACATAATATGGATTCCAGAATTATTTGGAGTATACAAAATTCAAAATTTAGTTAATAATATTCATAACTACTTTTTGAAGGACTAGTTTGGTATGTCGTGGTGCGCTCGAACTCAGTGTTGCGTGTAGCTCAAGCTATTGAATTACTTTAAAGAAAATAACTTACTATGAAATCTTGGGATGTTACACTTTTTATCTTAAAATATTTATCATATAGAATCTCTTTGTAGTGGTATCCTTCTAGGATTTTACTCACATCCCACTTACACCTTTTGGTGTAATTAGACTTGGAGATTTTTTCCACAGGTTTGGGTACAGTTTTAGTGCCATTGGTTTGGGTTTATAGTAGGTCCTTCGTGGTGATCTCTTGTAAAGGTGGCTTGAGGGTGGTGCCCATTGCCTTGAGATTGGTTCCTGGAATGTTCGCTGAGGGTTTCTGTAGATTTTATAGTCTTTTATAATTATTTAAAATTATATAATTCAATTATAGTTTTTTTAAAAAAGGGTTGTTTCGAAAAATCCATATTTTTCATATTTAATTTGATTGTTGTTTAATGTTTATAAATTCAGGTAAATCATTCCCACTTTTCTTTTTTTGATACCTGGGCACATGTGGCTATCCATGGGGATTGGGAATGCCCATCGGGCCTTGTCACGGGCTGGGTCGGGTGCCAATTTTGATGGTGACTAGATCTGGTTCAGGACCAAATGGCATCAGAGGAGGTTTAGGTTAACTCTTTAGGTCATGTTATTTGGGAAACAGTCAGGATATTCTGGAGTTATAATTTTCAAGACATGGTATTCTGGTTATGGGTAGTGTTCCTGATCACCACACCACATGATGGGATTCAATTCTCTAGGGAAAGTTTTGATTTATCTAAGTCTTGTGGTTTTCTTGGTTTGATGATGATTAGGGGAAATGAAAAGAGAGTTGGGTAATGGTCTCAGTGAGCTCACAGGGCCTAGAAATCCATGTGGAGTTGGGGATATTTTCCTAGAACACTCTCTATTATGGTGAAGTGATTGGAATATGGCCACCTTCTATATGTCCAAGTCACCCACTGAAACGAGTTTCATTTCAAATTGACTTGTGTTCTTTAGTTTCGAAATCTAAGAAGTTTGGTTTTAAAGAAAAAATCACATTGGTTTTAATAAGTGTAAAGTTTATATGATTTTGTTTTCTAATAAATAGGGAAATGAATGATTTGTGAAATGGTGGAACTAAATTATCACAATTGTTTTGAAATGGAAAAAATGGTGTGTTTACACCTCTTTTGAAAGCAGGAACTGTATTGATGTTGGTTTGGAAAAAGTGTTTCCAATAGAGTTTTTTAAACAATTTAAGTGTGTTTTATTGGGATGAGATGTTTTGAAATTGATGTGAATAACATTAAAGTGAGTTATTGTCTAAATGGTTGTGACTTTCTGTAACATTCCAGAAAAATAAATAATATGACATTTTCATATTTATTAATACTTTTTAATTAAATATTAATATTATTTTATAAGGGATTATATATTCAATGGCGTAGCTGACCTATAACAACGAGTTTCTTTGAAATCTTACGTTGCACACTAATAATATAATATTATTATTTTAAATGGTAGTTAACACCTAGCCATTGTATTAGAGAGAATTAATATAACTAACTTAAATATGATAATATATGTTTGTTAAATGTTTTTATATTCATCTAAAAAAAGTCAGAGGCTTAAAAATTAAATGAATCTACTTTTAAGCATAATTTACTTTAAAAAAGAGATTTACTGCCTTTTGATGGTGAACCCTTTTTAAATATAGTTTTTGTCACTTTTACATATTAATTTTTACAAAATAATTTTCATATTTAGAATTGGGACATAAAAATTTACTTTTGATGAAATTTTGATACTTTTCTGATAATGTTAATTTTTAATGAATAGTGAAAAGATGATGTATTTTAATTCAAAACCACCTTTTAATCTAAATTATTTTTATGGTTATATTATCTTTTTAATTGGATTTAAAATGTAAATAGATTATATTTTTACCATTTAACCCAATGTTGGCCATTTTAAGTAATTTCACTTTGAAATTGGACATTAACAAGTATCAATCTTGTAATGGTTATTATTTATTATTTACAAGTTTTTTGTTTTTACAACATGAATTAATTATAATATTTAATCAATGAAACTTATATGTTTTAAATTTGGTAATTAGAAATTATTTTTGAATTCATAATATCAAATTTATCTTAGAGTGAATTTTTGCAATTTTTATGAAAACCTTCAATTTTTGATGAATAGTGAGACCCCTAAGTAGTAGTTAAAAAAATGACTTTTTTCATTTAAATGAAATTTTACCACTTCTGTGAATTGAATTTCAAAAATCCAATATACATGGTTGTCATTAGTAAGTAAAATTTGTTTCAATAGGATGAAAATATTTTTTGGTGAATAGTAACTTTTGACTTTTATTAACCACAATTAAATGTAATTAGGGTAGTTTAAGGTAAAAATAATGTTATAATAATAAAAAATTAACATAAAACTTATCCTAACCTTATTGGATGATTAATTAATGACTGAAAAAATCCATGGGTTAATTTTGGGACCCCATAGAGCAACTTGGGTTAAAAATGACATTAATAACTTTTTATTTAATGTAAAAATAAAGAATGTCATAAACATGTATTATTTTACGAATTTTTTTTACACGGGGTTATATAATTTATCTTTTCAAATATAAATATTCACTGAAAATATAAAGATATTTTATACATCATGGTATTTTTTTTATAATTTTTAGACATCAAATAAATAAAATTATTTATGACACAATGATGATGCTGTGTTTACGTCATTAATGGATGATTTAAATAAATAAGAAGATAAAAATTAAAAAAATATCCCAAACTTTTCAAATTATTATTGGATGATTTTATTTCGAACATTTTCCACCTTATATTTTACTTTAATGATTTTTGGATCTTTATAAACCAAAAATCATTATATAATAAAATAATATTTTGAAACTTTCCAAAAGAGCCCCTCCTCTCCCTTATAAAAGTCCCTCACTTCCTACCCATTTCTCACACTTCTCAAGCCCTTGGATCATCCAAACATTGCTCCAATAAGCTCCCAAGATCCATCTCTTCATCCTAGAAGCCTTACCTTTGGAAAAAATCATTTCAAGAAACCCTTTTTGTTCAAACCAATGGGATTTACCCAATTTAAAGGTAACACCTTCTCTTAAGTTCTTTTATTTTATTTTACTTCTCCAATCCCATAAACTCTTTTTATTACTTTATTTTATAAAAAAACTAGTATCCTCAAAATAAAATGATGTTTTTATAATAATTATTTGTGCTACACTTTCACACACCTCCATATAATGGGTAAAGAACATACTGTTTCAGTGGACGACTAACTACTGCCTCAAAAAACGATGATTGTTCAATTATCTTCTACCGCCTCTCATGGTGACCATTATGACGGAACTGTATCTATATATGATATATATATTATATTTATTTTTTCTTTATGATTTTTTATTTTCCTTTTTGTATCATACCTTTATGATTCCCATAATGGGTAAATGCGATAATTTCATTAGAGTAATCGCGGACTACCACCCCCTCAAAGTGATATGACTCTTTCATGCCATACGTGGAATGTATAAAGGATAGAATTTATGAACTTATGTAACATATATTACATACATATTATACTGTAATTTTAATATACCTATGAATCACTATGTTTTAATTCCATTAAAAATATGAAATAGAAATGAAAGTAGCGTTAATGCGTACATACGACTTACCGTCTCCATGAACGATGCATTTCATTTCTTATCTCCAAATGTTATGTACTATTATAAATACATGTATATATATACTTGATATATATGATATATATGACATCTAAATGATTAATATAATTCTGGAGATAATGGACTTTTGACTTCATGGACAATTTATAATTATAACAAGTTTATTTTTTTACTCAAGTTCCGAACATTGACAAAATGCCCGATATGATCTCAAATAATTAACTAATTGTTATAGAAAGGTAATAAGTAATATAAAAGGAATAATAAACTTTAAAAAATTTCTTAATCAAGTATAATGTAACTTAAGTTTATTATTCAGCAAGAACAAGGAATATACGAGTGAGTCAAGTCGGACAACGAGGTAAGGGGTTTCTTATCTCACTTTTAATTCTATGGGATTTCCAATGTTTGACACTAATTTATTGAATGTGGTGTATAATGTAATTCCATTTGATATATATTATAATGATTATTTTTATATTCATGTTATTCTATAATTATTTGGTGGTTATTAACTTTTGTTCATCTGACTCGATTGATGACAATGTGGTAAGAGATTCTTATCTCACTTTTAATTCTGTGAGATTTCCATTGTTCGCCACTTATTTATATAATGTGGTGTATTTTTTACTTCCATTTGATATATATTATCAGGATTATATTTATATTCATGTTATTCTGTGAATAATTTGGTGGTTATTACTTTTTGGTCGTACGATTCTATTGAATACAATGTGGTAAGGGATTTTCATCTCACTTCTTATTCCTGTGAGATTGATGATATATTTTACACTATTTCCTTTTGTGGGGTTTATGTACTTCCCATGATTGTACTCTTTGTGTAATATAATTTAATTTATGTGTATTTAAAAATTCTTTATATGATACTTCTTCCATGGGGTGTACGTTTTGAAAGATACCAAATCGGCAAGGGATCCTTTCACCCTCCTATTTTAAGTCATGAATTCCTTTATGTTATGTCTTATTGTTCCATTTTATTATGTGTGGGATTTTTAATATATATATATCAATACTTTACATTTAATTTCCAAATTGTGAGATACACTTTCCTCTCTCATCAATTGATTTGATGAATTTTTAAGTGATGCTGTTAGGTGACTGAATTTTCGTAAAAGAAATCACGCTTTCTCTTTCTTTGAAAGTTTCCTTTTCCTGTGGTGTGTCATTCAATTGTAAACACCATGATCTTATTTCTTTTTTATTCTGTATCTATATTTCAAAATTATTAATTTATTTTTAGGATACCCTATTCCCCTCTATTTATATTATTTTCTAAAACCATGTTATATAGACGTTATGCGGTAGAAATTTCGTCTCAAAATTTCTCTCTCTTTTCTCAAGAAATTATCTAATTTTATATATGTGAATAACCATGCCAATTTCGTTTCAATGGGTGTTCATAGTTATAAAAAATGATATATTTTATTCTTTAATTTACATACGTGTAACCCTCACTCCCTTTCCATGGGTTATAAATGACATAACAATCTTCTTTTTAAGAACTTTTAAAATGTCATGATTTTGAAATGAACCGATTTATTTTATTATCTATGGGTTATTTATGAAATTTTTGTTTATGATCTATGTGGCTCACATGAATTTAAAGACATATTAAGGGTTCAACGTGATATCAATTCAATGCATTTGGTGAAGAATTAATCTTTAGAGATGACAAGTTTCACAATACATTGGTGAAAAACCTTAGTAATTTTTATGGAACATCAGGGATAAACCTTGATGATATGTTGATGAATGTATAAATTAAATGTTGTATCCACATATTCAAGTTATGATTCATGTTCTTTTTTATGATATTCATATTCTTCCATTTGTCATGACTTTATGATTTTTATCATGTTCTTATTAATATTGCTGAAGATCACATGTCAACTATTTCACTTGTTTTCCTTACTGAGCCTTCTTCTCACCCTTTTCTTTGATTGTATGTCTCCTGGTTATGAGATACAGTAATTTTACATAGGAATAACTTTTCAAGAATATTTTTAGGGGGATTTAAAGGAGTGTTTAAGTTTTCATGTTTTTATTCCTTATTTCCAAGACACTAGACTTTAAAGATCATCTGTTTGTAAAATATAATGAAAAGCTATGCATTAAAAAGGTGGGATGCTATAATTTATAATTTTTTTATAAGTTGTAAATTTTGATTTTTATTTCTTTGTTATAGGTCTTGAGAAATAGTAAGTATTGGTTGATTGTTTTGGTTTTGAAAAGTGGAAAGAATGTTTGTTTTAACCTTTGGTTTTTCCAAGAGTGACCACATGCATGGGGTTATATGGGATGATAGATGGCTAATGGAATGAATAGATGAGTTCATGGATGGATATGAGGAGGGTCCCGATGTGGCATAGAAACATGCATTTGCGAGGCCCATGGGGTACTATTAGTGGATACGCTAACCAATGAACCATTTTTTTCAAAGAGTTTTTTAAAGGAAAACATGATCTCTTGATGACTAGATTGGGAAGGTGTATATTATGTGCTTCTAAAAATATTGATGTTTTTGGATGTTTTGAGTCCAAGAACCCCTCCAGTTTGAATAAGGTTTTGGGTTTGTGTCTGGCTGGTAAGCTAGGTAGGAGGACCGACTAGTAGTATCCTATAAGAAATGTTTTTGGAAATATTTATGGTGGTTCCCTTAATGTGCTTGGATCTAGTTTGTGGCATGTTTTGACCAATGGACCAGATTTGTTGGGTCCTTGGTTTTTTTTCGTTGGGTAAGGTACACCCCCACTAAGGGTCAGTATATGACTGAAGTGCAACCCAGATTGTCTCATTATTGGAAGACCCTCCAATTTATCAATATAAAGAATATTTTTATCGAGCTTTGATGATTGAGTTTGAACCATTTACTTTATTTATTTTGTGGACCCTCTGGTAGTGAGAGTGTTCTCATGGAAGGTTGAAAGAGACCTTAGTTTCTTAAGTTACCTGATTTGTTGAAGGTGGAAGTGGTCTTGGTTTGTCATTGTGGATAGTTTCTAAGAGGGCCTCTGGGTTCTTCATAGTGTCTTCTAAGCGGGGGTTTATATTAAAACACAAGAGTGGGAAATCTGGTCATGAGAGGCTGTTATGGACACTTTCTGGAATTGTGTGTTTTTTGGGGACTTTCCATAAGGTCCCCTTCCATGTATTGTTTCTATTAGTCGCAATGGTCATGTTTGGTGATGCCTTGTGATGTCATGTACTCGTTTGACTGTAAAGGTGAATGTTGTGAAATACTTTGAGAATATTTGTGATGTTGGGAGTATGTATCCCTGGGTAAAAACTTCAAATCCTCTATCTTAGAGGAAGGTGTTTATATGTGTCCTCCTCTTCTGTTGTTTCTCACCCAAAGAAACAAGGTGTGATGTGTGTGGATCTTCTAAATCCTTGTTTCAATGAAATGTCAAGTTAGGGAAAGTGATTTGGGATTGTGTTATGTATTTTAAAACTTATTAGGGATTGAGGTGTAGTTGTTGGTGGCACTGAAAGAATAAGTTTCATTCAGGGGGTTTACAAATCTTAACTACAAGGCCGAAGATGATTCAGTCATTGTGCTCCAATGATAGGTCCCGGAGAGAAGCTGGCACATAGTTAGGGGAAATCCCAGGGTTGTTTAAACCCTTGTATAAATTCGTATCTTTAGTTTAAATATGGGAATATCTTAAACCCTAGGTGTCACCATATTGTTCAAGTTTTCCCCGTTCGGTGTTAGAGGTGCAAGGACCTTATTTCCATGTTGTTGCCTAAGTTCACCCCTTTATCTTTTGGTTTCGACTTGGTATTTTGAAGAAGGATTGAAGTTTGTCTAGACAGGTTGAGCTCATGGTTTGTGCGTGGTTAGTAGTGACCCTATGCTAAGAAGACATGAAGATAGAATGATCTACACGGTTAGGACATGGTTTCTCAAACTGTGCCAATTAATTCTGCATCCATCTCAACTCTATAAAATTGGGTTCTTCCTTTGACATCCCAGGTTGGTTGGTTAATATGGTTGGTTATTATGGTGGGGATACAGACTATGTTTCTCATGTATGTTCCTTTGGAAATTTCAAATGAAAGTTTACCCCTTCTACCCGGGAGTCCATTCGAGCATCCCCCTGTTAGTGCCCTGATCCTGTCTTGGGAAAGTTTGAGTGGTCCCTTATGGTGGGGAGCCCATTTGTGTCTCCTCTTACTAGTGACTTAGATCGGTCCTTGTTCTTGGATTGGTGGCGAGTAGCTTTGCTTGGATCTATCTAACTACCTACATATTCCTTGGGTAAATGGTGGGATTGGAGAACACCCAATGGTCTGGTTAAAGCAAGGTTAGTGTAACCATGTTCGTTGTTGTTGTTCGCTTGGGTAGGTTGCTGGAATATTGTTCATACAGTGTTTGAGGAGTTTCATTTTGGGATGATTTTAGAATGTTCTAGATCATTTCAGTAATGTATTTTATGTTCTAGTTTGTGAGAGTATCCCTTCCTCAATTTATCACTAGAGGTGTTTTGGCCTTTGGGGGAAAAGATTAGCAGGGGAGTCCATATTGGTTTATCTATTTGGGTTGGTTAGTGATTTGAACTTACTGTGGATTTATGGGGGTAGAAGATTTATGGTGGTGAGAATTGTCACACTCTGATTTTCAATTCCTTTCTTTGGTTCAAATCCTCTTTCGGTTTTTAGCTTTCTCTTGGTTTTTGGGTGTTCTGGGTTTGAAATTTTGGTGGCTATTGTGTTGTTGATCTATGAACTTAGTATTGGGGTACTTGGATATTAATTATCCTCCTCTTTTTTAAAATTGATGGTGGTAGGTTGTGGTGATTTTGAGTTGGTTTTGTGACACTTCTAGTGGGACCATTTGTGGGGTAATTTGTTGAGGTGGTTTGCACCTATGAGTTGGATGAGTCTTAAGGTGAAAATGTGATTTTATATTATGTATTTTCCTCCCTTATACATGGAATATATTTACAACTTGTTTTCCTCCTGGGACCCCCCTAAAATTAGAGGAAAATTGATGGTTTTTTGGTGCCCAAAATAGGCTGCACAGTTTGGTCACACAGTTCCAAACCGTGCAGGAAAACCGTGTAGGGTTGTCTAGCTCATAAACAAATGTTTGTAAATTCCGTGTTTTCCCTTCTGAATGTAAACCAAATCTACCAATTCCTTCCCCATTTTGTGCCCTACCTCCATTTCCAGCATCCAAGTCCTCTCCCCCTCCCTTGGACCTCATCTTTGAAGGGAGATTTTATGGAGGAAACATCAAAATTATGAATGTAAGTCCTACTCTCTTTGATTTCTTCCCTTTACTTAGGGTTTCTTTTACCATTTTTTGAGTTATAGAATTTTCAAAAACTAGGGTTTGTACCTAGGGTTTAAAAATGAGTCCTTTTGTTGAAATATTGTGGTTTGGTTCTAGATTTACCTTCTTTGAGGTGCGGTGGTGGTGCAGTAGATGTTTCACACCTAATTTTAAGGGTTTTGACACCAAAGGTAAGTGATTCCATGTGTAACCATTTTATGATGAGTTAACTTTCTTGGTTTATTAATTTATCATTTTTATAATCTATTTTGTGTGGTTTAAAAACTATTTTTTATTGATTTGGTTAAGATTTTAATTTTATAGTTTAATTTATTCTTGAAATTGGGGGCTTTTCATGTGTGACTCTTAGGGTAATGTTTGGGTGTATTTTATAAACTATGAAAGTGATTCATTAGTTGTTGAAAGGGGATTACAATTCTATTTTGTTAAATATTTAGTGTCATGTGGACATTGAAATGGGGTTTTGAAAGGGTTTTATGTGTGAAACCATGTAATGAATCTGGAAAGTGTTTTATGAAAATGTGTGTTTTCATGTGTAACTTTTGTGGCACTATTGGAGGTAATTTAATAACACTTTGGTGTGATTTAATAAACATTTATAAATCTTCCAATTCTATTTTGGGTTGGTATTGGTATGGTTTTGGTCTTAAATGAGGTTTTTGGAATGGGTTTTTATGCAAAATTTGGTTATACCCTTTGGGTTGGTTTTATGAAAATTTTAAGTGATTTAATGAGTTACACAAAGTGTGAAATGGATTATTATGTACTATTTTGGTGGTATAATGTTCTTAAAATTATATTTTGAATGATAAAGTGGTTCTTTGTGATGTTAAACATTTTGGAAATGTTTTTTAATATTTTGAGGTGATTTAAGAAATTGTGATGTGGGTGTGAAACATGTTTGCGGGCTATTTGTGTGAGTGTGATGTGTGGAATAGATTTTATTTATGGAAAGGGTATTATTTAACATGTGAGTGGGATGTTATGTGAATCTTAGTATCTTGGGAAAGATTTGATAAAAATTTTTTAGGATTTTTTTAATTTTGAAATAAACGTGGAAATTGTTGTGGGCTATTTTTGGTGTTTATATGATTTCAAAATGAATTTGAATGAAAAGCGGGTTTTTGAACTTGTGTGATGTACATGTGGTCTTTTTGGAGAATGTGTGATGTTAAAGTGGTATTTTTATGTTCAAATTCTATTTCTTGTCTTTTTGAACTTGTTTGGGAAAAGAGGGAATCCCATGTATCTAGGTGGGTGGACGTGTACTAGTATGCTAGTGATCCCGTGGGGTTTGGACTCATTTTCACTTTTCAAGATTTATGCTTAAAACACTAACTAAACTATGAAGATGATGATTGGGGAGCACTAGGTTATGGGAATGTTCCCTACTAGTTGATCATGCATGAGAACAGATATTGTGATGGTTACTCTCATCAAGATATGAGGTAACTGGGCAGACGACGGGCTAGTGCCTTAGGGTTATTTCACATTTCTTGTGCTCACTTGAATTTTGTAATTACCATTTTCATATGTTACGATTGGCTGGAAAAACATTCTGTAGCATGTTGGTTTTAATTTAAAGATTCGTTTATTTAAAATATCCCACCTCAAAACTGTTTAGTTTTAATGTTGCATCTTTTAGAAACTATCACTTGAATTTATTATTTACAAAGCCTATAATGATTTTTGTCTTAAAATGTCTATCATATGGAACTTCTTATTGGTGGTTTCATACTAGGATTTGGCTCACACCCTACTTACACCTCTGGGTTTATATAGACTTGGTTATTTTTTTGACAGGTTTGGGTACAGTTTTAGTTCTAGTGGTTTGGGTTTCTAGCAGGTCCTCCGTGGTGCTATCTTGTGGAGATGGCTTGTGGGCGGTTCCCCATACCATGAGGTTGGTTCTTGGGCTATTCATTTTCAGTTTATATAGTTGTTGTAGTCTTTTATAATTGTTTAAAACTATGTAATTCAATTATGGTTTTTTTTGTAAAATATGGTTTGTTTTAAAAAATCCAGATTTGACATATTGAATTTGATTGTTGTTTAATGTTTTTAAATTTAGGTAAATCATTCATAATTTTATTTTGATGATACCCAGACATTTATGCTAGCCTGTGGGGATTGGGAATTACCTTCGGGCCTTGTCATGGGCTGGGTCGGGTTCCAGTTTTGATGGAGACCAGATCTGGTTCGTGGCATCCTCTATCTTGTCTTCCCATATGTAGACATACCTACTCTAGCTTCTACCTCTTCCATGGTGACCCATCCACTGTCTCTCGTTTAGTGGTATGAAGAGTTAGAAAATATCATGCAAGATGTTGGTGTCTGTCACAAGAGTATCACCACCTCTCTCTAGGATGACTAGAATAGTCTTGAGATACCAAAACCATAGACCCTTTTTATTGAGATCTGCTACTAAATTTTATCTCATATTTAGATCCTTATGTCTTCCATCAGCTTCTTACTTCCAAAGAACGAGATACTCTATTCCCACCACTGGAATCCACTATCATTGTTTTCTCATTTAGAAATATTTTTACTACCAATGCACACTCCAACATCCTAGCATATGTAGGAATTCATTGAGGTATATAAATTGCCTAAATGTCTCTGCATATACCTGAATAAAAGGCCTAATCATCAAAAAACTGACCACATACCATATATATAGATTATTGTGAGAGGTTGGTAAACCTAAAAAAAATACTCATCCACTTCCGCACTGACCCATTGAAGCTTTATAATCTCTTGGATGCGAACTGATTGAAATTTAGCTATAAAAAAACATCTGTGAAAAGGTTCTCAAGCTCTATCTCTAAAAGAGTCACGTCATCTTATGATATAACCACTAGGATTCACCATCACCTTATAGAGCCATGAAGGAGGCTCACTGCCAGAACCACTATATGGTCTGCAAGTGTCGGAATTAGATGAAAGACTTGTGTAACCACCTCAAGACAATCCTCATATACCTGGGGTTTAAATCACTAAATAACCTAAGGGGACACTAACACCGAATCTTGTAAAGAATGCTCAGTTTTTACTCCTCATATATTGAAACTTATGATACCTTATTATCCTTAACGGGTGGAGGTATTACTAAAAAACACCCAGAGGTACCACAACATGAACATGTCATTCTATCGAAGTTTCATCACTAAGGGGATCTTCCCCATGATCATACCACTGAATCCTAATAGAAAATAATCAAGTGGGAATTATGAAATATATGAGATATACAATGATCAATTAGTATATCTAGGGAGATGAATTAAGAAGGACAAGGAAACCAAAAGTAATTCTTATGTGATGAATGTACCAGTATTTTCCCCATAATCAATGCCTACATGTACCAAGTTAATAAGAAGGTAGTTAGAGTCTTGGTGAATGGATATTTTAGAAGCCACACTAGCACTATTGTCCATGGCCTGAAATCTAAACTTGAAACACTTAACACAGTCACTGTAATAACCAAACCAATCTTATCACGAGACCAAAAACGCCAAAATAGAATCATCGGATGGAGAACTTCTCTGATACCACTCTATGATAACCCATCCAACTAGGCCCACCTAAACACATTAAGCTAAGTGTGACTACCCCAAGCCCACCTATAATAGGCTAGGGGATACAAACCAACAAAGATTTGGCATTACACTCAAATGGGAGACCATATCATTAGGTACCGACATACACACACACACACGTATCTCTAAAACTATATAATTATTAAAGTAAAGTAAAACTTATTAAAATGCATGCATAATTATAAAACCCAAAACCAGTGTCTGATCAATGATATTAGGAAGAATCATAATCCAAATACAAGCCCACCAAAGCTGTAAAGAAGTAAAAACTACTATAATGAGGGGAATGTAGTCAAATGTGACTCCTAATATGTACCAAATTATTTCTATCCTAATAGAATATCCTTTTACTTATTGTACCCCTAGAATACCATAGAAGGACTAATTATATACATAAGACATGATACGCAAGGGAAGATCCCATGCAGGTGTGAGTATAATAATATCAAGTAGGACACCCTAAAATAACCAAACATAAAGCATAAATATATAGTTGTCAGATCATCACAAGGTCATGTTAATAATAATATGAGACATACAACAAACCATCCAGATATACTCATAAAAGATACCAAGTCTCAAGTAAAGGTCACAACTTCACTGCTATCCTAAGATCTTGATTTAGAGTTTTATCAACAATCACCTGGGATAACTCACTCCAAGAGTCTTATGAAATTGATGACATCCATCTGAGATGTCAGGATGGTTGGGACTCACCATAAGGAAGTACATTCTAGAAGTCCAAAGAGGACAATTTATTGATAGGGGATCACTCCTAGGGCTATGAGGTATACTAATAATCCAATCTAGATTGATCCTCAAATTAGGGGATCAATTCCAGTGTATATTGGTCATGCCAATTCTTGGAACCCCACTTAGGTAGGAAGATGATAGAAGATCCCAGCTAGGGCCATGGGGGGACCCTGATAACTCTATCCAAGAAAAATCTCTTATAGGGGAACAAAATTCAATGTTTAAGATGTAGTTCCATAGTATACCATTAAAAGGATGGACCTAGGGAACACACCCTAAGGAATATAGTCTTTACTAAAGAGAAAATGGGCCTCAAACCCCATAGAGGAAGTACACAATGTGTACTAGGGTGTACATAGTGTGTCTTTCCTCTCAAGGTCTACCAGTTCCTTGTTGTCTCACACAACGTGTTACTCTAAGTACATGGTATTTTTTCCATGGGGGTACATAGTGTGTAGAGGCATGCTATCTCATTACTATGTACAGATAACCATTATTTTTTTACTTCAGGCCATGATCTTGTACCAACCCATGTATGAGTACACTGTTCAGCCTGTGCACTCTGGCTATGTCCACTTACATTGCTCGGATCTTGTACTTAGGTAGTGTCTATGTATCTGAGGGTAAATGGTGTGCACCATGTGTTACAAGGAATTTGATCCTTTCTTCTCCTTGGAAACCCTAATCCCATAACTAGGCCCACTCACAATGTGTATCTTCATATTCATGTTGTGTAATAAGGGATTTTTAAGAACCCATGGGTCTTCATGTGTTTTCTTATTCGACCGATTACACCCATAATTTCCACCCCCAATATCATTAGAAACCCTATATCTGAGTTTATTTGATCCCAGCCATCACCGATGGACATAATCTAGCCCATGATCTTATTAGAAAATGTTTTCCAACACACTGAGCCATCCTCACTTGCCAAATCCACACACATAGATCATTTATTAGCTACTAATCTGTCCTGGTTTCCACTGTATCATTATTCCATCCCTGTATCTCAAACCTAATCCAGTTTATCAATCCATTGCACTGAAGAATGTGTGGGAAATGATTGATTATTGGGTATTTGTCGAATCACTGGCCAAATAAAACACCGTTGATGAATGTATGAATAACAGGGGAGAAAAAGGTAAAAAACACAAGGTGAGAAATAGAACCTAGTAATTTTTCAGATTTTACTTCATCAATTTATTTAATGAAAAAAAGATCCAAATAAACAAATAATAAATTTCTCCAAAATCTCTGAAATAAACCAATACCTTCAAAATGATCAACCTACGAATCAATATACTATTGGATTAGATTCATGTTCATCATGGGATAAATAAATAGGGATAAATATATATAAAAAACATCCTACCTTGAGTTTGTATCAATCATTGATGAATAATGGATCTATTCCATCATCGTTGGTGAGATCAACAAACTCCGTCAGTGTACCAATTATCAAATCAAGATCATATGTTGTTCATCCACAATAACACCTCCACTGGACACCCCCTCAAATTATAATATTATGCGGACAACCCTATTATTAGGATAGGAATGGGTTTATATATAGATTCATTATGTTATGATTTATAAATTAAATAATTAAATAAATATTTAATTTGATAAGTTTTTCCCATGGTGGAGCCTAAGTTGAAAACCCGATGCACACAAATATTATGTCACACCATGAGTAAAACCCAAATTTCATACTCAACCAAAGTATCAGATTTCCCTTTTGTGTCCCCATTTGGGTCTTGTTCAATTTTTTTTGGAAAACTACACATGAGTGATATTTATATATTTAATATTATAAAAATATCAATTTTAGGTTCACAAGGCATTAGAACTCATGATGTCAGAGTACCAGACTCCAATAATATTACTAGATATATTATAAATATTTAAATTGAGAAAACAGAGGATTTAAAATTAAATTGATTAATTTTAAAGTATGATTCTAACATTTAATTTTATAAAAAAATGTATTAAAACTCATTTATGTATTAATTTTTGTGAAATAATATTAATGACAATTAAAGTTATAAAAAGTAATTTTTATAGATATTAATTTATATATATAAATTTTATGTTTTAATTTAAAAGATAAATTTATCATATTTATAAATAGAACTAAATTAAATTTACTTAAAATTTTTAATCATCATATTTGAATTAGGTAATAAGTTTCATTTTATTTTTTGGAAAAAGAAAATAATTTGCCAGGGTGAATAATGCATGAAAATGGTAAAATTTAAGAACTATAATACAAATTATATGTTTAAAACAATGAATGAATCTTATAATATTAAAATATAGGTTCATAATCAGGTGAATATTAATATTAATTGGTTTTATCCACTTATGGTTCCACTTTCCATTTTAAAATGACCTTCCCAAACCTTTAAGTAATGAGAAATTATGAAAATTCCAGTCAAGTTATCTTATAAAAGGAAATCTCCATCATACCTTATGGATCCCTCATATCCTCCAATTATCTCTTAAATAATTCCCATTTTTACCCTCCTAAATTATTCTTATAATTTTTTTCTTTTGTTCCCAATAAGGAAGACTAAATCCATAATTTGAAGGACCCCATTTTGAGGAGATAATTCTGCAATATTAGTATCTAGTTCTTCGCTATCATTTTAAATTAAATTATCATATAAAATATTTAAAAATATCATTATTGAATCTAATGATTTTTTATTAATATGATTATACTTATTTTAAAATTATACTATCATTATATTACAGTAAACTCTTACTAATTCATTGATATAACATGTTTTTATTTGTGTCGGTTCAACCACCGACATGAATGTTGCTATACTAACATCATAATTTTCATCATGAAAAAATATAAGGTCATAAATAATGGTAATACATGATATTAATTATTAATTTAAACTATGAATATGGTTCTATATGGGTGAAACAAAAATTAATGTTCATTATAAAGTAACTTGTTATCGATAAATAACCTAAAACATGCTCATTGTGGCATCTATTATCATTAAATATACCAATAACATCCATCAAATGAAAATTGGAAGAAATAAATAATTGAATAAAAATTATTCCACTACCTTGAATAATATGGTGATGATGAACGTGTTATCAGAGAAAGAGTTTAAACATTGATTATATGAAATTTTTACGAAACAATCAAAATTTCTTACATTTCGTGATGAAAATAAACAACTGATTGATACATTTGCAATAAATGATTATAGTTGAAGAGTACAAAAGGTAATATAAATGAATAAGGTTCAAAAATAAGTTATCTATTTGGTTTTATTTTTTATATAGGAGACTAAAGTTCCTTTGTAGATATTAAGAGTAAAGGTAATGGTTTCTCATCACAAATTCTCTACTTTGAGACATGCTACATATTCACATTTTTTTTTTATTTTTTTTAGTGTATATTATTAATATAGACACATTTTTTATGAAACATACCATGTAATTATATTTATTGAAAAAAAAATCTCTGTTTCTCGTTTATAAAAGCTTTTGATTCAAAAGTTAACAAATCCATAAGGATTTCTTTCCAATATAATATTGAAATCCAGATTATTTGTGACAAAATTTACATTGGGGGAAAATAAGATTTCTTTCACAATAAAACCAAATATATTTTATTATACTATGTTTATTTTTATGGTTTACATGTCTTATTAACATTTTACCTTCCTTTTGTTTACAACTTAAGAAAACCATTTCCAGTAAATGCAACTAACCTTATCTTATCTTTTCAATCATATTCATTTATCCACTATGTTTATATTGTTCATTTTGTTTTATAAATGTAATTATATATAATTACAATATTTATTAAGGTAATTTTATTTTATCCTTTACATTATTTAAAAAATAATTAATGTAAACTCTTTTTAATGTTTTCTATATGGGTAATTTTCTATTATCTTTGAATTTCTTTACAAAAGTGTAAAAGGAATATTTTTTTAACATTTTTCACATGAATGAATTATCATACTATATTTTCTAGTTTTAATTATGGATATTCCTTTCCATGTTTTCATGGGTTTCAATGTAATTTCTTTTATCATATTTTGATAAATCATTTCCTCTGAAATAAAATTAATTTAAAATGTTGAAGTTATTTATTCTAATTTTTAATAGAAATTTTCTAATTATATTATAAAGTGGTTATAATCTATGTAAACATACTATTTAGGATATAATATAATGAAACCAAAAACCATATTTCTCTAGATTACTTATGAGTATGTTTTGGGTAAATTTATATGAAACTCATTTATTTTACATGGGTTACTTATATTATGATGGGAATATTATTTTTTTAATATTTATTTGGCACACATAAATATGGTATATAACTGTGTGATGGGTAGGCCCATTATATCCCTTCAATGCATTGGATAAAGTTTTATATCTCATATGATTAGGATATGAAAAGTGTGTTTAGTCCAAGTCTAAAATGTTATGGGGATAAGGTTGTTAGACCAAGTATACTATATTATGGGAAGGTTGTTAGTCTAGTACATTATGATATTAATTTATAGATGGTTAAGTATAAAATATGTTTCGATTTATATTGTAATTTGTATGACACATTCTTAAGTTATGTAATATACCTATGTCATTTTATCATTACTCATGATTATTGACTCATGTTTCTACACTCCTTTGACAGATGACTTATGTTAACCTAAAAGATTTATGTCATGATTTATAATTAATGTTTTATTATGCACGATTTTCTTATATCAAGATCATTATCATTGATTATGTACACATACACACCTATTTATCTTATTATAACTTATGATAATTGATTTGTATGACTTATGTATACCCCTAATATGTGTCTAAAATGAAACTTTTCTTAATTTTAAATTCCTTATAAAATAAATAGGAGTATTATGTGTGATGAATTTTTTAGGAGTTGTTAAATAATTTTTTTAAAATAATAAGTTCATGCAGATAATATACAAATACACTAAATCTATAGGTTCTGGGTGTGTGATTTATTATATAATATAATGAATATTCATGTAAAATGATGTATTATGTATATATGTTATTGTTTTTAGCTCAAATATATTCTTATGATTAAAATATTATGTTCTTAAATTTAACCTATTAAGATAAGTATATACTGAATTTTTTGATGATTTTAATCATATTACTTATATATATTTTATGTTGTGTAAATCACAAACTCTTGAGCTACTTAAGTGTAAAAAATAGATACAAGTAAACCTTCTATGTCATCAGGGTAAACTCACCATGAGACCTAAATAACATTCTCAATTTCCAAGGGATAATGATAAGTACCTTGGGTATAAAAAAATATAAATTGGAACAATTTCCCTATATCAAACTGACAATCAATACATTAGACACCAAATGAAAATCTAGTTTATAGTATCCATATATTACAAATCATACAAAGAAAATAAATGGTTTTTGAATATAATTCCTCTAAAATATGTTAAAATTTGGAATAAAAAAAATAGATTACCATAAATGATTTTATAACAACATATAAAGAGTAAAAAAATTAATAATCAAAGGGGACTAAAATGAAAGGAAATCCAAGGTGGATGATACATTTACAAAGAAAAGTAATATGAAATATCTCAAAATAATTCCACATAAAATATCTCTAAATAACCCATTTTCATGAACCACCCTACTCCACCCATGATCTGGGCCACCCATGAGATGGGCACCTGAGCCAACCCGCGATAGGCCCGGAGGGAATTCCTAATCCCCATGGGCTAATGATAAGTGCCTGTATAACATATAATGTACCTTGATAATGGATTAACCTAGTGTAATAACTCTTGAGTTTGGACCATTAACCTAGTATAAGAATGGAATAACTTGGAAATTAATTCTCTAAGAATAACATAGAGATAATTCAACAGATAAAAATACCATAGTACAAAAAAACTCAGAATAGATAAATGGTAAAAATTAATCTATGGAATCATTAATTTTTCACCCCAAAGCATATCTAAAATAGAGTATGAAGCTAAAATATTAAAAGTATCACTAGAAGGATACAATATAAGGGATATAATACATCAAAATCCCAACCAAAAGTAATCATAATTGGCATACTTCTATATGTGGCATGAGGGTTATGCCCTTATCACATGACCACCATTAGCCTGAGGTCCACTAGTAAGAGAAAGCACCACCTCCATACAAAAACTTTCCTTTACTTAAATCTATCCAAAAAAATTTAACATACACCCATTTGGTGTTTGTAGGGTGTGAGAAACACCAATACAATAAGATTCCACAAAATTATTTATGAGAAAAAGTTAAAAAATTACAACCATACTAGTTTGAAATAAATTATATGAATATAAATACTTGTCCTTTAGAAGATAAAAACAAGAAACAAGAGTAAGAAATTCATTAAAGGAATAAAAATTCCTGAAAATTAATTATTCCATAATCCAAGAACCATGGGAAAGACCCAATGTTATATAAGGATATGTACACCCAAGGTCCTCTTATTAAATTCATAACTAGGTGCGAAACCAAGTGTTCACACAAACCACTAAGGAAGATATTCCTTGTTCTAGTGTTTGGGTGTCACCCATAACATAATAACACATTCCTCTCACTACTAGGGAGTGAAAACCATAGACTAGTGGGTTGGAGATGACCCTCTACCCCACCACGACATTAATCAAAGTCTAATGTGTTTAGTTAGTGTGGAATTTTCTAGAGGGATAATTAACATATTCTTCCCCCTTATAAACTAGGATCCCATGTTTTTATTCCATTTAAAAGATAATATATTCTGTTTATAATGGGTCTTGGTCAATAATTAAAAAACAATTTTCTATTTATATATGTAAATTAAGGTTTTGAAAACAAATTTCATCCAAAATAAATAGTAAAGATTAAAAACAACTATAAGAAACATCCTTGAGCATAAAAACTATCAAAATATTGCTTTAGTAATTTAAAACATTATTTTCAAAGCATAATTAGAACTTTTTTTCTTAAATAAATAATTCTCTAGGAATCCACCCACCTTAAACTAAGATAAACCAAAAGTCTATGGAGGAAACTTGCTTAAAATTCTAAGAGGGACCCCAGAGATGAAATAATATATCATATAAATCCAAACCCACACCATTATACTTATAAAACACAAAAATGTGGTCACATTGACCTCACTTGAGTGATTCTTGAAGAACCTATCCCAAAACCCACCAAAATTCATATCAATAAAGAGGAAAAATGCCCAAAGTATATCCTCCAAAATCTAATTATACTTCTATATAAAACCATCTATATATGCATGGTTATATATGCTAAGATTGATATAGGATACCCTGTACTCCTAGAGTACTTTACAAAAAAAAAAGATATTAAATAGGGGTCCTTATTTAAGATGATATAATACACCAACCCATGTGGTCTCATAACCTCCAGAACATATATTCTTCAAAGGTCTTCCACCATCATGATGTATCTGACCATGATTAAGTGGGATAACTTAGTTCAGAAATCAATCATGACCCATATAACATCCTTACCCTGAGTGGTATGAGGTAATACCATAATGAAATCATTGGAAATATCATCCCACTTCTAACTTAGAATGGGGAGAGGCTAAAGTAGACTATACAGTATCTGATTCATGGATTTTATATGGTGGAAATTGAGACATCGAGTTAGAAAATCCATGATGTACCATATAATACTAGGCTAACAGAATTTATTCTTTAGGTTATAGAACATTTTGGAGGTTCTTGGGTGGACTAACCACTGGGACTGATGAATATCCTCTAACACCCCCTCACACATGGGAAACAACACATACTAAATCTGAAATCAAAGGATACCACCAAAAGATCGAGACCATTCCCCTATGGTATCCCCACCATAACTTATCCTGATATTAAAATACTCTACCTATAATTAAAACTTCTAAATAAAGTGATCAAGAGGATAATGTGTGAACTATATGATTTAAAGAAAAAAATTTAAATCCTTTTCCATTGCTTTTAGATGAATTCTATAAAATAGGCTCATCAAGTTCCATTCACCACCAAATTTATTCATGGATGGTGAAGAAACAATTCTACCAAGGTCATTGAAAACCATGTTCCCCTTTACAAGAGTGTATGTGAGGTCAAAATCAAATATTTTAATATACTTTACCAATGTTAAATATCTCATATTCAAATAGTTTCAGTATAAAATGTAACTACAACTGTTATAGTTACAATAAACTATAAATTTATACATAAATTAGTAGTTTTTAAAACATTTATGGGTGTGCATAAAAGCATCTATCTTGAGAACATGTGTGGTGTATTTTTTCTCATAAGGATGAATTTGATGATATCCATAATCCACCACATGCTTACACTACATGATTGCACAACCTATCCCCATTCCCAATGCATCATAATAAATCACATACCTCTGTCTTGTATCTAGTTGAATCATGAAATGGACTATAGTTAACCATTTCAAAATCTAATTAAATGATCCCTGGCACTGTAAATTCTAGGAAAACATAACCCCTTATGGGTTATGGTTTTTAGGGGTGATTTCTTGTTATAAAATTCCTTCAGGAAGCATTGATAATATTCTTTCATACACAAGAATTTTAGAATCTGAAAAACATTTCTTTGGATCATCCTAATACATAGAGACCATTAAATTCTTAGGATATATCGATATTTCTTATTCCATGACCCAATGAACAAATAATTTAACTTCTCATAATTAAAATATATAATTGGATAAATTTTCTTTGAGTATATGTTCATGTAGAGTCCTCAGGAAAATCTCTAAATGACACCCATGCTACTCTTCCTACATAGAGTAGACTAGAATGTCACCTTAAAATACCACTAAGAAGGAGTCAAGGTATATATGGAATATTAAATTCACAAGATCCATAAAAATTTCTACAGAATTGGTTAGGATGAAAGGAATCACCAGATACTTGAAGTGGATATAGATTCCCCTAAATGAAGTTTTAGTAATGTTATACCCCCTTACTCTAAGATAATGGTATCTTAAATGATGATAAATCTTAGAAAACTAATTCCCCCATTTAAACTGATTTAAAAAGTAATCAATATAGTGAAATGGTTAATTATTCATAATCTTCACCTAACTAAACTTCCTATAATCAATAAAAATGAATAGAAACCTATATTATTTCTTATAAAAAAGAACTAGAGCTACCCTAGGTGAAACACTAGGGAAGATAAATCCCTTTTATTCTAAATTATCCAGACAGTTATTTAACTTTCTCATATCTGTAGGAACCTAATAGTAATATGGTAAGGAGATTAGGTATATCATAGACACTAGATCAATAGATAAATTGATATCTCTCTAAGTGTAAACTCATTAAGTAAGTGGGTAAAACCTCTGGTAATTATCTTACCATAATGGGAATCTCAAGTCCCAAGTTCCCTTTATTATACCCATTTAGGATTGAGTCCAATATATATTCTATACTACCCACATTAGGATGTTATAGTATTGACCAACTCAATCCTGTTTTCTAATCTCCTTAAAACACTTGATAAAACTGACCAGGAGTTGAGAAGGTCACCCTACACTGGTATAAATCCACAAGAAACTTGAAGGAAATAATACAATTAATCACAATAATTACATGAAAAGGTCTATCTCAAGAATGAGGAAGTCCCATGATATCTTCACTTCCACTATAAAGGTGATACATAAGTGGAATTGGATACCCTACTCATTCTTTTTCCCAAGGGGTTTTGAGATCTCCATCACATATGAAATGTTCTTTGATGTATGTTTCAATGATTACACAACATGGGAAGAAACAAATGAGTGGGAAGAACCAGTGTCAAATAATTCATCAATAATAGATGAAATAATTTGGATGATAACTCTCCTTATCAGTAGTTGAGTTTTTGAAATTTATAGGAGATGGTTCCATGATGTAGAACTATTTGATATCTACCTTGGTATGAGGTTTAACACTTTACATAAATATTGCCTCAATTGAGTCAACGTAAAATATGATAAAGTCTTACCTCTATGCCTCTAGGTCAAGGTATTACTTCCTTGGAGGGATTTGACTGATTCCAAGATCCTTTAGGTTGTGAGGAGCCTGACTTTAGTGGGAGGAACCAGCCTTTTGAAACCACTATAGATAGATTAGAAACCCACAAAGGTGGCCCATATTTGGGTTAGCTAGGAACATAGGCCTCATATTACCACTATTATTATACTGATAGAAAATGGGATATCCATGAACCATAGATTCTAATTCTGGGGACTAAGATTAGTTCCTAGATCCATTGTTACCACATTCTTTAGATTCACCACACTTATTATTTTTCTAAAAAATATGAATAATAGTTCCACTAGATGGAGGCAGTGCACTGATCATTCTTGATATCCCTAGATCATCTTTATCAAACATCAATTACCACTACTATAAATTTAGGCTATATCCACAGTTTGGAATCGTGGTTATAAGCCCAAAAACCATGGCTATAGGTTATAGCCACAGTTCATTGAAATGTGGCTATAGAGATTTTTCCATGGTTTGAAACTATGGCTATAGCCCTTCCCATTTCATAAAAAAACAAGCCCCACCCCACCCATGGAAAGACCAAGTTGCACCCTAGATAGACCCCCCTTGTACCCCTATAGACCCCCTTGCACCCCTAGACAGACCCCCTTGCACCCCTAGACAGACCCACCTTGCACCCCTGGACATACCCCCTTACACCTTGGAAGGACCCCCTTGCACCCATAGAGATCCCCCATGCACCCCTACAACCCCCTTACACCCTGGACCGACCCCCATGCACCCTAAACAGACCCCACCTGCACCTTGGAAAAACCCCCCTTGCACCCTTATAGAACCCTTTCCACCCTATACAGACCCCCCTTGCACCCCTGGACACACTCCCTCCCCTACCAATCCCCCTCCCCTTTCCAAACCCCCCTTGCACCCCTGCAGACCCCCATGACCACCATCCCACTACCCTAAAGACCCCCCTCCCTGGACATACCCCTCCACTGCACACCCCCTACACATGGGACAGACCCCCTGAACCCCTAGACAGACCCCATTGCACCTCAGGACATACCCCATTACACCTTGGAAAGACCCCCTTTCACCCTCGTTGCAACCCTAGACAGCCCCCTTGGACCCCCTGCCCCACCCCCTTCGACCTCCTACCCCGAAGACCACCACCCTCTCCCCCTTTCATCCCAACTGAACCCCCTCCCCTTGCCCTATAGACCCCCTGCAGACCACTCCCTGCCCTACAGACCTCCCCACTTCCCCCTCCCCCTCCCCCCTCTTCCCTATAGACCTCCCCTACCCCTGGCCTATAAATTTCCCCCTCCCCCTGCCCCCTGCCCCCTACACTACCACAAAAACAATTTTTCCTAGCTCCCCCCCTTTATCAGCGCTAACGAAAAAGCACTGATAAGGGGGGGGGGGGGGGGCTTTATCTGTGCTTGTTTAGTAACGCTGATAAAGGGGGGACTTTATCAGCACTTTTTTTAAAAGCGCTGATAAAGGGTCGAATTCAAAAAAAAAATTAATATATTAATATATAAATATAGTTATATTGATATAGATATAATATATAATTTTTAAATATATTTTAGATAAGTATAAATGTACATTAACACTTAATATATTTAATATATAAGATATCTAGTGAAAATGGCTTCTTAAAAAATTAATTTTTTTTAATTAATAATTTTCTAATTATTATGGAGTAGTAGTCATTTAATAACAATTTTAAGACTAAAAAAATTAAAAAAATTAAAAAAAGATCCAAAATAAGTTGAAAATCCAACTCAAACTTCAAACAGCCATAACTTTGGATCCGGGTGTCCATTTGAGCTCTACCACATATCAAATCAAAGCATGCGATGATATCTTCATCGCTGTGACCGGGGAGATCCCCAGTCAAGCATATTTAGAGGCCAAAAGAGGCCCAGTAAGCCTCTAAAATTGAGTTTTTAGTCGGGGTACCCAGATTTTTTTAACATTTTGTGGGTTTTCAGGCTCGTTTGAGGGGGTATTATTGGATTTTTGGTGGGGAATGAATTTATTCCAAGGTATTACATTCATATTGATATTATGTCTTTGAAATTTTATCGTTTTTATAATTCACTGCTATTTATAATCAAATATATAACTATATGTACCTATTTTTTATATATTCACACCTAAAAATTAAAATTTTAAAATAAATAATTAAACATATTTACATATAAGATATATTAGCTCTATCTAAATAATAACTAATATCCATTTTATTTAAAATACCAATATATGAATATTTATATAACTACTATATATTAATATAACTATATATATATATTAATCTAGCTATATATATATATATATATTAATATAACTACATACATATTAATATTACTATATATATATATATTAATATCACTATAAATATATATATTCATATCACTATAAATATATATATTCATATATATATATGTATATTAATATAAATATATATTACTATACGAATAAATATAACTAAATATATATATATATAAATAGAGATATATATTAATATAACTATATATAGATATATTAATATAACTATATATATATATATTAATTTAAATATATATTACTATACGAATAAATATAACTATAACTATATATATATAAATATCACTATATATATATTAATATAACTATATATATATTAATATAACTATATATATATATATTAATATAAATATATATTACTATACGAATAAATATAACTATATATATGTATATATATAAATAGAGATATATATTAATATAACTATATATATATATATTAATATCACTATATATATATTAATATAACTATATATATATATATATTAATATAACTATATATATATATATATTAATATAACTATATATATATATTAATATAACTATATATATATATATATTAATATAACTATATATATATATATTAATATAACTATATATTTATTAATATAACTATATATATTAATATAACTATATATGAATATATAAATATAAATATATATTACTATACGAATAAATATAACTATATATATATATATAGATAGAGAGATATCATGAAATAGAAAACAAATCAAAATAGAGTAGTGGTAAGGGCCTAGGCACGCAGGGGGGAGGTCTCGAGTTCAAAACCTACTAGAGGCAGAGGAACACGCATGGGGGGATAGCACTGATAAAGGGTGGAGGGGGTGCGTGCGAGCGTTGGAGGGGCTAAAAAGCGCTGTTAAAGGGGGGGGGGATCAAGTGCTATAAAATCCATCACACAATGGCATGATTTTTTTATTTTTATTTTATTTTTTTTTGTAATTTTTTGTAATTTTTTTAACTTTTATCATCACTTTTTTTAAAATCATTGATAAACAGGTCCTTTATCAGCGCTAAAATGAAAGCGATGATAAAGGAAGCGCTGATATATGACCCATTTATCAGTGCTTTTTTTAGCACTGATAAAGGGGTCCTATATCAACGCTTCCTTTGAGCGCTGATAAAGGGGACTCCCCCTTAATCTTCGCCGGCTTTAACAGCGCTTTTCCTAGCGCTGTTAAAGCCCCTTTTAGCGCTCATAAAGGGAGTATTTGTAGTAGTTCTACCCCCTCCACCCACCCCATCCTCCCCCTCTGCCCTGCCCCCTCCACCCACCCCATCCCCCATCCCCCTCTCCCTCCCCCTCCCCTGCAGACCTCTCCACTGCCCCTACCCTGGAGACCTCCCCCCTCCCCCAAGTTTATCTCTAGAGATAATTACTTTTTTAGAAGTGATGTTTATGGATTTAATAAGTATGATACAAGGAATTAGGATGATTAAAGTATGGAATTGGATGGTGGTACTGCTAAAAGTGATACTAATAGCTTAGTTGAATCTAAAAAGGCTGGGAAGGATGCTTTAAAAGTGGGGATCATTGTATAGGAGGCCTTCACCAATAAAAGACTAAAAAATACACATCTATAGTGCACAAGATAAATCCAAAATACCAGTAGAATATATATAATCAACTGAACTATATATAATATATGTAAGAGACAGTAGACACAAATATATTCCATGAGATAAATACAGGGTAAAAAAGACATATGAAAATTATACAGAACATGAAGTACTGAGAAGATCCTCCACATTTTACATACTACTGGATCAGTCATTATCTGTATTGTTGACCAATACTATCACAAATTATTATGCTCCATAATGAATCTCCTTGAATCCCTGAGCATTTGCTCTGAACAAGCCACCCCAACTCTATGTCTATCCAAGCTATATCCAAACCCATAGATCTTCTACTAAATCATAACACATGTGGGTATAATTCGTGTGCATGGTTGATTATAAATATATCCAATAAGATTCCTTAAAAACATAAAGGTAACATAATGTGACAAGTAATCTCAAATATCTATGTACTAAAGAGTGTTTTAGGGAAAGAAAAGAAGGAGTAATCTATAAATTCGGAATTACTAAAAGTAATAGGGACACAAATAAGTCCAAATTATATCAAATATAATCCTTTAATATCATAACATATGAGAATATAGGGAATCTCATCACCCCTTCCCCGATGCAAATCCCCCCTTCACTACCCCCTAGGCATACCCCCCATTGCACATGCCACCCATTGCACACCCCCACCGGACAGAGCCCCCTATAGATAGCCCCCCGGGAAGATCCCCCTATAGACAGCCCCCCAGACAGACCCAACCTATAGTGGTTCTTGCACATTAATTCACATGGTGATAATCCAATTCTCTAATAAATGACCCACTTCTAAAAAAACATGTTCTAATAGTCTAAAAAACTATCCACTACTCAAATTAAATAAATCATCAACTAATGAATAAGAGTACATGCTATCTAATAAATTAATCACAACTCATATTTAATATAATTAAAATAAAATATTAACTAAAACAAAATAAAATGACCCACTACTTGAAAATATACCGTTTCTCCAGTCGTTCATGATGGTGTATTTCTTCAAAATTGAGTGTTAGTCCGCCCTGTCACCTTGTATGCAGGATCGAAACCCTGCATGAATATTGATTATACTTAATATATTGAAAACATACATTTGTGGTACATACTATTGAAATAAATTTGGATTAAACATGAGTAAGCAACATAAGTTACAAAAATGTTAAATTTGAATTCATGGAAAAAATATCACCAAATGTAAGAATCAATTTAAAATAAGGTGCATGTTTACTAATTACACCATGTGGATAGACATTAATTGTACCATATGAGATATTTCATGTATTTGTAAATGGATGAACAATCTATGTACATAGAGTTCACAAGTATATGCGAGAATACACAATAATTGATTTGGGTACACAAGCATACCCTTGGGAAGATAAGATAATCTATGTTACACATGTAAATGCCATGTAATTTCATAAGGATTACCATGCCAGTTCTAGATGAAAACATTCCCAGGTGTCCAGGAATAGTCACACATCAGGTAAAACTATGTAAACATCATTTAAATTTCTACGATACATACAACCTATGAATCTATTTATTTGAGACTCAGATTTAGGATTTTGAGTAGCTTATCCTAAGTAGTTTACCATGCATAACATAAAAGAGGAACTCATTTTTAAAGGTGAGATATGGAAAAATTTGATGCTAATGGGGTAGGTCACCAGGATCTGACCAACAAACATGTTCAACACCACCATGAACTGCTAAGATCCACTAATACGGGGTCCAGTAAATTCAAATCCAATCTTTCTACCATCTGTAAAAGAAATGAAATTTATAGGAAAAACCCATGTAGGTATGCATATATATATACCCCATACGACACCCAAAGAACTAAGAGGGAAGAAACAAAATAAAATGGCTGGATCAACCCTTAATGTAAGATGGTAATGAACCTCCCCCTTCTGAACACCCCCCTGTAACCCCCTTGCACCCCCTATCCCATTGCACACACCCTCTTGCACACCTACACTGCCCCCTACATACCCCCATCGTACACCCCTTGAAACACCCCTACTAGACACCCATTGCACCCCCTACATAGCCCCCTTAAATATCCCTTGCACCCCCACTGCACAACCCCCCTTAAACATCCCTTACACCCCCTCCGCACCCATGTCCTCTAGGCCACACCCCTTTTCACACCCCCTACACACCCCACTTGCACCACCCCTGCTGGACCCACTTGCACCACCCTATTGGATACCCCCACTACACCCCTCATCCTGGACACCCCACTGGACATACCCCCCTACTCCTGAACATACACCCCCTTAGATAGACTCCGCTCTCCCCCGAATAGACACCACCTCCCTCCTGGACCCCCTAGGCAGACCACCCCCCCACATCCCCCTTGCACCCCCTTCACAACCCCCTTACACCCCCTACACATCCCTTTCACCCCTTGAACACCCCCACTACACCCCCACTTCACAACCCTTGCACCCCCTGCACACCTTCACACACCCCCACTACACCACCACATTTTGAAAGTGGAGTGCAAGTCACCATGAATAAGACACTATATTTATATAATGACATCCAATTAAACTTTTGAAAGTAAGCATAACCGTTAAGTAATTCACTATAAGAGGCATTATCGTTCACATGCCAAGTTAACCATGTTCAGTTCAATTTAACTCATTCAATTAATTAAAACATATTAATTCTATTTATAAGATCAAAGGTGGGTCACTTAGTGGTGAATTGGTCATTACAACACATGCCTAAATGGGAAATTCCATATTAAAATTCTAATGAAACTTAAAGGGTGTTTTGGTTCAAACAACTATTTTAATAAAAAAAGGGAAACCCCCTACACACACACCCCTACATACCCCCTCCTTGCACACCCTACACACCTCCTGCACCCCCCACACCCCTCCCCTTGACCCCAGAATACCCCCTTCCCCCATGCCCCCTTCCCTACACACCCCCTTCCCACCCCACACCCCTACCCACCCCATGCACCCCCAGGACACCCTCCACATTTCATTCCACTTCAACCACTTAATGGAGGGAAAATCATAACAAAACACTCAAATACATGTACCTTAATACAAGATTAACTATTCATTTTATTAAAACAAGGTCATATCAATTTAAACAATCAAGGAAAGGATTTCCTAAAAAACAATTCATTCCATCCAAATCCTAATATTCACTTAGTGGTGACTTGGTCATTACATCACTTGCCTACTTGGGAAATTCCATATTAAAATTCTAATGACAGTTAAAGGATTTTTTGGTTCAAACAACTATTTTAATAAAAAGAGGGAAACCCCCTATAGGGATATAAAAATGATCAAGTACGATGTGTGACTTTTTAATAACAACAACATAAAGTATAAGGAATACATCAATGCAATAATATCAAGAAAGGTATACCACTGTGAGTTTTCGAAGACAGTGCACATCCGTTGGAGGGGTTTTATTACAAAACTACAAATTTTTTATTATAAAAACAATTATCTTGACTAAAACTTATTCAAGAATTTCAATTTAATATAAATAGGTAGAATTAATAAGGAAACTAAATGCAATTTAAAACATTCTTGAATTGAATAGGTTAGGATAGGGACCCTACCTCAACCTCAAGGCACATTTTCTTTTGACGATGACAACTCGAATCTTCCTTTTTTATGGTTGAACGCATATGAAACTTCAAACATATATATAAGGAATAATTTCCCTTATGTACATATTTTCATGGACAAATATTCACAAGGTATGTCCTTAGATATATGTTTATACTTGCATATACCCCTTTACACTTACACATGTATGCATTTTTCATATCTATATATAATCACACCTAGCCCCAGTATATATATTCATAATTCCATGAGTGAATATATATAAAGGGTGAAATTATATATGTATATACCTACCTATTCATACACATGTAAGCCTTCTTAAATGGTGACTCAAATCCATCTCAACAAAATATAAAACACACTACTAAAATATATATAACCCAAAAACCAAAAATATGCTCACATGAATAAGCCTGTTACCACTCAAAAACATATGCATTTTCCATATATATACATAATCACACCTATAACCTCATATGTAATTGAATTTCTATGGGTGGATATACATATAACTGGATAAATTATCATATATATGCTTACCTATGCATACGCAGCGAGTCACCTTTGACTTTGGTGACTCGAAACCACCTTAAGGATGATCAACATGCTATAATACAATTACCAAGGGATCTAAAATTAAAAAACCCCCAATTATAAACTAAGAATCATTGAATAATGAAGGAAAGACTCACCTTAATCCATTGGTTGCAAACCAAATCGTCCCAAACCGCTTTGCATTCAGCGACAGTTGCCGCAACACATAGGAACAGGTCCCAGGAGACTTCAATAAAATTCCAATGATCTGATGAATCATCGTTAATTGAAACTAAAAATTGAAGTGGTAGGAACATTATTAGTGTGAAAAGAAATAATAAAATAGGTGATGATTAAATTTTTTTAAATTAAATGAATCTACTATAAATCCCAAGTGCATACCATAGGGGTTCCGTCCAGTTTAGATAACTAAACTCATGAATTTTACAACTCCACTGTTGTAACATGATGTTCCAATACTGACATGAACCTTGTAAGAATTAAAAGACACCATAAAACTAATTACTATGGTTTGATATATAAAAAATATATAATCAAAACAACATACACAAATTGGGTGCATCATACATGAATCAATATACAGTACTATAAGGATTATGTGGTTGGATAAACTATTATGACGCTCTTATAATCCATCTACCACCATAACAAGAGAAAATAATTCTCCTATTATAAAATTCATGAACTCTTAAGTAAATCAATTCTACTCATATAAAATAATAAAATATTTATATTTTTCACCTACAATCCATAAGTTTGATTACATCAAAGATAAAAATAAGCCTCAAAGATATCGAATTTAACTCTACATGAACCATCCAATAAAATATAAACCCACCTACACCCTATAACTTTGAATCAATATCACTCTTGGACATGAGTAGTAGCAAGTGACAAAAATAATATTGTATATGAATTCCAACCCCCCCACACTGCAATAGCCACCCCGCCCCCACCCACCCCAGCCCACCAGCCCACCCACCCCCCACTAGCCCGCTCACCCCCACCAGCCCGCCCACCCCCACCAGCTCGCCCAGCCCCAATATCCCTACATCACCCCCCCTACATTGGACCCAACCCCACATCCACCAGTCCCCCAACCACACCCCAACCACCACCCCCACCACCACACACCCCTGCACCCCCACCCCCTACATCATCCCCCCCAACCCCAACCCCCTAACTTTCCATAATAACTTCATGAAAAATAAAAAACATAAGAAAATCCATGAAAAACTAAGAAAATATAATTTTCCATTAATATACATATATACCTATATGGTTAAGAGATGAATAGACATTACATGTAGTTAAGAAGAAGAAAAAGGGGACGATTATACAGAATATATTCTAAGAGATGATTTTATTTCCTACTTTGACCATAATTCCATATATTAGAAGAAAGTAAAACTATTTGAAAAGAAGAAAAGAAGTTTAAATGTGAAGTATAATGATCTCATAAAAGAGATAAAAATTTCCATTAAAAAATGTGTATAATAAGAAAGGATACCAGAATATCTTAATACAAAATTGGTTGCAAAATAAAAGGAACTTCATGAGGTAGAATCTAGGTATCTTAAATATGGAAACACATTAAAGAATATGATATAAGTCTATGAAAATGTTGTGGATATTCAAGATGAAACATCCAAGGATGATTAGAAACCATCCCCATGAAAATAGTTCAACATTTTTCTAAATTCTCATGTGATACAAAATCTGTTACCTTCCATTATAAATATTATGAAACATAATTTGAAAATTTTTAGGATGAAGAATGGTGTAAAAAGTTTCCTCCTATGGATGACCTGAGAATGGAAAACCCCCAAGGAAATGGGAAAATAAAGGCTGAAGGATTCCAAGAAAACAAGAAGAATTTTATAAAAAAATCATCAATATAAAGGAAGATCAAGTTTCAAGGGATATTAATATTGTTGTAGAAGTTTTCATTATAAATCTTTTGAGTACTGGTACAACATGTCATTTAACTGGAATTAGGATGAAAAAAGGGAGAGCATACCTGAGAAGAATAGAAGTAGTTGTATTAGAAGTAGGAATACTCTTTGTAATAAATTTATTGCCTCTTTATTCCCATTCATTTTATGTATACTTTACTATAAGTAATTAAAGAATATATTTGGGAGATGGATGACTATTGTATTATTTGGGTATAACAAGAATGAAGTATCCTTCCTAGAATACCATTGAGGTTAGATTTTCCATTATAAATAATGTGAGGCCATACCTCAAGGGGTGAAAATCATAAATTAAAGTTTTCAATAATGACAAATAATATGGAATCTCAAAATCTAGATAACCTAATTTTAATTGGTCATTGAGGTTATTTTGAACAACCCCAATATTAATATTTATATTGACATCACATACTCAATGATTTATGTATTGCATTGATCACTTGTTTATAAAATCTTATTTCTGTAATCGTTTTTTCCTTATAAACTTATGGTTGAATATATCAAGTCTATTTTCCATGAATATCATGTGATTCTATCATTCTATCCTAAGTGGATAAGTTTGACACTTCAAATATATGGAGGAGAAGAACATTTCATGATAGGAGTGCTTGACATCGTGGACCACTATCAGCAAGTTCTAAAAATACATTTCTGCTGACACAACAGCCATTTTGTTACTCTAAACCAGGGGTAAACTAATTCAGTCAACCCATTAGCTCCCTAGTAATGTCTAACACAACCAACAAGACAATAAAAGAAAACATCCTATTAATCTTAGGACCAAATCCAGATCCAGTAATATCCCAAAGTTATCATCCTATTTCTAGTACCTGAGCAACAAACTTCCTCAACCATTTTTGGTATAAGGTATAAAACACTATTCAATATAATTCATGGACAAAACATTACAAAAATATTCACAATAAGTTCACATTTCCAAACTATAGGTTATAAGAGAACACCCAAATATACCCATGATTAAATCAACACTAACCCTCTTAGGGATAATAAAACTTGGGGCACCCATGGTCCCCTATATCAGGTCTATAAAATCATGATCCAATATAGATAAAGAAATATAATATAGCGACTCTAAAAACTAACCCATCCACAACCATCTCCTCACCTATAAGGGAATCATCAAGAAACACCATACCCATAAGAAAGTTATCAAGGTTTCCTCAAACCCATCTCAAACGTAATCCCAGTGACACCTAGTCTTAACCAACACCTTATGGTGTCGACCCAACCTAAAGGTTCCAATTGGATTAGACCTACAGCAAGAAGTTCCAAAACGTCAACAACTCAAAACCCATTAAATTGGTCCAAACATCCAAGAAAAATCCAAAATAATAATTTTTACTACCTTCTGAGAGATGTAAAAACACTTAAATCTATACCCCTTGGACTATATAAGGAACGTTTTTATGAACATCAAAATAATCCCATTTGCATCACTTGTAGAAAGTTGTCCAGAAAATGTACAACCCCCATTTGGGTCTCACACCACACCTCCATTTGATGAACTCTCAAACCAAAACCTTCATGGAAAACCTCTCTATACACTACTCACTTTGAGGGTTATAAATCCAAAAACTTGAGGGGAACCTCCCATATAACCTAGACTAAATAAAATAATCCCACAAAAGGCCTATAACTACTAGAGGGTTCTAACACCACACCCCGTATAGAAATAACCATGAATAAACCACTCACATGTCTAAACTCAAACCCCAAGGAAAGAATTATATCCATGTTTCTCCCCTTTTCTACCCTTATGTGTCACCTAAGATCATGTGAGGTTTTATCTTGAAACTAAAACCACGATAGAGGGTTTATGAACAAAACACCTCTATGAGACACTTGAGACCCTCACTTCTCAAAGATGACCCACCAAGGTTCTCAAGGGGTGCCTAGAAAACCAATAGTCATTTTATAACTAAAGAAATTAAAAAACAACTATTCATTTGGGAAATATAGGAAATATAGAACACCCATCCTACCTTATGATGAAAATGATAAAGCTTAAAACATTAACCCATGACCAAACAACATCCTAGGAACCTATTTAATTCCATGAAATTGAAAAAATTAATTATAAAAATTTATAATTAATTAATTAAAAACAAACAAATAGAAATAAATGCCTAAAAGATTATTGATATGATTCCACATTCTGAAAACACATCCAAATACCTAAAAGAGTCCTAAAATATACCCATGAAATTAATCTGGGGGAAATACCTAACAAGAAACACTTGATTAATAGGAATTTCCAATCAATTTAATTGAAAATTCAAAACAAATTCTTTAGGCCTCATACCATCTCAAAAATGATGAGTGATGACATGTGTTCTACATCACGAGACATCTAAGATCTAAGACACAGTAAAGAACCGATATTAATGGTCAATTACATCATGTTATGGTGGAATTAGCACTGGAAACCTTAATAGGTACCATTAACCTTAGGGAGGGTAAAATAAGAGTAATAATGAAGGTAATAGATGAAGATTCCTACCTCAAATCACCTCGTAGGAGGTGCGCCAGAGGAGGAGGTAGGGAGGAAGACTCAGAGCAGCGTCAGCAGGGAGGTGAGGTTACTACAGTGAGGTGGGTAGGTCTTGTCAGTGGGGAGGTGGGCTGGTAGTGCCATAGCCGCATCAGAAGGGAGGCATTAGAGCTGCGTCGAATCCAACACAGGGGTTTGCAGGCTATGTAGGAGTTGAAGGGGGAGGATGAATCACGAGGGTATGAGGAATAATGAAGGGAGGAGTGGAGGAGGAATAGAGAGGGAGGATGATGGGAGGAGGAATCCCAAGGATAGGAGGGGAGGAGGAATGGTGAGGATGGTAAGGGAGGAGGAATTGCGATGCGATAGGGATAAGTTGCGGGAGGAATAGGGATTTGGGTGTGGGAGGAAATCCTGATAGAAACAATATTTTAGATGATCTATTTTCATGCCCAACTATTTGGGTGTGGCTATATATTACCTATATCCAAGAATCATTTAAATTGGTGATATAGATCTGTGGCTATATATCATTTTTCTATTAGTGTATTAATCCAAAATATCATCATATTTTGGTATATTCAAGAGGAATAAATGAGACCAAATATTATAATTAAGGAACATTTGAAACCGATGAGCCTTAAATATATAATTTGATAAAATATACAGTGAATGGTGGACAAGAGTCAGTGAACTTGTTCACATACTCTATAACCGTCTTATCACAATTCTAAAAATAAAAATATTCACAAGATTTTTTCCAAATACAATATTTATAGATAAAAATGCATGGTGAAAAACACCCAAAAATATTTCCACTCTTTGTACTCATGCTACTTCTCTAGGAATTAAAACTCCCATAACTTCTGAATGGATCCTTTAAGCATAAAGTTAGCAAATTTCACCTTCATAGAGTGATGAGTCCCAAGGAAATATAAAATATACTTGGTATTTTCTAACCAATATTCATCCACCTATGTATCATTTCCTGATAAAAAGAATGGAGGATATAATTTTGGAGATTTTGATCTCTATCCTTCTCAAGACCCACATTAGCTTCCTTATCTGGAGAAATGCCATAACCTACCCCTTGATCTAATGCATGAATCACATGAACTAAAACCTCAACAAAATTTGGATCAACTATTGATTCTATCATGGAAAATTATCCATAGTATCCTTTAGAGGAATAATGGGTATCTTTAGATGAGGTATAACGCTACAAAAATAAAATAAAGATATAAATCCATAAAAAATTGATAAAACCTCAATCTATAACTATTTTTTTAAAATTCATAAATAAATAATATGAAAAGAAATAGGATATAACTTACCACAACACTTCATAATAAGAAGCATGCATGAATGATCCATGACCCATGCACCTCACATGACTAGGAAGAGTAAAATAAATCCCAAAACCGAAACACCTATCCTATAAAACCTTGGTAACTCAAGGGATGATACCAAAAGTGTGGGGTTAATACCCCTTCACACCTCTTAGTTGATCTCTAGAAATCCTATGTCCAGTCTATCTCAAATATCCAACTAATGTAATTCGTAAATAGGGATTTTTTTATTTGTTCATGAAAAAACTTAGGCCACCACAGATATAGGAACTTGATTTGTCCTATGGAAATGACCAAGGTCATTTCTAATCCCCATTGGCTAGTGATAAGTGATTAGGGTAACAGAATTTACCTTGGGAACTGATTCTCCCAATATATCAAATCACAAGTCCAGGTCACAAACCTAACATGAACATGCTATAAAATGGAAAGTCATGATCAAATAATAACATAAATATACGTCAATATATAATAAACCCATAGCAGAATAATAGCTCAATATAGAAAAAATAGAAATATTAATCCATGACATCAGCATACATTTTTCCCCACAATATAACTAAAGGATATTACAAATCCAAAATATGAAAAAGAGAATGAAAGGATGCTGAGTAAGTGATACAATAATTTAAAATTCCTACTGAAATTAAAAAAATGTTAATCTATCTCTTGTAACATGATCGTCAAGTCACTACCATGTCACAACAATCAGACTGATTTCCTATAGTAATAGGATCCACTTCCTGCATGAAAAACCTTTCCTTTACCTGAATCTATAAAAAATGTCTATATGGAAGCATTGGGTGTTTATAGGGTGTGAGGATCACTAACCCAATTGGATATCACCAAGTGATTCCTAAATAAAATATTGTTTAATAATTAAAAATAGGCTATTTTGAAATAAATCATATGATAGTAAACATTTATCCTTTTGAAGTTGAAAACAAGTAACTTTCTAAGTAAATTCATTAAAGGAATACCAATTCAAAAAATGTTTTCATTCTATAATATAAGAATCACATAATAGACCGAAATGTATATTAGTGTATGATATTACAATTTACGAATATCAAATTATGATCTAGAGGTCCAACCAAGAGTCCACACAAACCACTACGAATGTTATCCCTTGGCCTAATATTATGTTATAACCCTTTACACTATACCACATCCATCACACCACTTGGAAGCGAAATCCATGAAAAATCGGTGTGGTTACAACCTTTTATATCACTATGAACTTAATCCAATAATAATAATTTTAGTCAGTGTGGATTTTTCTAAATGGACACTTGACACTAGTCTCCCAACTTAGAAACTCAGGCTCCTATGTGTCCATTCCATTTAAAACATAATATATTCTATTCAAAAGGTGTCTCCATCAATTAATCACAAATTGTTTTCAATTTATATTTTTATATAATTTAATTAAAAAGTAATTTCATTTTCAAATGAAAAGGATGAATTTGAAACAATTATAATAAACATTATTAATCATTAAAACTACCATAATATAACTTTAGTAATTTAAAAATGTTGTTTGTAATGAATGAAAAGAACATTTTTTTCACAAAAAACAATTTTCCATAAATCCACATACCTATAATCATGATAAACCAATTTCATATGGATATATTTTTTTTATAATTCCAAGAAGGACACTAGATAGGAATGAATAAATTACAAACATCAAAAACACCTCATTAGATTCAACCATCACAAAATCTCAGTCTTTTTTATTTATTTATTTCATGAATAATGTAACACCCCAAGATTTCATAGTGTGTTATTTCTTCAAAATAATTAAATAACTTGCACTACACGCAACAACGAGTTCAAGCGCACTAGGACTTACCAAAAAATCCGTTCAAAAGAGTTTATGAATAGTATTAACTAAATTTTAAACTTTATATAATCCTTATAATTTTAGAATCCATATTATGAGAACAAATTCATTTTCAGTATTGCACTTTTATCAACTTTTAATAGTGAACCCTTTTTAAATAAAATATTTTAAACTTTTTGACTAAATGTGGACATAAAAAATTTAAAATAAAACATCCCAAGCTTCCACGGTATGCTTTCCTTTGAATAATACAGTAGCGTGTGTTGTACGCAACTTCGAGTTTTAACACACACCACAACCGATCAAACTAGCCGTTATTAATAGTAATAACTACTTTTTGAAACTATATATATTTTATTTTTTAAAATGGACTTCATTTTTGGATTCATAATATCAAATTTAGCCTGAGGTGAAATTTTTGTACTTTTCAGATAACTTTAATATTTTGATGAATAGTGAAAATTACTAAATTTTAATTAAATTTTTTTTTTAATCAAAATAATTAATAGTGATAAATTATGAATTTGAGTGGTTTTAAAGTATATTTAGAATATATTTTTACCATTTAATATAATTTTGGTCATTGGACATAATTTTACAATTAAACCGGACATAAACAAGTGTCAATCTTTTGATAGTTATTATCTCTTAAAAACACGCTTTTTGTTTTAACAACGGGAATTAATTTTAAATTAATTTCTGCCACTTCTGTGTTTTGAATTTGGAAAAATGGATTCCATATTTGGAATCAGGATGTTCAAATTGTGTAAATAGGTAACTTTTATTTTTAGACATTTTGAATAATTACTGCGGTAAATATTTTATTTACCATAGTTAAGGGTAAATCCGGTAAATAAGGGTTAAAAAATAATATTATAATAATAATAAATTACCCTAAAACGTGTCCTAGCCTTATTGGTTGATACCTGTTCAACCATAGTCATCTTTGGGTCGATTTTGGGACCCCATGGAGCCACTTGTAGGTGATAGGGACACTTTATTTTAATTAAGTTAAAATAAGTACAAAAATGACATAAGTATATATCTTTTAGAAAACCAATTTTTACGTAGGGTTATATATGTTGGATTTTCGACTATAAATATTAATTACAAAGATAAAAAGATTTATTACGTGATTATATTTTATTTATAATTTTTAGAGATTAAATAATTTAATTTATTTATGACACAATGATGATGCAGTAATTACTATAATAGTAAAAAATTAAAATAATTGATATTATAAATACCCAAATAAATATAATTTGAGACTTTTAATTAATTAAAATAATTTTATAGTTTAATATTACATGTTAGGATTGATTCAATTAACGTTTTTCGAAGTAATCATTCTTTTATGATTTTTACAAAAATCAATTATTGAATAGTGTCAAAATTGACATAAAAGAGTTTTTAAAACAAATATTGTATTATTAATTGATATTAAGTTCCTAAAAAACTAAGGTTCGGCCAAGAGACTTATATCATGATATTATCATCATTAATGGACCACTTGGGGGTCTCTTGGATGTATTTAGTAAGTTTATTAACTATATATTATAAAAATACAAAGAGACATTGTAAAAGTGAAACTAATTAACTTAGAGTTAATACTTAAAGATAAGGTTAATATAATGACACAAACCTATCTAAATTTTATTGGTTGAGTGGTTTGTGACCTATACCCACCTTAAAATTTAAATAATCAACTTTGGAGCCATTATAAACCGAATATGAATTTATTATAAATTAATATTTCTTGCTTTTCCAATGGTGCCCCTCACCCCTCTTATAAAAGGGAACTCCTCCTTATCATTTCATCACACATTCAAAGCCTTTTGGTTCGGCCAAAATCTGCCCAAATACTCTCATAAATTCCCTAAATACAACCTAGAGGCCTTAGTTTGATCAGAAAGCCAACCTAAGGAGCCATTTTTATTAAATCAAAAGGAAGAACCCGAAGAAGAGGTAATGTTTTCACCACCCCTTTTCAAGTTCCTTTCTTCTTCCACTTCTTCTTTCTTTGTTATTACCATTATAAAATAATAAATCCCGTATCTTATATATACTATTATGTTATTATAAATATGGTACAACCATATTCAGTATTCTATCCACCATTTGAATAACATGTCACCATACGTGCGTACGTACGACTTACCGTCTCCACGTCGTGGTGTAATTGTTATTCAATATATTATTATTTGGATGGGTATAATAATGATGTGTAACTCATGTAAATAATAAATATAACATGTTAATGATTCTGTATATATGATATACCATCCATTTATATATTATTTTAATATTAAAAGAATGATATTGTCGCTCGTGCGTACGTACGGACTACCGTCTCCACGAACGCGATGAGATTCATTCTCCATCGTATCCATTAAAGTATTATACATGAGTTTAACCTACCCCAACCAAGGAAAAGTACAAGGTAAGGGTTATTTTACAATCTCTTCATTATCCGAGGTTGTTTATACGTAATAATCTACTGGGATCTCTTTATCACCCACAACCATGTTTCTTAAAAATGTATTTCAAAACATTTTTACTATTTACAAGAATATGGGTTAAAGTCATTTATACCCTTGTTTGAATTTTTATAAGAGGTTTATAAAGGAATATTTCCGTCGTTTTCCAAACAAGGTGATTTTTAACCTTTTCTACAAAATTAATGTAAGAATGTTTTTTTAACTTATACGGCGGGTGCGCCTATTTTCCGCCGTTATAAAATCGTCAAAGCTTCCATTACATGCTTATAAGAATATTTTCAAAGAAAATGTTTTATTTTATAAATATATGACTCTTAAATGATTTCAAAATAGAAAGAGTTATTTCTCTAAAAAGAGTTTTGATTTCATCTATGTCAACATCCTTTGATGGATTTTACGCTTATTTGAATTTGATTTATTATGATTCAAAACTTCTATATTGTATTGAAGGTTTTGTGATATGTTTGACTGTGGATGTGCTATTTTTATACCATTCATGGTTTATGGTGAAAGTATTGACATTTTTTATGCTATTTTTAATACGAATGTTTATGTTATGTTTAATCCTTTTCATATGGGAATGCATTGGACTTAATATGTGACGGGTGGAGCCCACTATATCTCCTCGATGCATCGGTAGGTCTCATGAGACAAACTAGTGTCTTGGAACAAGGCCTTGAAAAAATCTTATTTGTAGTCTTGGCATGAGGCCTTGGCTATGTGGTTATGATAGTCTGGCATCATGCATTCCATCATTATGAAAGTGGTTATTGATATTACATGTGATTATTCGATTAGTAGAATATCCATGTGAATAAGTAAATGGCATTATTTCATTTTACTTTTGGCATAATATGTTGAAGTTCAAGTTTAAAAGGCTTTTGTTTTAGTTATACATTGCCTTAAATGTTTATTCTTATTTATGAAAGTTTCCGCTATATTTTTATCCTTACTGGTCATTTGAGCTCACCCCTTTTCTATGTTTTATTTCTCCCAGGAAGTGAAGAAGTAAATTATGAATGACCTGCAGGGATATTATGTGGGGATATGAGTGTAGAATATGGAGACAATATGTTGTTGTCGTAGTTTTTCACTTTATGATGTAATATAAGACTTATGAATATATCTAGTGTTTCCAAGGCTATTAAACCAATCGGTTTTTCGAGATTTGATCTTTCTTGTGATCATGCCAATGTTATGTAATAATGCACCGACTCTGGGTAACTGGAGTTGGGGCGTTACAGTTGGTATCAGAGGAAGTTCAGTACAAACCTTGGATGCTAGATTTAGATAAACTTTAATTAGAGCACATAGATTTAAGATGGACATTGTGGATTATTATAGAAGAACTTCCTAGAATTTTGGTATTGTAGAGATTTTGTGAGTTTTCCGAGAAATACATCCCTGTCTAGATACGAGCAGGTAGATGCGGCTCTGACACAGATGTACCTAGGGGTAAAACCCGAAAGCACTGCTTTAAGCTAGATTCGAACGGGAACTGGTGCACAACAACGGGCCTTGCTGCACTCTTGGTTACGACACTCCCAGGGGATATGCTTAGGATAATTCTTATTTTGTTTACAAACCATTATAAAGGGTTTATGTGGATTTACTTCCTCAAAGGATAAATTTTTATGATTGTGGATTATATCCATAAACTACTTAATTTATGTTATGTGTCTTACAAGTTTGGGATTAGGTATTGTTATTAATAAACTAATCTAGTGTATGCCATTTTTTAGAAATGGCACCCAGTAGAAGGAATGAGAACTCCAGCAATGAACATGATCCAAAGAGAAAGAATGATTATATCTTTCATGGTCTTAAGTCAGAATTTATAAGATAAATAGTCTCCCATGTATTATCATCATATGAATAAATAATATCATGTGTTGATAAGATAAGTAAAGATTTTACTAAGTCCCATGGCTTTGAAGGGAAGCAAGAGAAGAAAAGGATGTAAGAGAGAACGATGGATAAAGGGAAGAGGGAAAATAAGAATTTTCCCATATGTGATAACTGTGGGAAGAAACACCCTGGAACTTGTCTGAAAGGAATGGGAGTTTTTTATAAGTGTGGAGGAAAAGGGCACAAAGTACGTGACTGCAAGGGTAAGAAAATTGTTTCAAATGTACAATGCTTCATTTTCAAGGAGTTTGGACACTACACGAACCTATGTACTAGTCATCAGACTATGCCGCAAATGATGCTATTGGATAATAATCAAGTTATGATACTACCACAGATGAAGAGGAATGATTAGAGTTATTATGTAGATTATTTCATTTGAGTGTTGTATCAACAATGTACTTGTTATAATTATTATGAAGTATATAAGGATTGTAATACAATACTATTTCATTAAGGACTTGAGATTGTGTGGAACAAAGAAAAGTGACTCAATAGCAGGTTAAATTTTTGGAAAATATATGGTTGAGAGAAAGATAAACCATAATATGGTTCTGATACCGAGGTAGTGATTTTAGAATAATACATGATTGATTTGGATAAATTATATTGGATATTCTTGACTACCTTGAAGCTGATTAATGATTTGTATATTCCATCATTATTGGGGTTTAAAACATTTTTGGATTGATGAAATATATCCAGCATTCTATATGGAATAAGGGAGCATGAATGTAATCAATAAGTATTATGGTAATTCAGGATGTTTCATTGTTTTAAAGGAATACATGATGAATGTATTCATATGATATTACGGGGTAAAAAGGATCTACATTAAGTTTAACTTCCTTATAAATATTGGACTGTGAGTTTGGACAAAAGTATTTTGGATAAATTATAGTTTGAGATTAATTTTTGATTTCCATAAAAGGACAAACCAGAGGTCGGGCTGCAACCCGTCGCGACCGGCAAGGCCGCGAGACATGAACCCGCAACCGAAGGGCGACAAGGGTGTATCACCTACCATAGGCCCACGAGATGTCCTAGATTAAATAATGTAGTTTTTTTAAAAAGATCTGGTAGATGAATTATAAATTCGTTGATTTTGGAACCCTATATGAATAGTATAAATAGAATTTTATTTACGTTCTATTATCTTTTAGAGTGAAAGATGAGTTTGTGGTAGAAATTTATTAATGGATAAAACTCTAATTATAAAGTAAGTATATCTCCTTATGATCTTAGCCAATATCATAAATAAATTCCTCAAAATTAATAAAAGGAACTTAGAACAATTTTTTTTCCTAGATGGTACCTTAAATCATCACTAATTTATGGCTTTGGGATTGTTGGCCTTTTCATAGCCATGTTCTCTACCACTCTCCATCAGATAATTGATGGTTAGATTTCTCTTCCATATCCATATTTTCCTACATGGAACCCTAGTATGTGTTATTTTCAGTAATCTTCATACTTTCCACTCTTTATTTTAAATAGAGGCCTCATTAATTCATTTTTCGATGTGGGATTTCAACTAAGATATTTTGAAATGTCAAAAATGTGTTATCATAATAACTTATGATTTGTTGAATCGATGGTATTTTAAATCATCATAGATTGATGAATTTAAGGACCTCAATTTTAAAATTGTTTGTGATTGATGACCTCAATCACTACCTATAAATATTTACGTTTTTCCTCCAATTATATGTCTCTTATTTCCACCAATGTTCTCCTAATCGAGATCATAATTTGGTGGTGACCCTTTCATTTCTATTTTCCTCATTTTAAGGATAAATTTTATAAACCCAATTTCCGATGTAGGTTTTCCCAAAAAGATATTTTTTATTTTCAACCTTTTATTTTCGAAGAACAATTTCAAATTGCGAGGACGCAATTTATTTAAGGAGGGGAGAATGTAACACCCTAAGATTTCATAGTGTGTTATTTCTTCAAAATAATTCAATAACTTGCACTACACGCAACACCGAGTTCAAGCGCACCATGACTTACCAAACAAGCCGTTCAAAAGAGGTTATGAATAGTATTAACTAAATTTTACACTTTATATAATCCTTATAATTTTAGAATCCATATTATGAGAAAAAATTCATTTTCAGTATTGAACTTTTATCAACTTTTAATAGTGAACCATTTTTAAATACAATATTTTAAACTTTTTGACTAAATTGGGACATCAAAAATTTAAAATAAAACATCCCAAGCTTCCACGTTACGCTTTCCTTTGAATAATACAGTAGCGTGTGTTGTACGCAACTTCGTGTTTTAACACACACCACAACCGATCAAACTAGCCCTTATGAATAGTAATAACTACCTTTTGAAACTATATATATTTTAGTTTTTAAAATGGACTTCATTTTTGGATTCGTAATATCGGATTTAGCCTAAGGTGAAATTTTAGTACTTTTCGGATAACTTTAATATTTTGATGAATAGTGAAAATTACTAAATTTTAATTAAAAACAACTTTTTTAATGAAAATAATTAATAATGATAAATTATGAATTTGAGTGGTTTTAAAGTATATTTAGAATATATTAATACCATTTAATATAATTTTGGTCATTGGACATAATTTTACAATTAAACCGGACATAAACAAGTGTCAATCTTTTGATAGTTATTATCTCTTAAAAACACGCTTTTTGTTTTAACAACGGGAATTAATATTAAATTAATTTCTACCACTTCTGTGTTTTGAATTTGGAAAAATGGATTCCATATTTGGAATCAGGATGTTCAAATTGTGTAAATAGGTAACTTTTTTTTAGACATTTTGAATAATTACTGCGGTAAATATTTTATTTACCATGGTTAAAGGTAAATCCGGTAAATAGGGGTTAAAAAATAATATTATAATAATAATAAATTATTCTAAAACGTTTCCTAGCCTTATTGGTTGATACATGTTCGACCATAGGCATCTTTGGGTCGATTTTGGGACCCCATGGAGCCACTTGTAGGTGATAGGGACACTTTATTTTAATTAAGTTAAAATAAGTACAAAAATGACATAAGTATATATCTTTTAGAAAAACAATTTTTACATAGGGTTATATATGTTGGATTTTCAACTATAAATATTAATTATAATTATAAAAAGATTTCCTACATGATTATATTTTATTTATAATTTTTAAAGATTAAATAATTTAATTTATTTATGACACAATGATGATGTTGTAATTACCATAATAGTGAAAAATTAAAATAATTGATATTATAAATACCCAAATAAATATAATTTGAGACTTTTAATGAATTACAATAATTTTATAGGTTAATATGACATGTTAGGATTGATTCAATTAATGTTTTTTGATGTAATCATACTGTTATGATTTATACAAAAAATCAATTATTGAATAGTGTCAAAATTGACATAAAAGAGTTTTTAAAACAAATATTATATTATTAATTGATATTAAATTCCTAAAAAACTGAGGTTAGGCCAAGATACTTATATCATGATTGGATCATAATTAATGGACCACTTGGGGGTATCTTGGATGTATTTAGCAAGTTTATTAACTATATATTATAAAAATACAAAGAGACATTGTAAAAGTGAAACTAATTAACTTAGAGTTAATACTTAAAGATAAGGTTAATATAATGACCCAAACCTGTATAAATTCTATTGGTTGAGTGGTTTGAGAAATATCCCCACCTTAAAATTTAAATAATCAACTTTGGAACCATTAGAAACCGAATATTAATTTATTAGAAATTAATATTTCTAGCTTTTCCAAAGGTGCCCCTCACCCATCTTATAAAAGGGAACTCCTCCTTCTCATTTATTCACACATTCAAAGCCTTTTGGTTCGGCCAAAATCTGCCCAAATACTCTACCAAATTCCATCACTACAACCTAGAGGCCTTAGTTTGATCATAAAGCCAACCTAAGGAGCCATTTTGATCAAATCAAAAGGAAGAACCCGAAGAAGAGGTAATGTTTTCACCACCCCTTTTCAAGATCCTTTCTTCTTCCACTTCTTCTTTCTTTGTTATTACCATTCTAAAATAATAACTCTAGTATATTATATATACTGTGATGTTATTATAAATATGGTACAACCATATTCAGTATTCTATCCACCATTTGAATAACATGTCACCATACGTGCGTACGTACGGCTTACCGTCTCCACGTCGTGGTGTAATTGTTATTCAATATATTATTATTTGGATGAGTATAATAATGATGTGTAACTCATGTAAATAATAAATATAACATGTTAATGATTCTGTATATATGATATACCGTCCATTTATATATTATTTTAATATCAAAATAATGATATTGTCGCTCGTGCGTACGTACAGACTACCGTCTCCACGTACGCGATGCGATTCATTCTCCATCGTATCCATTAAAGTATAATTATCATTTGATGATTTAAAAATGATGTTTAAGGACTTGATATCATTCCGGATATGAATATGATACAACCTATTCATAAAAAACACAACTTATGTAACAACACATATAAAAGAAAACGAGTAAGTTAACACCCGAAACGATGATAATTCAAAGATATTATTAACAAATCAATGTTAAAAGATCATATATGATATAATATTAATATATATGATTCTTGTATAATTTAATAATAATTATTTCACCATTATACATAAGTTTAACCTACCCCAACCAAGAAAAAGTACAAGGTAAGGGTTATTTCACAATCTCTTCATTATCCGAGGTTGTTTATACGTAATAATCTACTGGGATCTCTTTATCATCCACATCCATGTTTCTTAAAAATGTATTTCAAAACATTTTTAATATTTACAAGAATATGGGTTAAAATCATTTATACCCTTGTTTGACTTTTTATAAGAGGTTTATAAAGGAATCTTTCCGTCATTTTCCAAACAATGTGCTTTTTAACCTTTTCGACAAAATTAAGGTAAGAATGTTTTTTTAACTTATACGGAGGGTGCGGCTATTTTACGCCGTTATAAAATTGTTGAAGCTTCCCTTAAAATCTTATAAGAATATTTTCAAAGAAAATGTATTATTTTATAAATATATGACTCTTAAATGATTTCAAAATAGAAAGAGATATTTCTCTAAAAAGAGTTTTGATTTCATCTATGTCAACTTCCTTTGATGGATTTTACGCTTTTTTGAAGTTGATTTATTATGATACAAAACTTCTATATTGTATTGAAGGTTTTGTGATATGTTTGACTGTGGATGTGATATTTTTATACCATTCATGGTTTATGGTGAAATTATCGACATTTAGTATGCTAGTTTTAATACGAATGTTTATGTTATGTTTAAAACTTTTCATATGGGAATGCATTGGACTTAATATGTGATGGGTGGAGCCCGCTATAGCTCCTCGATGCATCGGTAGGTCTCATGAGACAAACTAGAGTCTTGGAACAAGGCCTTGACAAAATCTTATTTGTAGTCTTGGCACGAGGCCTTGGCTATGTGGTTATGATAGTCTTGCATTATGCATTCCATAATTATGAAAGTGGTTATTGATATTACATGTGATTATTCGATTAGTAGAATATCCATGTGAATAAGTAAATGGCATTATTTCATTTTACTTTTTCCATACTATGTTGAAGTTCAAGTTTAAAAGGCTTTTGTTTTAGTTATACATTGCCTTAAATGTTTATTCTTATTTATGAAAGTTTCCTCTATATTGTTATCCTTACTGGTCATTTGAACTCACCCCTTTTCTATGTTTTATTTTTCCCAGGAAGTGAAGAAGTAAATTATGAATGACCTGCAGGGATATTATGTGGGGATATGAGTGTAGAATATGGAGACAATATGTTGTTGTCATAGTTTTTCACTTTATGATGTAATATAAGACTTATGAATATATCTAGTGTTTCCAAGGCTACTAAACCAATCGGTCTTTCGAGATTTGATCTTTCTTGTGATCATGCCAATGTTATGTAATAATGCACTGACTCTGGGTAACTGGGGTTGGGGCGTTACAAATAAACTCATTTTTATTCAATGAGGACCATATTTCTAAAGATATTAAATCATTGAGACCTTTCCGATGAAAACTTATAAAATGTGTTGGTTTAGAGAATGGAAGGTCGAGCTCATGATACCCTTTTGACAAGAATTATTTCCTAATTTGTGTCACTCTTAAAGATTTAATATATATTTATAATTCTTTCCCAAATACCTGTATTATGATAGTTACCTATAATCCAATTATCTAATAAAAAATGTGAATATGTGAACACATTTTTCAATTATAGGTTTTCCATATTTATCTTATTTGTTCATGATGATTTGGTTTAAATCTGACTAGCTTGATCTCTAGAGTATATTTCTATCTAGGGAGTCTGTTGGTGTTTTGGAGTTAGGATTTAACCTCATAATGTAGTTCTACGTATCTTATGATAATAATAAAAAAATCCCACAAAGTTTGATTTAATCAATATGAGAGAAAATGAAATAGCGTTTGGACCAAAAAGAGGTGTCCTAAAAATCCTAATAAGAGCAGGAATAAAATTCCTCAATGTTCAGTTGAGTGGGGATGTTAATATCATATAAGGTGAGAGAATAGATTATTGAGATGAGATTATTAATTGGGTGTACCTTTAGAATATTCATTATGGATATAGAATTTTTAAGGGATTTCTCATAGGGAAATACATCCATTTTAGAAGGAGAAAATATTTTTAGGGATTACACCTTAAATGAAGGCCGTCTATGGATGTATTTTTATCACGATGATGGAATGATCATCAAAGATCTCTAAGGCAACATGAGTCATTATTATTGTGGGAAATAAGAGACAATATGATATAATCCACATTTCATGAGAGTATATCATTAGATTAGAAAGGAGATTACACACTAAGGTTTTGCTGAGATGCCTCAACCAGTGGATGAGTTTGGTGAAGATATGTTTTGGGGGCCTAGACATAGGAATAGGCCCATACTAGATAAGAAAGAGGAATATATTGACTCATGGTGAATAATAAAACCCATAAAGATAATCTTGAATTAAGCTAGTTGTGTGGGGAACATACATATGTTCTACCTGAAAGTACCTAACATGGTCAATAACTCAAATGAAGACAAGAAGAGGTCGAGGATTACTTCTAGTAGGAGTACCATATATAACAGAGGTTAGGGATTACAACTAGTTGGATTCCCTATTAATATTTATCAAATGTGAGAATCTGTGTTTGGACTCGTGGCGCATGATGAATCCAAAAGGCAGAATCTCGACTAAAGGAATATATGAGAATCCATGTAGAGATATATTGGGATGAGGAAATATGTTTATAAATCCACAAGGATGAATATAAACTTAATGAATATAATGGAAACCATGTAAAGATATCTAAATTAGAGGCAGTATGATAAGGAATCCATAGTGATGAATCTTTATTTGAGAAGATTTGTTGAATCATAGGGTAGAATCTTGACCCAGGGTATTCAATGTAATGTTTGGGGCTTAAACCTTGATGGATGCTTGTATATGGTAACCAAGAGGAAAATTTAGATTAAAGGTGAATGTGTGAGGCTTGCGCATAAGTTCCACCATTAATTACCTTAGTATTTACAGTAACCTAGGTGAAAGTATATAGAGTTATGGGATTATACCTACGAGTATGACCTTATATTGTTCACCCAGGTAAGTGTTTTGGGTGATGGTATCATAAGGTATTGAGATGATAATATCAAATCTTGGTGAATATTTTATTGATGGGTTCCCATGAATGACATCTAAGTTAATTGGTTCTTATGCCTAGTTTTTTATAAAAAATATTATTATCCCTAATTATGTCTAGTGATGTTGTTTAGAACTTGTGAGATTTTTGATAAAGTTTTTAATCCCAATTCTCCCAAGTGTAGGACTGGGTGAATGGACTTAATTCACCATAGCAGGGGACTGAGTGGAATAGTGGTTATTCATCTTAGTTTTAAATATTAAATGTATTGGTAAAATGTGGGTTATTTACCGTAGTTCTATATATTATAGGGATAGGTGAAGGCTCCCCTAGTAGCGGCCTTGGGTGAAGGTTCACCCGAGTGAGGGGTCGCCCAAGTATCAGATTGCCCAGGTGGAAGCTCGCCTAAGTGGTGAATAGTCCATGTGGATGATCACAATGATGGAATATCTTCAAGGTGATATCTCTCTTAAGAAATAGATCCAAAATTGGTTGGGTGATGCGCGCTCATACCTTTTTTGTTTATTCATTCATGCAAGTGTCTTTCCTTAAAATTGAAGGTGAGGGGGTCTATTTATAAACTATGGAATTGAAATCAGAAAAAAATAGATTTTAAGGATATGAGGTATGTTTATATGACCTTTCCTTGGTATCATAGGAATCTTGAGGATACTTGGATGAGGTAGGATGAGCGACTAGAGGAGACATAGGTGAATGGTGTAACACCCTGATGTTTTTTTAAATATTTTTTTAAATAATTTTAATTCTTATATTGCTTTAATTACACGTAATCGTGAGTTTAAAAGAACCTCTAGATTTTCTTAAAATAGAATTACCATTATGTCATAGTTGTTAGCTTACCGGGAACAAGTATAATTAATGTATGAAAATTCATTGTGAATTCATTGGAAACCAATTATTTATGATAAATATAAATCAGTTAAATATTTTTATTTTGGAGTGAATTACAATTGGTAATGAAATTAATGAAATTAATGATATATATATGATATATAAAACATTTTTTATATTAATCCAATGGATATTTTATTCATAGGGTATGAATAAACCCTATTTGATGAATAAAAACCTATATTTTTTAAAAGGGTAATTTTATGCCTTTGAATGGAGAATCAAATTTAAATTAAGATTTTAACACAATAACAAATTTTATATTACAACATAAACCTTTTATTTTTATGAAGGATATAAAAATTTACTTTGGATAAATTTATGATATTTTTCTGGCAACTTTCAAGTTTTGATGAATAGTAAAATTATACTAAATTTTATGAAAAAAACTTCTTTTAATTGAAATACTTTATATGGCTAAATTATAATATTTAATTATTTTAAAGTATAAACAGAGTATATTTTTATCATTAAATTTAATTTATGTCATCCACATTAATTTTACATTGAATGTATCTGTAAAAATATTTCAATTTTTTGCAATATTTTAGCTTTTAAAACATGTTCTCTCTTTCCGACAATAGAATTAATTTTATATTAATGACTAAATCTTCTATGTTTTTTGAATTATGAAAAATGTACTCCATATTTGTAGTTAATAGGTACAAATTATTTAAATATATTATTTTATTTTTTGGCATTATGAATTGTAACTTTGGTAATTTTTATTAATATAGTAAAAGGGTAAACCAAGTAATTAAGGGTAAGAATGATATTATGAAATTACACTAACACTTGTCTTAATATCATTGGATGAGTGTGTTTTTAATTTAATCATCCTAGGGTCTATGAGTTATCCTTTTTAATTTACTTTGATGAGATTAATGAATTTAATTTAATTTATTTAAATGAAATTTAAATATGTATCACTCAAATTTTAATAAATAAATCAATTTTAATATAAGGTTATATATTAAAAATACTCATTTTGGAGCTAAAATATTTTCCTTTATCAGGATAATTTATTTTTAATTTTTTGTAATTAAATAATTACCTTTATATGTTATACATTAATGATTCAAAAATTATTTAATTGATCAAGAATAAATAATATAGTTATTATTAAAATAATTGTACCCATTAAAATATCTATACACTTAACCAAATCTTATTGGTCAATTATATCTCAACCATAATCATGAAAGGGCCAAGTTATGGACTATTTTGAGAGTTTGAGAAGGGATTATTACACTTATATTATTTTATTTAAAGTGATTTTCAAGATGTCACCTTCAAAGTTTAATAGGTATAACATTTTAAATATTAGATTTTCTAGAAGATAAATTCAACTAAAAGTATTTTTATGAAATCTATTATATGTATCATCATTATAGGATTATATTTGTAATTTTTATTCAACAAATAATAATATTAAATAACTAAACAAAAAAGTTGTAGTAGTTATTTTATAAAGATAAAAATCAAATAAATGTTATTAAAAATATTAAAGTAAATATAATTTGGGTTAATTAAATTTTCTAATTAATTTTCTATATGAAATTGACATCCTAGGAATATATTTAAATTTTTGGTTCAAAGTTATCTTTTAGAACCCCCGATTTCAGGTATGTATCCATTGTTCATGCCTTTTTATGTGTTTAAAGTACCTAGGATGAGTTGTAAAGAGGTTAAAGGAGTTTGGATTGGTTTTGAATAATTTTGGAGGATTTTTATTGGGCACACAGTTTGAGAACGGTTAGAGAGAAACCATGTGGGTTGTCCAAGAAACCGTGCAGGAGGAGACAATGGGATTTGCATGTCCTATACATGGTTTTCCAAATCATGTGAGGCAACTGTACAGAACCCTTCTCTAGAGGTAGTGGAATGCACATGATTATCACACAGTTTGACAGACTATGCAAGCTAACTTTGTAGCCACTTAAAAATGGTGTTTTTAAATTTGGGGTCCCTTAGGGTTACCTCATTTTATTCCAAATATCATCCCACTCGAGGCTTGCTCAAGATTTTGGCTTCTCAAAGGTTGGAGGTTCTCTCCCACATGTTTTGGAAGCGAATCAAAGGGGTTTCTTAGTAGATTAAAGGCAGTTATTCTCAGATAAGTCTCCTCTCATGGTTCATTATGGTTTCTTCTAGATCTAGATCTCCCCCTCTCTCGGTTTTTTATATATACACCTGTTGTGTGTAGATCGAGGGCTTTGGTTGCCTTGGGTATTGATTTTAACGATTTTGGATTTTAGGGAAGGGGATCTTGAGAAGTTTCGGTGGTGTGTTCTCCAGATTTGAGGTGTAGTTTCTTATTAGTCGATTTTACCCAAACCCTAAAGGTTCGTGGATTCTCTATCGAATCCACTTGGTTTGAACTAGTGGTTTTGGTTACAATTAATTTATTACTCTTGAAATTAATTGTGTTTTGATGTGCAAAATTGGTTTGAATTCTCTTTGGCAATGTTTTGTGGATTTTTGGGGAAGAGGGGATTTTTGGGTGAAATGTTCTTATTGTGAATTTTAAAATTAGTTTCTTGAAATGATTTTTGAAAATGGTTTATGAATGGTCTTCAATAAAGATATTATATTATTAAAATGTGGTTTGGTATTGGAAAATAATTAAAGGGTGATTTAAATAAATGGTTATTTTATTGAAGTGTTTTAGCATGTGATGGAAACAATTATGTGTATATTGTTGTGGCCTAGGTGAGTCGGTCTTGGTTATTTCTTTTGTGAATCATGTGTAAACTGTGCGGGAGGTACCACTATAAAAAAGAGGATGAATAGTGGACAGTAAGGCCACCTTCAAGGATAAGTGGACGACAAGTAACACTAAATTGGGAAGGATGAAATGGGTCCTATGGAAGTTCCTATATGATTGTTATACCGGGTTGGGTTTGTGAAACATTGTGTTGTGATTTGACTATGTTGTTATTTGATTTTGTTGTGGCTATGAAAAGTGGAAATTGGTTGTGCTAATGTGTGTGACGGTGATATGGCTTATGGAATTTTTGTGTCTTTACGTTGTGTTACATGGATTTATAAGGGAATGTTCGACTTGTGGTAAGGGTTGTACTATTTAAATGTTTAATATGAACTGTATATTATAAATGTACTAAAAGTTTTATCTTAGTGGAATGTGTAGGGAATTCATTTGGGGAAAAAAATTCAGAGTATTTTTACTCACCCTCTACTTTGTAACTTGGGTGCTTTGGTAGATGTTGTGTTTTGGGAAATAGGTAAAGTTTTAGAATCTCATTGCTAGTGATTCGTGGGGATGCTTGGGAGTTTTTGTGGTGCTTGGAGCATGGAGCTTGGTGTGGATCTGTGGAGTGAGTCTATGTTTACTTTGATTATTTTTTATTCTTCCACTTGGTACTATGATATGGTTTTAGTATGATTGGTTGTATTGTTTCTTGGGAATTAAGGTGGATTTGTTGGTTGTATTTTGGTAATGTATGGGTTTTGGGTTTTTTTCGACATGTATCATATAGTTTGTTGTTAGTGGATTGTTTGGTTGGTTGGATGCATCTCAAGGGAAAATCATTCCCCAATTTATTCTCTAAGCCCTAGACATTTATTGCTAGCCTTTGGTGCCTTGGTAATGTTATTTAAGGGAAAGTAACATTACCCATCCCTCTCAACCCAATGAGTTGGGGTTTGATGTTACATATCTTGTTATATTAATATTTTTAAAAATCAATTAATTGAATAGAGTCAAAATTGATACTAGTGTTTGTGTATCAAAATAATGTATTATTAAACTATTTAAAAATTATTAAACATTTTTTTAAAAAATATATAATAATTATTATATGGTAGAAAATAATATAATGTATTTATTTGTGTTTTATTTTACATCAAATGAGTAAATATTTCACCCTTTTAACATTGAAATTTTTGTTACCCTTGTTTAAAATTAAACAGAATAACCGAGTGTTAAATAAAATAATAATGTTTAAATTTACAGAATTACTTTTCCTAAATTTATTGGTTGATGATATTTCGAACCTATCTCATATCATATTCTAAATTGGGAAATTTTGGAGGTTTTTTGGTAGGGTTTAATTTTTTTTATAAATTATTATTTTTGGACCTTCCAAAAGTGCCCCTTACCTCAATTTTAAAAGGGAACCTACTCGCTCACCGCTTCACTTCACATTGACACTTCAAGATCTGACATACCAAGACATATTTCCTTATTAACTCCCCTACTTAAGTTATATAGTTTATGGTCATCTTCAAATACTAACTCTTGCGCTTTACCAAGATACTTAGAGGATGCACGTCGAGGAAGAGGTAATCTCTTGTACATATTCTTTCAGGCATATTTCTTCTTATACTTCCTCTTAAAAAGTTGTTTCATTATAAATTAATAACATCAGTATCAATCATATACTAATGTGTTATTATAATTATTAAAAAACCATATTCCAACTTCTATCCATCCTTCAAAAAATGAAATCACCATACGTGCGTAGGTACGGCTTACCGCCTCCACGCCGTGGTGTAATCTAATTTTCACCAAAACCTTAATTGCATGGTCATAATTTTGGAAATAATAACTATATATGATTATTATAACATGATACTAATTCTAAAATATTATACACCATACACTCAAATACCATTCAATAATTATGTTAATGATATCGTCGCTCATGGGTACGTTCTACCTACTGTCTCCTGGATGAGATGCGATTGATTCTTCATAATATTCATTAATTCATGATTATATAAATGAATAGAATGAATAAATATGATATATATTATACTAATACCTTTCTTTAAATGATATAACTATATCCTAAGAAGTTAAATATGAAATTATCTGAAAAAACATACTTAAGTACATAATGCAGTTAATATCCGAATAACGAGCGACATTGAAATGTTATTAACAAATGGGTGATAATATGATCATATATGATATCATAAAAATTTATATGATTTTTAATAAGTCAATAAAATTATTTAAATCATTATAAAAGAGTTTTGGAAACATAGGAAGGATATCAAAACTAAGGTAAGGGATAATTTTTTAGTCTCATCATTATATGAGATTGTTTATTCATTAGTATTTACTGGGGTATATTTATCATCCACATCCATGTTCCCTAAATATGTAATACTGTTTATATTAAACTATAATATTTGAAATACAATTTTACCCATTGAATAATTTTTACTAAAAATTATGAAAGGAATCTTTTGTCGTTATTCGATACAAGGTAATTTTTGAATTTTTTTTCAGAAAAAGTATGAGGAGAATGTTTTTTAACTTATACAGTGTGATCAGATTTTTAAATCTTCATAACGAATTATTTCTATGAATATTTATCTACATTATTTAATGTTTATTTTCAAGTAAATTATTTTCTTTTAAAATTTTGAGGCATTTTTGGAAAAGAAAGCATTTTTGGAGAAGAAAGGATATTTTCCTCAAGAATTAATTGCAAGTGTTTATCAAAATTATTTTCCATCTAAGATGAATCTATTAAAATAGGGTTATGTTTCTATATATATTATTACTATGATTTTATTATTTTAATTATGGAATGATATTTTATATGGATTAGGTTATGATGGAATGATGTTTAAGAAATTAATTTTATTTCTTGGGTAATGCTATGATGAATGATTTATGTTTTTGTGGCACACACAAGAATGATTTTGTTATAAGATGGATGGGACCTATATATCCCTTTAACAAATTGGGTAAAGATTTATATCTCATGATATGGACATGACTATAAGGAAAAGTAAATCTGGTTAAATAATACTAGGCTAGAATGACATTTAAACCCGATTGATTAATGGACATTGTTCGCTATTATGGTCTAGTAATGAGCCTCGACTAATATGAAATGATTTTATGTGATTATGTGTATTATATAAAACATAATTTCTTTTGTTAGGAATTTTGGGATTATGTACATTAATTCTTATGAACTATTATCCCATGATATGGTATCATGATCTTTAATATGTCAGATAAGACTTCCAAATGTTATGTTATTATGTCTTAGGATTATGATATGATTGATATTTCCCTTGTTTACCCATACTAAGAATTTGAGATCACCTTTTCACATGTTTCTTTTCCACATATCATGAAGAACGTTATTAAGTAAGATATGTCAAAAAGGAGTGTAGTTATAAAAATATAAGCCACATAGATGTTTTATGTACCAGTTTTTTATGTTTCCCTATTTCTAAAGACACTATACCTATATGGTCATATCGTAGAATTATTATAAGTTGTAATGGGTATACTTCCATTTTGAAGTAATATAAATGTATGTAAAGTATGGGTCATTATAAATGGACTTGGGTAAAGGGGTCTTAAATTTATTCCCAACATCAAATACCCATATCTATTGATATGAAAGTATATTTTGGCTCCATGACTAGTCAAATAAAAGCTTGTTAGGTGACATAAACCTATAGATATGATTTATACACTTAATAATGATGTTTTATGATGATGAAAAGTTCCCTAAATATGCTCAATGATGGATTCTCTACTCCCAAAACCTTTTTGTTATATTTTGGTGAAATAAATAGCCTACTCCAAGTGGGAAGCTATCACCACCACATTACTAGACGAAAATATGATTTTAAGGAATATCTATCCCTTATAGTGTGAGAAGTCTTGAAACAAAATGGAATCAAATTATGTTTTTTCTATTTTAGTATAGAGATAATTTTCTATGCAAACTTCACTTGCGTTTTCAGAGTGAGGATCACAACATGGATTCTGCAGAAAAGTGCATGGAATGAATATTTCAAAGATAGTAGTCACCTTAACTTGAATTAAGAGATGAATAAATAGAAAAGATAGAAAATATAAAGTTGTAAGGAGAGGTAAAACTTACTTAGGAATTCTTGAATAACCTTTCCAAAACCCCACTAAAAATAAATCAATTAATAAGTAGGAAGAGACATGTCATGTGTGGGAAGTATTTAGATATTGAGTAGGGGAAAATGGGTAACTTAAATTTAATAAGGTAAAAGAGGTAATTTATAAAATTTTATTTTTTTGGTAGACCACATAGTTCTCCCACATGGTTTTCCAAGCCGCACACTAACTGTTCTGATCACTATTAAGCCCTACAATGAGCCACACAATTCCTTGGAGAGACCACACGATTTGAGTAGACATGCTAAAAACATGAAAAACCCAATTGTTAAAATTTTAGTCGGTGTCTCAGGGATCCATAATTCTTAACACTAACCATGAACAAATTTTTCAACACCCAATTTTTTTAAAAACTCCAATTCTTGAATCAAAATACCCAATATAAAAAATATAAATAAATAAATAAATAAAAGAAATAAAATCACACCTAAAAATGGAATAATGGTTGTGATTCCCATGTTAAATCCTGATCACCATGACATAAAATAGTGAATAAGGACTCAAGGTACCCATAAAAATAATTCACTCCATTCAATTTTCCTATAATTAGTATAACATGGTCTATGTAAACACAAATGTGTGTTTTTGGTTGTAATAAATCACCCAGTATGATACAATAACGAATTAATGAAACTTGTTTTTAAGGAATACCCAAAATTATTGTTTAAATTAGAATTATAAAATAGTATTTTATATTTAAAATAAAAATAAGAATCCACACACATTTAATTAAATTTGATAAAACTAATACTCTTGGAAAATATTAAAAAAAAGATTCATCGTGGTCAAACCAAAAACATAATAAAAAAGGAATAAAAAAAAATGAACAATGAAAAGAAAAATAAAACCTGAAATAGGCTTGATAAGGGATTTTAAAGTAAGATGAAAGTTAAAAAATAAAATAATGACACATGGGATGACAATTTTATATCAATATTTGGCAACATATGATCCGTATCATGGATGAAATCCAACATAATAAAATCATGATTGAATCAGACCCAAATTTACCAGAAACTATCTAAGAAGAAAACCTTATCTAGGTAAAAATGATAACTATTTACTCCTTTCATGAGAGAAGTCAAATCTAAGGTATCTATCATAATTTATTTCCCACTTAACAGTTGAGTCTTCCTATAGAAACCATCAAACCTAAATAAAATATATTATTCAAAAAATAATCAAGTCATAACCAAAACCTCTATTACACATTATCACCTTTTTTAATTTCATAAATAATAAACCCCATATAAAATATCCCAATTTTAACCAATCCAATAAATAAGAATTACTAAAAGTGGATAAAAATAAAAAAAAATATTCTTAATGTAAATATAACCTCTCAAAATATAAAACCATAAGGGATTACCAAATAACATTTTCACAAAACTGAACACCCTGAACAAATCATTTTGGAATCTATTTGGACCAAAATAAATCTTAGAATAATTTTACCAAATAACTTAAAGGCATTGAAATTTATTTTTAAAGAAAATCTTTTGGAAGCTATGGAAAACCCTTTTTGATCAAGTTGAAAACCACATGAGCACATATAAAGCAATAAAAAATCCACTATAAACTCAATATATATTAGTAATATATAAAAAAATCATTTATAGAAATATAAAATACACAAGTATTGAAAATTAAATGGGTTACAATGAGGCACCTTCCTCAAACTATTAAAATCCAAATTTATTCACCAAAAAATGCTAAATTAAAATAATAGACACTCTTTTTAGAGTCAAAAAACCAAGGTCATTAAGATTAGACCCATGCAGATCCAAAATTTTTCACCATATAAAATTAGGGATATAAAAATATGAAAACTTGGATGAATAATATATGCATTGATGCGTGGAAGAATAAATGAAGTGGAAGAGGGGTATTACCTTATGAAATCACATGTAATAAATAGACAATATCCAAGGAATAAAAAGAGGGATTAGGTTCAGTGGTTGGAGTACCCTTGTATGAGCTCCCTAAATCCCTATAGAACAAATTAGAGAAAGATATAGAATGAAGGTGTATAAAAATTTAAATTTTATATTTTTATAAGAACTTTTAAAAATCAAAATCATGGTCATTGAGATCATTTTTTGACCATGAAATAGCCACTATCACATCCCTAACCCTTATTCATGGTCATTGTAAATGGTGTTTAGGATTGTACACCAAAACCATTAAACCTATAAAATTATCCTTATTATACTTTTTTTATTGATTTGACTGAGAAATATTAAATATACAAATAATCAATAAAGTAAATACATACCCATATCACTATGGTTGTCATAACAAGCAGTTTTAAAGGTGTGCTAAATATAAAACATGATATTCCATAAAAATATTTCAATATAATAATATATTTGAATATAATAATGAATAATTGAAGAATATAGTAAAAATAATACAATAAGGCTTGGATATAGTGGTCAATTTACAACATAAAATAATAGATTTTATGATAAAAAATACCAATGTTTAGGCGATATTGTAAGGAACATGTTATTATAGAATTTTACCTCAAAGTCTTGTTGCATATAAGAAAAAACTATGCCTATATATATTTTGAATTGGTAGTTAATTTGTAAAAATTTATTGAATATGCCTTATGTGATGTGGTTTGGCCACAATCCTAACTTTAAAATTCTAATGGTATTTGGAACCCCACACTATAAAAAGATCAAAGTAAAACATTTGGGAAAGTTTAATGAGAGAGGTGAATAATGGATATTCCTTTGATACACACCCAATAGAATTTACTAATGTTACAACATAAATTTGTCGAAAGAATTTGATAATTGTGATTTTATTGTTATCAAAAATAATAATTAATTATAAATATAATTATCTATTGATGATGAGATTTTAAAATATCATAGAGAAGAAATATGAAAATATGGGATAATCATGAATATTTTAATAGATTTTGAAAAATGCCAATGATGATTCTAAAAATTCTAGAGTTGAGGATGGACTGAAGAAATTAAATTCTAATTTCATTATACTTAGATAATATATTCTCTTTAAAAAAATTCTTATATACAACATCAAGGGTGTATAAACATTGAGAATATGAAAAATTTTAAATCACACAAACCTACTTTTATAAGTTGAATTAGAGAGTGTGGAAGAGGAATTACTACACGAGGTATGGATAATAGTAATGAATAAAGAGATGAATTCGATAATGAAAAATGACATAAAGGAATTGGTGATACATAAAAAAGAATATAATATGACTGTAATTAAGTGGGATATTATAACGACCCATACTTTACAATCATTGTTAATACTTCAAAATTGAAGCACACTTATTACAACATATGACAAAACCACAAAGGACCGTATAGGTATAGTGTCTTTAGAAACTAGGAAACATAAACAACTGGTTCATAAATCTTCTACAGTGTCTCCCATTTATTTCATCATATCTAGGGTCCCTTTTAGAATATTCTATTTAATATCCATCTTCCTGACCTGGGGAAAAGAAAACATAAAAGGGTGAGCTCAAATGCTCAGCATGGGAAAATAAAGGAAATAAAAATCATATCATATCTTTTTGAAAATCATAACCTGCAAAAGAGATCATAAAATCTTAACATGGAATAAATCATAGAAGTGAAAATGATATCCCCATAATCATAACATGAAACTTGAAACTTTGTGGAATGCACACATAATCATGGAAAATCATTTCTTGTTAGTCATGACTCAATGCCAAGACTATCTTAGTGGACAAAGTCCCTTTCAGAACCGAGTCACCCTCGTTCCAGTCCTGTTTCACTGAACCGGTATAACCTACCGTTCCAGCCATGTCTATCTCATGAGATATATAATATTTACCCAATGAATTGGAGGGAGATATAGGTCCCACACATCTTATAATGAATCCTTTCTTATGTGTGCCACATAATCATAAACCATACATCATAGCGTAACCCATGTAATAAAAATGGGATTCTTAAACAACATGACATCATAAAACAATTCATATAAGATAAAATAATTCATAAAAATATTTCCATCACAACATAATCAAACCAATGTAATAATAGGGATAAAAACAGAACCCTTTTGTTATCTTAGATGGAAAATAATTTTGATAAAATACTTGAACTCCATTCTTGAGGAAAATATCCTTTCTACTTCAAAAACATTTTTCCTTTCATAACATGTCATACCACTTTAAAATAAAAGAAGTTGATTAAAAATAAACTTGAAAACTTGTAAAGGAAGTTTCTTGGAAATAATGTTTTAAAAATCCCTTCATGTCGTATAAGTTAAAAAAAACATTCTTCGTACTTTTTTCGGAAAAGTCAAAAAGTACCTCGTACGAAAAACGACAAAAGATTCCTTTCATACATATTACTAAAAACTCACCGAAGGGTAAAAATGGATTTAAAAAATTTTAGGTGGATGGAAATAATATTATATATTGATGAAACATGGATGTGAATGATAAAATACACCCCATTAAATACTTACGAATAAACAATCTCGGATAAAAATGAGATTGTGATATTTCCCTTACCTTAGGTCCGATTTGCTTTGTACGTGTCCGAAGCTCCTGTATAATGGTTTAAATAATGTTATTGACTTATTCAAGAATCATACATATTGATATGATATCATATATGGTCATATTATTAGCTTCTTGTTAGTAATATTTCATTGTTACTTGTTACTCGGGTCTTTATTGCCTTTTGTTCTTATGCGTGTTTTGCCGAATACATTATTATTATTCTTTTAAGGTTATAGATACCTTGTAACATATATCATATTTATTCATTCAATTCATTTATATAATTACTATGTAATGATGATCATGTAGAATGAGTCGCATCACATCGTGGAGACGATATTCCGTACGTACGCATGAGTGATGATATCGTTCCTATGATTGTGGAACTGTATTGGAGTATATATATATTATTTCATTATCAATATTACTTTATAATAATCATAAATATTTACTCATTACACCATTATACCCATCCTTGCAAGGTGATGGTGGAAAATAGATTACACCACGGCGTAGAGACGGTATTCCGTACGTACGCACGCGCGGTGATTTCATTTTTTCGTGGGATGGATAGAAGGTGAATTAGGGTTGTTTCATATTTATAATAACATATCAGTATGTAAGTAATACTGATGTTATTACTTTATCTTGAAACAACTAAAGAAGAAGAAGTTGAAGAAGAAAGAAATTGAAAAGATCGGTAATGGATATTACCTCTTCTTTGGAACGCTTCTTTGAATCCTCCACTTAGGGAACTAAGATTGGTCTTTGAAGAAGACCAGGACCTCTAGGATTATTCTAGGGAAGTGGAGAGGAGAAAATGGCAGGGGTTGGCCGAGATTGAGTGCTCAAATTGGTGTGAGGAGGAGGGGGAGGAGGTGCCCTTTTATAAGGGAGGAGAGGGGCACCTTAGGAATATCTCAAAATATTATTTTATATTAAAGTCAAAATCGGTTTATAATGGTTCCAAAGGGTCTTATTTCGAAGCTAAAGTGGGGATGGGTCGAACTCCTATCAACCAATAGGATTTAGACAAGTTTAGGGTATTATTTTAACCTTATCAATTAGATTTAACTCTAAGTTAAATAATTTAACTTTTACCGTGTCTTTTTGTTTTCTTTCACTATATGGTTAATACACTTACTATATCATGCCAAACGAACCCCAAATTGTTTATTATTAATATATATATCCTTATCTAAGTCATTTGGCCGAACCTTAGATTTTTAGGAATAAAATAACAATTAATAATATAATATTTGATTTAAAAACTATTTTGTGTCAATTTTGACACTATTTGATATATGATTTTTGTGAAAGTCATAACAGGATTATATGTTCGAACCAAGTTGATTAAATCAACATTAATATATCATAGTAACCTATAAAATTAGTGTAATTCATAAAAAGTCTCAAATTACATTTATTTTGGGGTTTATAACATCAATTATGTCAATATTTCATTAATAAGATAATTACTGCATCATCATTGTGCCATAAATAAATTAAATTATTTAATGTCTAAAAATTACAAATAAAATACCATTATGTAGGAAATCTTTTTATATTTCTAATGAATATTTATAGTCTAATTTATCTTATGTATAACCCCATATTAAAAATGATTTACTTATTAAACTTTGATTTTAACTATTTTAACCCTTCTTTAAATAAATTAATAATAAATGTCCTAATCTAATCCAAGTGGGCCTAAATGGTCATATTTTTATTCCTAAGTTTGTTTTTGGTCGAATTACACTTGTCCAATAGAATTAGGACATGTGTTAGGGTAATATTAATATCATATTTACCCTTAGTTACCCTATTTACTATTAACCGCGGTAAAAAAAGTAAAAAGTTACTATTCACCAAAAAATTATTTTTATCTCATTGAACCACATTTTACTTACTGATATCAACCGTGTCTGTCGGATTTTTGAAATTCCATTCACAGAAGCGGTAAAATTAAGTTTTATGCAAAAATTCAGTTTTTAACCTACCACTTAGTGGTTTCACTATTCATCAAAAATTGAAAGTTTTCAGAAAAATACCAAAATTTCACCCTAGGCTAATTTCGGTATTCCGAATCCAAAAATGAAGTCCATTTTGAAAAATAAAATTTATAAAATTTCAAAAAGTGGTTATTACTATTCATAACGGCTAGTTTTATAGCATATCGTTGTTTAGTGAAACTCGGTATTGCGTACGACGCAAGCTATCGAGGAAGGTCGTGATTGCGTGTAAAGAAAGCCAAGCAAGTGTTGTGTAGAAAAAGATTCCTTTGATGATTCATACAACATAAAAGTCTCGGGTGTTACATTCTACCCCCCTTAAAAAGAATTTCGCCCTCGAAATTCGTCACTTTGTAACAAACAGATGAGGATACTTCTCCCTCACCATATCCTCAAGCTCCCATGTAGCTTCTTCAAGTTGGTGGTTCCTCCATAAAACTTTCACCAATCGAGTGGTCTGGTTTCGTAGGACTTTTTCGCTACGATCCAGAATCTCTATCAGTTGTTCTTCATAAGAAAGATCTTGCTCCAGCAGTACAACTTCTGAGCTGAGTACATGTGAAGGATCTGGTATGTACTTTTTCAGGAGAGATACATGGAACACATCGTGAACTTGAGAGAGATTTGGTGGAAGCGCCAATCGGTAAGCTACCTTCCCAACACGATCTAGTATTTCGTTAGGACCGATATATCTAGGGCTCAACTTCCCCTTCTTTCCAAATCTCATAACCCTCTTCCAGGGAGATATTTGTAAGAACACTTTATCACCCACTTCAAACTCTAGGTCTTTTCTTCGGTTGTCGGCATAAATTTTCTGTCGACTCTGAGCTGCTCTTATGTGTTGTTGAATAGATATGACCTTTTCTGCCATTTCATCAACGAGATCAGGTCCTAATAGCTTTCTTTCCCCAACTTCATCCCAGCAAGTTGGAGTCCTGCATTTCTTTCCATAGAGAGCTTCATAAGGAGCCATCTGAATACTGGAGTGAAAGCTATTATTATAAGAAAATTCCACCAAAGGTAGGTGTTGATCCCAACCTACTTTGAAATCCATAGAGAAAGCTCTCAACATATCTTCTAAGGTTTGAATTGTTCTCTCAGACTGACCGTCTGTCTGGGGAAGATAAGCAGTGCTGAAACTCAACTCTGTATCTAGATTATGCTGAAGACTTTGCCAGAACTTCGAGGTAAATCTCGGATCCCGATCAGATATAATAGAAAGTGGTACTCCATGCAATCTTACCACTTCCTTTACATATATCATGGCAAGCTGATCTAGAGATAAATCCTCTCTAATAGCAATGAAGTGTGCAGACTTTGTAAGACGATCAACTATGACCCAGATAGCATTATTGCCTTTGGATGTTTTAGGAAGTCCTGTGACAAAGTCCATAGTGATGTTTTCCCATTTCCATTCGGGTATGGGTAATGGTTGTAACATCCCCTTAGACTTTTGTCTCTCAGCTTTAACTTGTTGACAAACCAAGCATCGAGAGACATATTTAGCAACATCTCTTTTCATGCCATCCCACCAGAAGTACTCTTTCAGGTCCCTATACATCTTTGTGCTTCCAGGATGAATAGATAATGAAGAACTATGAGCCTCATCCAGCAGCTCCTTCTTTAATTCGGGGATGGGAGGAACACAAACCCGATTCCTGAACATTATTATCCCATCACAATCAAGGTTGAATTCAGGAACATTTCTCACCTTCTTTTGTAACTCTACATCTTCTTTCTGTGCCTCTTTAATCTTCACATGTATAGATGGTTGTACATTCATTTGAGAAAGAAGAGATTTTTCCCCTTCCATTATAATTCCAAGATCCATCCTTTGTAAATCCATAAATATTGGATCTTTTGTGATCCTCATCATGGATAAACTAGCATGGTCTTGTCGACTTAAGGCATCTGCCACCTTGTTTGCTTTCCCAGGGTGGTAATGGATTGAGCAGTCATAATCCTTAATCAGCTCCAACCATCTTCTTTGACGTATATTCAGCTCCTTTTGTGTGAAAATATACTTTAAACTTTTATGATCAGTATAAATATCACAGCTTTCATCATAAAGGTAATGCCTCCAAATCTTTAATGTAAAGATTACCGTAGCCAAATCCAAATCATGTGTTGGGTAATTTTTCTCATGGATTTTCAACTGTCGTGAGGCATAAGCTATCACCATATCATTTTGCATAAGAACACACCCCAATCCCTTCTTGGATGCATCACTGTAGATCACAAACCTTTCTCCACTACAAGGCAGTGTGAGCACAGGTGCACTGGATAACCTTCTTTTCAACTCCTTGAAATTCTCTTCACATTCCTCTGTCCAGACAAACATAACTCCTTTCCGAGTCAACATGGTGAGTGGATTAGATAATCGTGAAAAATCTTTTACAAAACGTCGATAATATCCAGCCAAACCAAGAAAACTTCGAATCTCAGTTACTGTTGTTGGTCTCTACCATCTTTCGATAACCTCTGTTTTTGCTGGATCCACAGATATCCCCTCTTTTGAGATTATGTGACCCAAAAATGCAACTTTTTGAAGCCAAAATTCACACTTGGTAAATTTGGCATAAAGCTTCTCCTTTCTCAGGGTCTTCAATATAATTCTCTTGTGATCTTCATGCTCATCCTTGATCTTTGAATATACAAGAATATCGTCTATAAATACTACCACAAATTGATCAAGATAGTCACTAAAGACTCTATTCATTAGATCTATGAAGATAGCAGGGGCATTAGTAAGACCAAATGGCATCACTATAAATTCATAGTGTCCATACCTTGTACGGAAAGCCGTCTTTGGTATATCCTCCCTTTTGACCCTTAATTGATGATACCCTGAACGAAGATCAATCTTGGAAAAGTATTGAGCTCCGCGTAGTTTGTCAAATAAGTAATCAATGTGTGGGAGAGGATATTTGTTCTTGATAGTGATCTTGTTAAGTTCTCGATAATCAATGCAGAGTCTCATTGATCCATCTTTCTTCTTAACAAATAGAATAGGTGCTCCCCAAGGTGACGCACTAGGGCGTATGAATCCCTTATCAAGATTCTCTTGGAGTTGCTTCTTCAATTCCTGCAACTCAATTGGGGCCACTCTATAAGGTGTCTTTGAAATAGGCAAATCACCCGGTACGAGTTCTATTGAAAACTCAACTTCACGATTTGGTGGAAGACCCAGTAATTCCTTCGGAAATACATCATCAAACTCCCGTACAATGGGCATATTCTTAATCGTGAGTTTCTCACCAACCAATTGAGATAAATAAACTTCATTTAGTGGAATCAAGACCCATAAGATGGAAGGAATTTCCACTGGAAGGTTATGTTCATCCTTGCATTGATAGACGATCGTAGATTGATCTGGAATATGAAATGTGACTTCCCTTATTTGGAAATTAATATGATATCCATGTAGAGAAAGCCAATCCATGCCAAGAATCACATCAAATTCCACTAAAGGAAGGATCACAAGATTTGTAGGAAGCACTTTCCCAAAAACTTCGATCAGAGAAGAATTATAAACTTTTGATGCGACTGTTGTGCCATTAGGTGTTGTCACAGCTAACTCAACATCTAATTGTTGAGGTAATATGGTGATACCCTTAGAAAATTCTTTAGAAATAAAAGAGTGGGTGGATCCAGAATCAAATAAAACATTTTCTACTTTAGAGTGGATGGTAAGTGTACCTTTCACCACTTCGTTATCGTACTCCACATCGCTGATAGAAATTGCATGTGACTTTCCTTTGTCTTTAGCCTTAAGATTTTGTTGACGTCGACCATCATCATCAACCCTTGGATTTGGGCATTGATTGGCATAATGCCCCATCTCCTTGCACTTGAAACATTTAAGTGTAGTAGGTTCATTCTTTGTATCCCTTCCTTTGTTTGCATCATTAGACATCTTCTTCCCATTATCACGGCATTCAAATGCCCGATGACCTTCCTTTCCACATTTATAACATTTAATTTTCCCTTTAAGACAACTCCCTCCATGTTTCTTTCCACACTTTGAGCATAAGGGAAAGCTCATCTTCTTTTCAGTGTGCTCTTTAGATTTTCCTTTGAATTCCATCTTCCTCTTCTTATCAAACCCATGTGACTGATGGGTTACTCCAATCTCCATCTCGACTTTGAGAGCACATCGAACGATTTCCACATAGCTATTGAAGTCCCTTATGGATAACGCCCTTCGAAGACTTGGTTTTAAGCCACTAAAGAATCGATCGATCTTACTCTCAGGTTGGATAATAATACTAGAAGCGTACCTTGCAAGTCTTGTAAAATTTGCTTTATAGGTACTAACAGATTCATCATACCTTTCCTTCAGTTCAAGGAACTCTTTCTCCATCTTTGTTCGGAGAATACGAGGGAAGTACTTATTGAAAAATAAGTTCTTGAACTCGTCCCATTCCATAGACTCAATTTCATCCCTTTGCCTCGTATTCTTAATAAGATTCCACCATTGATCAGCATCTCCTTCCAAACGATACACTACTAGGATGACTTTATCATGCTCAGAACATTGAAGAACTGAAAATATCTTTTCAGTAGTACTAATCCATTGTTCAGCAACTAATGGATCAGTAGACCCGCTGAAAGAAGGTGGACGCTGCCTCATGAAGGATTCAACAGAATGTTGCTCCTTCCTTTGCTCGTTTGGAAGTCCTGCATGATTCATAGCTTGAGAAAGTTGTGTGAGCATGGCTACAATATTTTGCATTCCATCTCCCATATCGTTTGGTTGCTCAGGGGTACAATCATTGCATTCCCATCGCATTCCGCATTAACATGGTTCCTTCGGGTTCCATCCATTGACTAAAACCAAGAAGAATAGTGTAAGCAACACTAATTATAATAGAAAAACCACATAACTCAAGAATAAAATTTTCATGCTTAAGGTCTTATCCTAGGGTATTCATGGCCATTTCTAAAACACTAATATTGTGTTCTATGCTTAGACTTATCCTTATGGTTCTTACTAAGGCTTTCATATCCTAGTTTCCAAAGGTTGACTATACCTTTCCTCTGATACCAACTATAACGACCCATACTTTACATACATTGTTAATATTTCAAAATTGAAGCACACTTATTACAACATATGACAAAACCACAAAGGACCGTATAGGTATAGTGTCTTTAGAAACTGGGAAACATAAACAACTGGTTCATAAATCTTCTACAGTGTCTCCCATTTATTTCATCATATCTAGGGCCCCTTTTACCATATTCTATTTAATATCCATCTTCCTTACCTGGGGAAAAGAAATCATAAAAGGGTGAGCTCAAATGCTCAGCAAGGGAAAATAAAGGAAATAAAAATCATATCATATCTTTTTGAAAATCATAACCTGCAAAAGAGATCATAAAATATTAACATGGAATAAATCATAGAAGTGAAAATGATATCCCCAAAATCATAACATGAAACTTGAAACTTTGTGGCATGCACACATAATCATGGAAAATCATTTCTTGTTAGTCATGACTCATTACCAAGACTATCTTAGTGGACAAAGTCCCTTTCTGAACCGAGTCACCCTCGTTCAAGTCCTGTTTCACTGAACCGGTATAACCTACCATTCCAGCCATGTCTATCTCATGAGATATATAATCTTTACCCAATGCATTGGAGGGAGATATAGGTCCCACCCATCTTATAATGAATCCTTTCTTATGTGTGCCACATAATCATAAACCATACATCATAGCGTAACCCATGTAATAAAAATGGGATTCTTAAACAACATGACATCATAAAACAATTCATATAAGATAAAGGAATTCATAAAAATATTTCCATCACAACATAATCAAACCAATGTAATAATAGGGATAAAAACAGAACCCTTTTATTATCTTATATGGAAAATAATTTTGATAAAATACTTGAACTCCATTCTTGAGGAAAATATCCTTTCTACTTCAAAAACATTTTTCCTTTCATAACATGTCATTCGAATTTAAAATAAAAGAAGTTGATTAAAAATAAACTTGAAAACTTGTAAAGGAAGTTTCTTGGAAATAATGTTTTAAAAATCCCTTCATGCCGTATAAGTTAAAAAAAACATTCTTTGTACTTTTGTCGGAAAAGTCAAAAAGTACCTCGTACGAAAAACGACAAAAGATTCCTTTCATACATATTACTAAAAACTCACCGAAGGGTAAAAATGGATTTAAACAATTGTAGGCAGATGGAAATAATATTATATATTGATGAAACATGGATGTGGATGATAAAATACACCCCATTAAATACTTACGAATAAACAATCTCGGATAAAAATGAGATTGTGATATTTCCCTTACCTTAGGTCCGATTTTCTTTGTACGTGTCCGAAGCTCCTGTATAATGGTTTAAATAATGTTATTTACTTATTCCAGAATCATACATATTGATATGATATCATATATGGTCATATTCTTAGCTTCTTGTTAGTAATATTTCATTGTTACTTGTTACTCGGGTATTTATTGCCTTTTGTTCTTATGCGTGTTTTGCCGAATACATTCTTATTCTTCTTTTAAGGTTATAGATACCTTGTAACATATATCATATTTATTCATTCAATTCATTTATATAATTACTATGTAGTTATGATTATGTAGAATGAGTCGCATCACATCGTGGAGACGGTATTCCGTACGTACGCACGAGTGATGATATCATTCCTATGATTGTGGAACTATATTGGAGTATATATATATTATTTCAGTATCAATATTAATTTATAATAATCATAAATATTTACTCATTACACCATTATACCCATCCTTTCAAGGTGATGGTGGAAAATAGATTACACCACGGCGTGGAGACGGTATTCCGTACGTACGCACGCGCGGTGATTTCATTTTTCCGTGGGATGGATAGAAGGTGAATTAGGGTTGTTTCATATTTATAATAACATATCAGTATGTAAGTAATACTGATGTTATTACTTTATCTTGAAACAACTAAATAAGAAGAAGTTGAAGAAGAAAGAAATTGAAAAGATCGGTAATGGATATTACCTCTTCTTTGGAACGCTTCTTTGAATCATCCACTTAGGGAACTAAGATTGGTCTTTGAAGAAGACTAGTACCTCTAGGATTATTTTAGGGAAGTGGAGAGGAGAAGATGGCAGGGGTTGGCCGAGCTTTAGTGCTCAAATTGGTGTGAGGAGGAGGGGGAGGAGGTGCCCTTTTATAAGGGAGGAGAGGGGCACCTTAGGAATATCTCAAAATATTATTTTATATTAAAGTCAAAATCAGTTTATAATGGTTCCAAAGGGTCTTATTTTGAAGCTAAAGTGGGGATGTGTCGAAATCCTATCAACCAATAGGATTTAGACAAGTTTAGGGTATTATTTTAACCTTATCAATTAGATTTAACTCTAAGTTAAATAATTTAACTTTTACCATGTCTTTTTGTTTTCTTTCACTATATGGTTAATACACTTACTATATCATGCCAAAAGAACCCCAAATTGTTTATTATTAATATATATATCTTTATCTAAGTCATTTTTCCGAACCATATATTTTTAGGAATAAAATAACAATTAATAATATAATATTTGATTTAAAAACTATTTTGTGTCAATTTTGACACTATTTGATATATGATATTTGTGAAAGTCATAACAGAATTATAAGTTCGAACCAAGTTGATTAAATCAACATTAATATATCATAGTAACCTAGAAAATTAGTGGAATTCATAAAAAGTCTCAAATTACATTTATTTTGGTGTTTATAACATCAATTATGTCAATATTTCATTAATAAGATAATTACTGCATCATCATTTTGTCATAAATAAATTAAATTATTTAATGTCTAAAAATTAAAAATAAAATATCATTATGTAGGAAATCGTTTTAGCTTTCTAATGAATATTTATAGTCTAATTTATCTTATGTATAACCCCATATTAAAAATGATTTACTTATTAAACTTTGATTTTAACTATTTTAACCCTTCTTTAAATAAATTAATAATAAATGTCCTAATCTAATCCAAGTGGGCCTAAATGGTCATATTTTTATTCCTAAGTTTGTTTTTGGTCGAATTACACTTTTCCAATAGAATTAGGACATGTGTTAGGGTAATATTAATATCATATTTACCCTTAGTTACCCTATTTACTATTAACCGCGGTAAAAAAAAGTAAAAAGTTACTATTCACCAAAAAATTATTTTTATCTCATTGAACCACATTTTACTTACTGATATCAACCGTGTCTGTCGGATTTTTGAAATTCCATTCACAGAAGCGGTAAAATTAAGTTTTATGTAAAAATTCAGTTTTTAACCTACCACGTAGTGGTTTCACTATTCATCAAAAATTGAAAGTTTTCAGAAAAATACCAAAATTTCACCCTAGGCTAATTTCGGTATTCCGAATCCAAAAATGAAGTCCATTTTGAAAAATAAAATTTATAAAATTTCAAAAAGTGGTTATTACTATTCATAACGGCTAGTTTTATAGCATATCGTTGTTTCGTGAAACTCGGTATTGCATACGATGCAAGATATCGAGGAAGGTCGTGATTGCGTGTAAAGCAAGCCAATCAAGTGTTGTGTAGAAAAAGATTCCTTTGATGATTCATATAACATAAAAGTCTCGGGTGTTACAGATATCAAATATTATCTCAATGTGAGATGGGAAGTTGCACAAAAACAAAATTTTCTTATATATAAAAGATAATCTCAAATTGAGGGTATATACTTTGAAGAGACATTTTATCATGATAAATGGATTAAAGTGATTTAATATTTTCATGTGATATTTGTTCAAAATAATTATAAATTATTCTATTATGTATGTAAAATTTTTTATACATAAAGACAATGTTTATATTGAACAATTAGACTGTTTTTTACTCGTTAGTGATGGATCCTGATTTTTTAATTGTAAGAAAGTTCTTTTTGGATTGAAATAATCACCCCAAGAATGGAATTAAAATATTAATAATAAATTAAATAGAATAAAATTTATAAAAGTCAAGGTGAATAACAATATTTATGTCAAGGGATGTGACATAAACTCATTCATTGTAATTATAAATGATGATGTTATTATTTTTATGGAAAACAAATAAAAAAACTTGTTACTTTTTCCTATACAAATGAGAAAAAACATTGATATGTCAGTGATTGGTGTGATGAAATTCTTTTTATAATCTCATGTCGTAAACATAGTATGTTTTATATTTCTATCACAAGAGAATTATTCACATGAGTTATTGAATAATTATAGAATTTAATAATCAAGATAAGTCAACACTATTATAGTATTAGTGAAAAATTTTCTATGGATGAAAAAGAAATTAAATTTACCATAAATATGTATAGAGGCTCATTAGTAGCCTAATAATCTTAATAAATTATAGACCTAATGTCATGTTTATGACAACTGTTTAGGTGTGATTCCAAATCAATCTTATGCAGTTATATATTATGGTAAGAAATTAGATCTTATACTATATAAAACGTACTCTTAATTATTTATTGTGGTACGGTATAGATAAATTGTAATGACCATGACCTGATTACTAGAATAGTATTAAACTAGGTATACACAAGACATCTGGTGCACATCCCAACTATTATAGGCTGGCATAAATACTGAGGGATGAATGGAATATATATGGGAGGTGATATTAATCATTCATATTTTGAATAATAATTTAATGGGTAGGCCAAATTTTGTTTATGGCCTTCATATAAATAGAACCTAATAATCAAAATTAACTAAAACAATAATGAGGTACCTGTTCAACGAGATACGTAGATAGAAATTGACCCAAAAATTATATTTATATTAAATTTTGTATAGCATAGGTCCAAAAAATATAGAATTCCTAAAAATAAAATAAACTAGAGAAATAAATAATTCACACATATAAGGCGTACCAAATTTTCCATAAAGACCAAAAATAGAAAATTCAATGGGAAATATTTCCAATGAGATATCCACATACATCCTCTATACACTCACTTTATCCACCTATCCTATAGTATAAAATTAACCACCCAAAATCTAGACTCCACATGAATCTGGATCCAATTATACTCTACAATTCTTTTCCTTGGTTCATGTAAAAATAAATCTATATGTATCCCGATTTGAGACATGTATAGGATATGAGTATGATATACCAAGTTGGGAATCACCACACCATCCCTACATTTATTTCATAGACTAAAGTATAGGAAGAAAATATACAAATCAATTGAATATAATATATAAGGTAAAATAGATCATAACCTAATTGTTTTTTAGTTAATGATTTAAGATACATTAAAAAAATCCTAACACATAGAGGGTACATAATTGAAATAGTTTCTTTAGTTAAAACCTAATGTTTGAGATAAAAAAGTATACTAAATTCAGGGTGAAATACTCATCCTAGGGGGAAATAGTGATATTTCCTAGGTCAGATGAACCACTAGGGGGGAGGGGTTAATCAATGGTCTCATTTTTTGAATTATTTTACTTTTTAATTTAACTTATAAAACTTGTTAAGGTTATCGATCCTCTCAATGTTATTTCTCAATCTCACATCATGTGTTGTTGTAATATTGGAGATAAGAGAAAGAATATTTACATGGATAGAGATTTAATCATACTTCTTACAGTGTGGTTTAGACCCCCCCAACATAGATTCTTCACTATCAAACAAGTGATTACGATCATTTAAAATCCTAGTGTAATTAACAAAGATTCCGGCTGTGTTCTTCCACTTCTACCACCATTTGGAATATATAATTATTTTATGAAATAAGGATATAATATATAAATTTCTTTATCTGTACTTGGTTTATTATTCACCACATGGGAATATAATCTTTCTTCTATGAGTACACAGATTAACAGTTCTGCATAGGTACTTCCTCAAGAGCTTCAACATTGTTGGTCTCGAGACTCTTCTCTAGTTTTGGGATGATATTCGTTTTACTCATCTTATTTATGCATAATAAAGATATTGTATCATCTCTTAGATGATCTAAAATATATATAAGTGTTCTTTGCATCACAAAAAAATATATTCATCACCTGTATATGTATTTTAAATTCAAAATGATAATATCCTGAGTTTGATAGAAATTATTATCATAGTAATTATTTACATAATTCAAGGAAATAACTTGTACATCTTAATTAGGCACGTTCCTCATTTTAATTTTGAAATTAAATACTAATTTATTTCCTCAATTATTTTGGAAAATATTTCCTGTTGAATTTTCTAGAATAATCCATTATAAATAAGATTTTTAAAATATCCAAAAGTATCATATCTTATTTTAATTCTTTATATGAATTATATTCATCAAATACCACGCGTTAATATTTTCTACATAAATCATGATCATATATCATGATATTATTTATTTAAATATTGGAATTATTTCTTCATTATAAAAATTTCATTAACTTATTATTATAAAACATAATAATTCATCATTAATTAAATGATAATTATTCTTCAAAACATTTATTTTCTAAAAAAACACAGTACAATGACTTCATCCATGGCCTTTTTTACACCTCATATTTAATATCCATTTCTCTCCATTAAATTTATTTGATCATGAAACTTCTATATGTTTTTATTATATATTTATAATACTCACAACCTAATTTTTTTCACCTGAATGACTTGGTCCTAACTACTCATTTCTTCACATGGTAAATAAATACCACATCTCATCTTTAATTCTCTAATTCTCAGGCCAGACTCATTTTCTATGAAATAACACAATTCAATATCATCTGATTTTCATAGAGAAATCATATAATATGCCCGAACTCATGCCTCTATAAATTAAATAAATCTCAAGATAATCTAATTCGAACCTGAAACGTGTTACTAGATTTTAAAACTTTTTATTTTACTCATATTGTAAGAATGAAAGTGAAACTGCATGTTTTCCATAGTTTGTATGCATTCTTAGTATCCTCATAGCATGTATCCTCATATAAACCCTGCATAACACTAAATATTATATGTTATTTTTTTCACCACACATAAGCTTCATTTCCAAGAACAATAATTCTATTTATGGGAATAATGGATATAGTTTGTATGTGCAGTCATTGTGTTCTTCATTCAGTGGATAAAGATGAAGTCATGACCAATCTTAAAATGATAATGTAGTTGCTTAAATTGTTTATGAAAAACAAACTACCATGTGTTCAATCCCTGAAATACATATGGTCGATCTATGTTAAGACGTATGACTTATTTTCCATGGAATGGCCGATCCATGTTTTTGTGTGAAGGTAAATTTCTAAAGATAGTTGATTTATAGGATTTTCATGGTCGATCATAAAAATATGGTTTCTTTTAAGATAATCATTATAGTTGATCCAAGAGATTTCACATATATGAGTTTAAATGAATTAGAAGAAACTTATCTTGATTAGATGATAGAGATAAAATTGACAAGATGGAAACACTTATATGTGTAAGTTTTAATATGAGTGAACACTACACACCTATAAACTATCCCACATAAAAATTTAAATCATCTAGAATTTTTTATATAATATAATTTGTCCCTTCAGAAACTCAATGTGAGTATCTGGGTCCACTACGGAACACCTCACCCATGTGCCCATGGTGCGTGCCACCCCGTATGCACCATGCACCTCCTGTAAAGTAACCAGTGTGTGATCAAGCCTACCCATAGAGGGACTAAGTCTCTATTACCCTCCCACCACCTTTGGCTGGCCAATCATGCTATCTCTCACGTGGTGAAACATGATTACATATATGTGGTTGAGTTGGCCTCTTAGTTAGCTTATGGATGGCCTATTTTGTTATATGAGGCCCAACTTATAAATTCATAGTAAAAACTAACTGTTAAATACTCCATAAAATATTTTCAACAATTTATCATAAAAAATAATATTTTTCAAGGTCTTCATATTCTTTAAAAATTATTTGAAATAATCTTATTCTAAAATCCTAAAGTAAAATTTAATTCCCTAATTATTCAAAAATTACTCAAGAAAATATATATTTTCATGATATAAAAAATAAAACAAAAGAAATAATAATATATTTCATGTCCTTATTTTTTAAATACCTTGTCATAAACATTGGTTTGGTTCATTTACTCCACTAAATCAATCATTTTTAAAAGTATTTATTCCATTGTCATAATAATTGTGTCAGTTATTCAAATACATTGACACATTTTTTAAAGTTTTAAGACTAGTTCTAGAATTATCAAATATTAAAGGAGGATTTATCAATATGAAAGTCAATACAATTAAATGAATCCATAAAAATCCTCTATATATCATTACTTTATTTAAAAGTCACTAAACACATATTTATTAACTCATTGACAATAAATGTGCAACATTAAGCTTACTGATGAAATATAATTCCATTAAATGTATCCTTAAGAATCTGATAAGAATCATTAATTCATATTAATGTCACCAAACACATATATAATGACCCATTAAAAAAATTAAACACTTAGACCAATAATATCTATGTTTGTATTTTTGTTTTCAATATCTCTTTACTTAATTAAATCCAATAATTGTTATAAAATATTTATCTATTTATTTAAATTGAAATAAAATATTCAATATAGGATACATCACATATTCTTATTCCTACAAAAACACCCATACTCATCCCTGTCAGTATCATTGCTTGAGAGGTGTTTAAGAAAGTGATGATATCACATATTTTCTAAGAAAATAACCTTTAATTACTAAAATCTAAGTCTAAATGGGATAAAGAGGTATAAAAAACAAGAGATATATAAACATGGTTGCATATAATGTCAATAAAAACTCACTTATGTGATTCCATGATCTGAATATACTTATTTATCAAATGAGATCCTTATAGAATAGATTTATCGAGAAACATGTAATCCTGCAAGCTTCAAAAAACAATTAATAATGTTTATGTGAAAGATAAGTTATCCTTAATTTTATTTTGTCATCATTTAAATCAATTAAAACTCTACATAAAAAAATTTGTTTGAAATAATTAAGACAATGGTTTCTAAGAGTGATTATCATACCTCAAAACTCTTGTTCTAAAATATGTCAAGAGTTTCAAGATTTATTGAAATTAAATAATGATAAATTATTCTCAAAGTTTATCCACCTTAAGCGATGAACTTCTATTTTTCAATTCTATGGAAATCAGTAGACACTGTGAGGGGAAATCACTTCATAATATCCACAAGTGACAACCTCAAAATCATCATTTAATTCCATATATGTTTTCTCAAAACATATAAAATAATATTGAATAAGGAGAAACCTATGGGTTTCTAAAAAAAATCATATTTATACTTTTCTATCTATTTGGGACATTATTTTCTTCCAATATGAGCAAGATAATTTTTCCTGGGACTCTTATTCCTACTTAATATCTCATATATTGGATAATTTATATTCATTAAAATGAAACAATTATTTGTGGGGAATATTTTTTTCCACACCAGTCTTTTGAATAATTAATTTTTTATTTGTGTATAAATTATCACCTTATGAATCTTCTTGATTTCCTTTATCATCAATATGTTTTTTTGGTTATTTTAATTTTTTTATCAAATTTAAATTGATTTTTCCAAACAACTAGGTACTCTTAACAAACATTATAAGTCTTATGAGTATCTTTCCATATCTTACTAATAGATTTCATTTGAAATAAATTCCCTTATACAGTATAGGGAACCTCTACTTCCAACCTTATCAGGCATACCACAACCCTGTGACCTTTCAAACCGCATCTGCCACAAAATTATTCTAGAATATAAAATTTGTTTTATATAGATAGTTTTGGTGTATATATTGCCACAATATGTTTTATCTATGATTTTGTACCTATATGACCATTAGAACTCCCTATTGATTCTTTCTTCTTTACTGGTAAAGAAATATTAAACGAGAAAGAATATGATTTTTTTTCCATGATTACTACAACACCAGTAAAAAACCTTGTAACATTATTCTTCTAGATTGGTTCTAGATATATCTAGATTCAATTTTATATAATATTATTGTACACCAGAGATTAATTTTCTTAGGAGTTTGTATTCTCCTTGGAATACTCATCCATTCCTTCGATGTTGAATGTTACCACTCAATTTTCTCCCCTTAAATATTGTAATATTTGGTTTTAATGTCTACACTATTTGATAAAACATATATATTTTGAAACTAATTAAGTGTATATTTATCTTTTTCAATTGATTTCCTATTATCATTTTTTATGAGAATATTCTCAATATAATTCTGCTTAATTATTGAAGTCTTCTTTGGAATTGTTCAACTCAAGATGAATTTTAACCGAAATAAATTATGTTTCAAATAACTATTCTTATTTTTCATATATTTCTTATTCAAGGTCACCCAAAATCATTTTAAAAACAAAATATTTCAATTTATACTTCCCAATATCATCAAAATAGGCTATACATTTATTTCTTATCTCTTCCATCTCAGCAAACACCATTTTATTTTCTTTCTCATGCTTCTTGTTTTCTTTCTTGATCAATTCTATCTATCCCATTTAGAATTATAATTTTTTTAGATCCCACAAAATTTATATCCTTTCTTCTCCATTATCAATAAAACATAATGAATCCTATTCTTTCTTTACATGAGAAAAAAACTTCATCATCCTAAGAACAACTTGATGATGAATATTTCTTTTGCTTTCTCATTAAATTCCTCTTCTTACTACTAAGGTAATTATTATTATTCTTAACCTGTTTATGTCTATAATTTATCTCAATATTTGATTCTGATTTATATTATTTGACATTATTCCATAGATTTATGTTTTTAAAATGAATAGAGTCACGATAGTTTTTACAAATTAGTGGTTACTTACTCTTTACCTTTTTGAATCCTTTTGATTTAATAGAAAAACTTTGATTTATGTCATCATTTTCCTCACCATTATCTCAATCACATGATTTTGTAATTTATTGTTCTTTATCTTTACTTTTTATCTTTTTATTCAAATTCCATTTCAAAATTTTCTACCTTCTTGAAATATGGAATTCTTCCCATCTCATAAACCATGAGAATATTATGTAGTTCATTATGTGATAAATCTTCTCTTTATTATAGGGATGAATTTTTTGAACCAAAATTATCTAGAACATTCATCATCAACTTTCTAACAATGGTGAAATATTCAAGATTCTTCCCAAAACCTCATATGTTGTATACAGTCTCAATAACTCATGTAATGTAGTCATTGAGAGTCTCATCATCATCATCCATATTTATGTATTTAAATTAGATCCTCCAAAATTGTAGCTTGGATTCTTGTAATTTGACATTAGTTTTATAACTACTTCATAATTTTCTCATATTTACTTAGAATTATAGATACCCATGAACCTTGTGTAGACCTTATCTAAGAGATACATTAATATATCATTTTGAGCCATTACATATAACTCCATATTCCTCTTGTCTTCTTGTGCCAAATTTGATCCATAAAAAATGGTTTGAAACACAAATATTTTAGTATCTCTTAATTCCATAGAAAGTGATAAGAGGTTAGGTAGAATCATATTCCTATAACTATGATAATTATTCCCATAGAATATAGGAATGTTTCATATATTAATCGAGTTAAGATTATCCGTTAGTTATAATTTTTCTTAGATTTTTTGAGGGAACCTTACTCAAATACTATTTTATATTACCCAAGTTAGATAAACCACGAAGAGGGGTGAGGGAGGGGTGAATAGAAGGTTGATTTTTATAAATTTTATTAATTTATAATTCAAGCCCTAAAATTTATTATGGTTATTGGTCCATATAATGTTAAATATCAATATCACCTTGTGCATAGTTGTAATATTATAGATAGAAGAACATTTTATTTACAAGTTTAAATATAAAATTCCACTTCTTGTTGTCTTGGTTACCCCCCAAAACATATTATTTATTGTCAAAAAAAGTGATTACAACCATATAAAATCCTAGTTTAATAAAAATAGAGTCCCACTATGTTAATCCACTTCTAGAACTAATTTTATGATACAATTTTCTTCTTAAATTATGATATAGTATAAAAATATCCTCCTAACTCCTTGGTTTATTCTTCAAAAATTAATAATACAACATTCCTCCATTACCAGAGGGATCAGAAGATCTGTATGTGTACTTCCTCAAGTGCTTCCTCATTTCATTTCTTGAGACTCTTCTCCAGATCTGGTGTAATCAAAACTCTCCCCATCTATTTTCTCCTTGATAAATATGTTGTATAAACTCAAATATGATATTTTAATATGAACAAATATTCTCTATATCTCATAAAATATATTCATCACTTGCATATATCATTTATATTAATATTAATAATATCATGAATATGAAACTCATTAATATCATAGTAATTGTTTCCATAATTTATGGAAATACCATAATTATCAACAACTGAGACATTACTCAATTCAATATTTTAATAAAATACCTAATTATGTTCTTAATTAATCTAGAAATCATTTAATATTGAATGTTACAAAAATAATTACTCATATAAAATCTCATTAAAATAATCAACAATCTCAGGTGGTCTTCTTATTCCTTTTCACACAGATTACATTTATCAAATATCCGGGCTCATTATTTTCTAAATAAATCTTGATCCAATATCATGATATTATTTATTGAAATCATGGAATAATTGTATATTTTAAAATATTTCATTAACTCTTTATTATTATGAGTACTATTTCATGATCAATAACCCAAAAAATACATCATTATTTATAGTATAATTATTATTTAAAAATTTCTATTTCTCATGCAAACATAATATGTGACATGAATTTGTGATTGAAATTTTCATACACCCCATATTTAATATTTATTTGTCTTAGGTATTTTTATTTGAGAAAGTGTCTTATGCATTTTTTACTCACGTAATTGAAATACTCACAACCTCATTCAATGATGCCCAAATTAATCCGGTATAACTCCCCATTTCTTCACATTGTAAATAAATACCAGACCTCATATTTTTACCCAAAATCTTGGTATTAGCTCATTATCCATGAAATATCATAAATTTATCTCATTTGATTTTCATGTATTCATTGTGGCATACATATGAACTCAAGACTCTATAAAATACCTAAATCTCAGGATAAAATGGTTTGAATTAGGAACATGTAACTAGATTTATGATATTATTATTTTAATCATCTTATAATAATGAAAGTGAAACTTCATGATTTCCACATTTTATATGAATTCATAGAATCCTCAGGGAAAGTATCCTCCTCCACTGCATGTATGACACTAAATATTTGATTCCCTATTTACCAATTTTTATTTACATTCATGGTTAGTACATCAATGGTTCAAGTGGATTGAGTTTTAATTTGAGATCACTATGTTCTTTATGATGTGGTTCAAGATGAACTGAAAATTGATACTCAAATACTTGTGTGTCTTGTTTGAGTGCTTTCACACAACACCCTCATAATAGGTTGATCTGTGGGATGAAATGTGGTTGATCAATAGTAAGTTATACAAACGATCTTATTAGGCATGGTGGATCTAATTTTTTTCATACATGTAAATTTTTGGGAATGGGAAATGCTAAGGATTCTAATGAATGATCATAAATGTGTGGTCTCTTGGAAGAAAATCCTTATGGTCAATTTATGAAATTGAACATATATTATTTTTCAGGATGAATATTTAACTAGTCTTTATCAGAAAATGGTGATAAAATAGATTGAATGACCACATTTTTATGAATAAGTTTTAATTTGGATGAATATTACCGGCCTATAAAATATACCACATTGAAAATGAAAGTGTCTAGGCTCTACTATATAAACAATGACACCCCTTTATCCCTTCATTGTGAGTAACCTAGTCCATTCTTGAACACTACCCTAAGACACCCACAGTGCGCACCACCTCACATTCACCCTACACCTCCTAGACACTCACTAGTGTTCATTCAAGCTAACCCATACAGGTTATTGATCTCCATGATACTACTTCCACCTCAGGATAGCCATATGTGATGTCTCCCATGTGGTGATCCATGCTCCCTTATCTACGGTTGAGTTAGTCTCTTGGTTAAATTAGGGTTGGATTATTTTGTTTGTGTAAGTCCTAATCAAATAAATACATAGTAAAAACTAAGAATTAAATACTTCTTCAAGTATTCTCAATGAATCATCATAGAAAATAATATTTTCATGATAATAATATTCCTTAAAATTTCTATGAATTATTTTTCTTCAAAAATCATCAAGTAAATAATTAATTGTAAAATGATTAAATAATTGCTTATTCAAATAAATATTTCCATGGTATTCAAAATAAAACTATGAGACAATTAGATACTACATGACATTATTTTTAATTCCCTTATTGTATATATTGTGTCAGTTTTTCAACTCCATCAACACATTTCTTCTTCAATGAATTTCATTCTTTTTGTAAATAAATTTTTTGTTCTTCAACTGCATTGACACGTGTCTTAGAGTTTTATGACTAGTTTGAAAATCAAAAAATACTAAAGGAGGATTTAATAATAATTAAATACAATTCCATTAAATGAATTTATAATATAAAAAAGTTAGCAAACACATATTAGATTACTTATTGAAAAAATGTTCAATTATTGGCACAATCATGACATCCAATGTCACCAAATGAATCAATAAAAATACTTTTAGTATTAATAAATTATCCCAAAGTCAACAAAAATATAATAACCAACTAATTTAAATCAAATGAAGCACCTGGCTCAACAAATGGAATGGTGTGTACTGAACTCAAGTAAATCATAAAACGTATAACATACAACATGAGAATGGAATGCTAGAGTCTCGGTAGTACAAGCGCATTCTAATACACATACCAATTCATTGAAAATTGGTGTTCTTGAGAACATTTTTATACATCCATGATATACCATTTCTTATGATTATTCTAATAATCAAATAATAAGATTAATTTAACTATAGTTACAATGAAAATCAAATAGATAAATAACTTTAAACTTTATAAATTAAAACTTTAAACATATTGGATAACTATTAAACATATAAAGAATCTAAGTAGACGTGATGTTTGATATAAATAACATAATATGCATTCCAAGGAAGCACTCAAGTAATTGATAATATATTTAAAAAAGTTTCTAGGAATTCCATTAAAAAATATAAATTTGATTTATCAGAACATGTATTTAACATTCATAAAAGAATTTATGAATATATATTATTTAAAAAAATCTTATTTAATTTAAATTTTCTTTACCTTATACTATTTATATCTATACCCCTTATGAGTATGAGAAGAAAAATAGGCCAGTTATTGAAAGTATTATATAAAGATTATTCAAGGTTTTTAGTGAGTATATGGGATGTAAAAATAATTATAGGACCAACCTAATATGATGTATGATTAGGTATTTAACCACTATGAACAAATGAAGATAATTTTTAGTAAGTGAAATTAATGAAACACCTTTATTTCATGAAAGATTATCTCTTATAGTAGATATAACTAAATAAATTCCATGAAATGAAATATATTCATAGTATATAGAATATGGAATTAGAATATCTCATTCATTACCATGAATAATGAGGAGAGCGATGAATATACAAGGAATCACTAACCTATTCCTTATCATAGATGAGATTCTATAACCACATGGAAGAAATTTGTTTGAAGAAGGAAATTTTATATGGTTGAGATGAGTGAAAGGAGAGTGTTAGGTTGAGAGGTGTGTTCTTACCACTTGAATGTCTTAAAATATCTAAGGTATAGGTTTTTAGTGATTAAATTTTTAGACAGAAATACCATTAATCCCATAATTATTAAAAAAAAGACATACACATCTGTGTCTGTTACACATTATACGTCCTCCTGGTACCTAGTGGAGTTTATAGTGTTAGTATATCCCATCAGGTACTGCTGAGTACTATATACTATTCTCTTGATACTTGATGATATCCTGATACCTTGGTCCCTTTCCTTCTTCTTTCCTTTTCCTCCAAAAACATCAAACTCATTTTTAACTTTAAAACTATACTAAAAAATGATTTTAATGAATAAAAATAAATGTGTTAGACTAAACTATATAAGTTAGGGTCATTAAAAATTCCCCAACATTAGTACTATCTTTTCATAGTATCTCCAACTATATTCCATAGGAACCAAGTTTTTTAATTTCATATTCATTTCATCTTCTTGATACCAATTTTCATTATGGAGCTTTCCAGACTTCTAATTAAATTGTATAAGAGGAATCCCATTTCATAAAAACACTTTATCACTCCAATATTTGATAAAAATAGTTTAATACACATAATATTAATCTTTATCATGTTTAATATCATTTTATCATATTACATGCATAAGATCATATATATACTTCCTTAGTTGAAGAACTTGCTAGGTATTATGTATGATATTAAATTTTGAAGGTAAGAAAAGACTATAGGAATTATTTTTTAATCATAAAATTATATTGAAGGTTAAAAAATCCTTATAGTTAACTTACCATGTTTACCCACTCATTAGTAACCAAATCTTTATGAAACACAGAGAAAGCCATCATCACTAACCTAAAATTCCAAGTGTCACCTTCAACAATCAATATCAAAATTCTATTGAATTGAATTCATTATTAATAATTATTTAATTATATTCACAAATTTGTTATCTCTTGCACCATAATAAGCATGATCATATATGATTCATCTATTATGGTCCTGTATATTGGATAACGAAAACATATTCCCTAAAGATTGTAGAGTGGATAAATTTGAATTAATGATTGATATCTATTATTATAAGTGAATTTTACTAATTAGAGATTATGTTACTATGATACAAAAAAATTTATAATATATCCTTGCAATATATCTTTTAATAAATTTATATTTCAGTCAAATGTGATATCAGTTTTGGGGTAAAATATAGTTCCCAATTTAACCTGAGATCCTAAATCTCATTGTAACCCTTTCCAAAATTTGACACGAACCTCCGATCCTGTTTAGTGATGATAATAACTAGAGAAAAATGAATATTTATTATATATATGACATATAATTTCCCCAAATCATCTAGAAAAAATTATTCTTAGTATGTAAAAAGTGATCCCTCTTCTTTAGATGATGTACGATCACCCAAACTATATCCTTGCCTCTAGAAGAATTTAGAAGACTAGTTACAATTCCCATAGTAATTTCATCCTATTTCCATACTGGTAGAATAAGTGATTTCAATTAAAATATTGGTCTTTTATTCTATTATTTTACTTGTTGATAAGTACATCATCTAGAGACAAACCTTGTAATATCTTTATTTATACCAGTACAATAAAATTAATAGTGAATATCAGAATACATTTTCTTGATTCTAGGATGTATGAATCATATAGGAAAATGATATTCATTAAATATATCCTATATTATAATCATAAATAATACTAATATTATATTTATGTATAATAAAGATAATTAATATTTAAACTAGTTACCGAGGATATCTCCCCCATCGAGTTTCTCTCAAATAATCCTAAAATTATGGTCAAATATTTAGGATTCATTAACGCACAACACAATAGAAGATATTAGATTTATATGGTATATGTTCATTAATATATTATCTTTTTTTATATCCAAATTTTGTTCATTTATTAGTTATGTCAACACCCATTCTTCATTTTACTATTTAACTCCTTTTAGGGTTGATCTTCTTTTTGAGATAATTGATAATTACATTGCTTATTCTAAGAGATTAATGGATTTTAAAATAAAAAAATTAGATATATTCTACCGAATAATGATTCCTTAGATTCATAACTCATTGAAAAAGTTATATATAAGAATATTATGGTTATTTAATACCATGAATCACTCATCAAACAATTAGTTTGTTTATAAATTTAAAGAATGAGCAACAATGACTACAACTAAACTAGGGATAAAGTAATTATGTTCATGATATCTCAGTAGTCTTGACTCATTCACCACTATATGTTGATTCTATATTATAGAAAAAATCATGAATAAAATTTGGTGCATCAAAATACACTTGAAACATTTCACATGGTTGAGGTGATATCATAATTGGAGTTGTGGTTAACCTTTTATTCAGATCATGTGAAACTAGTTCACAATGGTTAGAGCATAGTCCCTTATTTTTCAATTATATCATTAGAGGAACTATCTTATTGAAATATATGATAAATATATGATAATATCCTTAATGTATAAAGAAATTTTATGTTTGAAAACATGATTTAAATTAATTTCTAGGACATAACCATTTCTAGAATCTTAAGATATAATGACATAAAAAATTAATAAATTAAATGTTTTAGGATCTTGACCTCTTAGATCCATAATTAGAGGTTAGAGATACTAGAATATAGTTAGTGATTTCATAAAATCTCTAAGATATACCATTTTTTTCCTGACCATCTTGAGAAATTGAATATACTAAGATATCATCCATGAAGGCCATGATGAAAAAATATAGAAATATAAGAAAACTCTATTTCACATGTAGTATGAACTCAGTTGGAGAATAAAAAATAACAAAAGTAAATACTAAATTTTTTAAATGACCACATTAGCTTCAAAAATCCATCTTAGGAATGTCTTATAGATTTACATAAAGTTGATGATAAGCTAAGAATATTTCAATCATGTAATTCCATATTTAACCCTTTAAATGAAGATCATTAATTGTATGTAAGGGGTAGATATTCTTGATTCTTAACCAGTAATGTCTCTGATTGTTTTCTCACAACAACTATCTTCTGTGATACTTTTTAGTAAAAAGAACCAGATCACCCCAACAAGAAATGCTCAGTCTAAAGACCCTTTAGCCTCAAGCTCTTATAAATTCCTTTTCAAGTCCCTCAACTTTGTCAGTTTTATTATATATGGGGTGATGTATATTGTATTAGTTTTATAAATAAAATAAATTATATATTTTACTAATCATATAAAAGGAAATCCTGATAAATATTTAGATAACACAATAGTTTACATATCTACCAATTGAAGTAAAACATTATATTACTTAGCTTCAATAACTATGAGAATGAAATTAGGTATATAGTAAGTAATTAAACCAAATTTACCTTTATAAATAAATATTTTATTAGCTTATAATTTCCATTCACCAAAAAGAGTATATTAGATTCTATAGGTTAAGAAAAAGAAAAATTCCCATTATAAAAATTGATACAGGACCAATCCATAACCAAGATAAGATAAAAAATTTCTACAATAATATACTAATAATGCACAAGAATTATACTTATTTTCATATTCAATTACTTTCCCTAGATGATTATCAAGATTCGTGAATGAATATGATACTTTTATTTGGTGTTCAAAAATAGATTATAAATGATGGATTATGAATGAATTGAAATAACCTAAGTCAGATAAAACACTTAATAATGTATAAGATACCAATATAATAACTTTAACAGTATATGAACCATATTCAACATCATTAATATACTTCCCTCAGACATGGATCCCTAAAGAACCCTCAAGGTAACCTAAATTGACTATCCCTACTTCGATAAGCATAAAACTACTGGAATACTCTATCTATCACACCATCCTCATTCACATTATCTCCTATATAGTGGTTGAAATCCTTTAATATATTATATAGGTAAATAATAATATAATATTTGTGTTATCCAAGGTTATTTACAAACACAATATAATTCATTCCTTCACTGTATTACTTAGAGATAGTTTTATCGGCAACATGAATGAAAATTTTCAAGTATAATGTATTATCTTGACTAATATTTCCTTGATATTTCCTATGATGACACTAAATATCATGTATTATTGATTGCGGAGGAGAACTTCATTCAACATCATTAATATCCCTGTAAAGAGCCACCTAAAATCATCTTATCTTTTTTTGATTCTTATTATTAGAATAAATTTTACCAATTATTTTTCCAGGTAAAATAATTCCCATAGTAGATCCTACAATGAACCTAGTAAAGGAACCTGGGGTTCATTGAAAGCATAAGAAACATGAAATACAAAATTTTGTGTTTAAATTCATGTTAAAAACACTAAATCCAAAAACATATTAACCCATATTTCTTGAAGTATCATGTTGAATTCAATTTAATCATGAAAAATTAAAATTTAATAAAAGCATAAATGGTATAGTGTTTGTTTAAAATTGACGATTTCATTCACTCACCATGAGTGTTTTGTAGCTCAAAGATACCAAGATAGGAATCCTATATATGATCCATATGTTTACCAATGATCCTAGATTATAGATATACAATTCATGATTTATATCAGGGGAAATCCAAAAGATTTACGATTTCCCTTTGATGATGTGAATAATGCAAACTTGGTCGAGAAGAAGGGATGAATCCAAACATTTTCTTCCATTGGAATCTCTCTCTAAGATCTTAAAAGAAGAATAGAGGATATATTTTCTCTGTAAGTTCTTCTAGGAGGATCTCAATATTCAATAGGATAAAATGATATTTTCTATCAAGGTTTTACTTTTCAAAATTGTACTTTTGTCCCTTGAAAGTAATAAAATTAAGTTTAGACCTCTGAACAAACGTATGTCTTAAGAAACTTTTCATAAATGCCACAAATATTTTATCACTCATTTATAAAACTTTAATATGTCACGTGATAAAATAAGAACCATTAAATCATCCCATACTCACTCTAAATAATTTAACAAACCTTGATCATCCAATGTTCATTCTAAAAATTATAATTTATCACATTGGCTTTTATAGTCAAACAACTTGTGAATATATTCAAAAATAGATTCAATCATTATTATAATAAAAATTTTAAGTGCTCTATCCAGATCAAGTATCACAGAGAGGTGGTGGATGTGAATCAGTGATATCTATTTCTTTTATGTTTCATTATTTATAAAAAAAATCTTTTCCTCTTGTTAAAGAGTTATCAATTTCATAGAAAACAAAAAAATAACAAATCCCTGGGAACATAAGAATTTATAAGGTTCACTAATCAAAAAAAATCTACATCCTTAGAATGGTTAGGAAATATTCCAATACCATACAATCAACTAGAAAAAAATCATTTTTTTTTGGAATAAAATGAGTAGGATATGCCCTTACACTCATATAGAACTTTTTTCAACTGACAGTGCATTTGATTCAAGTATCTTGAAATTATGTAATAATTTTTTTTGTTACAAACATTTAATGGTGCTACTTGATTTAATTTTAAAAAATAAGAACTTTAAAAATAATTCTTCACTTCTTTACCTCGCAGTAGGGCATAAATCCATCTGGACTTCACGATGATACTCAGTCTGATTTCCCTATCGGATTATTTAGTCTAATTTCTCAATATGGAAATATAATTCTATTTGAATATGGTTAAGATAATTCTGAACTACATTTGTTTGAATATGGAAATCTCAGAATGGACTATATTACCCCCTTCCCGCTGATTTCACTTAGCCCTAAGGTTCCCGATCTCCACGAATGATCTCCTCAGCTCACGATTTTGCTAAAAGAGTTCAACGCAGCTTCAGACCTGCACAGATCAACGCTGGTGGCTCGGTTCAGAGGCTGTCTTCCCTAGGTCAATGCTTTCAACAGATTCATCTTCGATTCTTTGGATCTTAAAAACTGAGCGGTGGTGGGTTTGCTCGACCGGTGTCAATTGATGGTCCGCTTCGCATCAGAGGAGGATTTGGTCGTCACCTAGTCCAGTGCTCCTCAGGCGTTTAATGGTTGCGGTTTTTTCCTCCTACTATGATCGTTTGATTTCAACATGAATCGTGATCCGCCTTCGGCATCTGTTTGGGTAAGTTTTCCTGATTTTCCACTACCCTTCCAGAATCCTTGTATCATTTGTATGCTCGGTAATTTGGTTGGATGCTACCTATGTTCTGATATTCAAACCACTGTAGTTTGTCACCCCATCCTGCCCTGCGCTTGTATCAAGGTTGATGTTTCAAAACCTCTAACCGAGTGGCTGTGGATTATGGTTGGAGAAGAGTTGAGGTGGAATCAATGGGTGGTGTTTGAGTCTTGGCCCGCGTTCTAATAAAGATGCTGCAAGCTTGGCTATATGGACTCAGGATGTCTCCGCACAAACCGATATAGGTCATCGGAGGAGTTGGTGGTTTTAGTGGTGGAACATCAATCGCGTGAAAGTGAAGATTTGGGTGAGCATGAGGTGGAGCACGGTGAGGTTCCAGGGGAGAAGGCTCTGCGTTCTTTGACCCCTGGAGTGATGCTGGCACCCAAGACAGCCCCTAAGGATTCTCATTTGAACCCCATAGTTCATGAGATTTTTAGCCTCCTGAAAAAGGATTTGGGTGATCCCTGTTCATCGGTTGTTCTTTCTGAAGAGGGTATCGGTACCAGAAAGAAAACAGGTATAGTCATGGATGAGGTTAGAAAAATGGAGAGAGAGGTGAACCTGGACATTGGCAAGGATGTTAAGAAGGATTTGTAGGTGTTTTTACTCAATGCAGCGTGGTTGAATGAGGAAGTTGGCGTAGAGATAGACATGGGTGATCATCCCTAGTCTGGTCTCAGAAGTTCAGCATTTTCAATACATGTGACGTGGCTTCGATCAATCAAGTGGATCAGATTTTACTTTGCAGGCCTTGTAGATCAAACCTTCCTATGCTGAGAAGGTTAAATCTAGAGCGAGTTTTTACAATTCTCATAATAGGTTTGCAGTGCTGGGTGAAGTTGAGGTACATGATATTGCCAGAGATACCGGTATGGAAGAGGAGTCCAGCCAAGTGGCTTCAGAGTCAGCTCCGGACTCCACTACTGAACCAAAGGAAGTGGGCATTGAAGATGATTTTTTCAGAACCTCTTCAAGGAAGGGCAAAAATTTCACAGTGTGATGGAGGTTTTTTCAAACATACCGGGAGGCAGCGACAATGGAAAGACTACTCTAACTTACCAATTATCCTTGTGACCAGGTCCTCTAGTAAAGACAACCTTCTCTCGAAGGTGTGTGAAGGCGCTGGAAAGCAGGTGGGGGTTACCTCTAAGGAGGCTGGAGCCCAGGTCAACAAAGATCCGAAGTTGGCTATCTATGGGGGTGCTGACCCCCTACTTTCTGAAGAGGTAACATCTCCTCAAGGGGAGGCAGAAGAGAAGACCAAGGATAAGAAAGAGGAAGGGCTTCTAAACTTTGAGGAAGTGAGTTGGGTGGAGGCAGAACTTTCTCTGGGTCAACAACGTGAGGTGGGATTCCATGCTAACCCTCAACATTAGATAGCATCAGTGCTGCATCACATAGTCTTTATTTTTCACTCGGATGAAGAGATGGTGGAGCAAGTGCTGGATATCAACGCACCAAAGTAAGTAATTAAAAAAAATGTTGGGAAGATCCCTTCGTGTGGATACTTCAAAGGGGAAAGGTAAATGGATTGATAGGAAGAACCATATTTTTAGGAGAGGCTTCAACATGGGAAAGATAAACATGGAGGAATTCATTCAATCCTAGGACATCTTGGCTAAAAATTATGAAGACATCTTGAAGGATGATCCAAAGTCCCAGGTAAATTCTATTCCCTATATACTGTTCAAGGAAATTGATTCCAATTGGCTCAAGATTTTCTTCAACAAAAATGTAGTAACTTTTGGTGGTTAAACTGTTTTGATGTTAGGGTTCTCACTTTACCCCCCTTAAAAGTGTTTTGATAAATAAAAATGTCAATTAGAAGGTCTCTATTCTTTTCATACTTACATGTCTCAGAAAGTAAAAAGTACTTTTGATATTTATAGGAGACCCAAATGTGGTTTGGGTGGGATTATGAAAATCTTTCCCACTCAACAAAATTTCTTGAATCGTCCAATTCTCTTTAAATTTAGGATGAATCTTGACTTCTCCAACACTTATCAACTCTTCTCTACTCTTCTTGAAATTTCTCAAATTTATCTTGCTTTATAATTTCTTGAAAAAATTCAGTTCGATTCTGATTCACTATTCCTATTTCATTATTATAATGGAGATAGTGGATTCTTCATTAAGTTTCTCTACAACAATTTAAAAAAGAAACAAATTCCTTCTAATTAAAATTCTTAGTACCAGCATCTTAATTTTGATTTCTTCATTAATATGTAGACAAAAGATTATTCATTATGTTTCTCTATAAATCTTAAAACATATAAAAACCATTCCTCATCCTTCTTCAACCACTTATTTGATCCCATTAACAACAATTTTATGGGCTTCAATCAGTTCTCATTTTCCCTTTTCACTAGAAAGATGATCTTGTTTTCAATGAAGTAATCAGTGTCAGATCCAGTATAACAGTCTTGAACCAATTGATATAAAAAAATATTGAAAAAATATGGTTATTCTTTTTGTTTTTGAATCACTTGATAATAAAACAATTCATATTGATGAAAATGTTAACTAAATTGTTGATTGATATCTGAACCAATTTTTCATTAGTCCCAACAAACATCAATTTTTGTTTATTCTTCATTGGTACTAACAATTCACTATAGAAACAATTTTTCCTCCAATTTTCAGTACAAGACTGTGTTTGATGGACCAGTTCTAGTAGCTTCATATTCGACAAATTATTTCCTTTTCTAATTAAGATACTAATGAACTTCCAAAACCTAATTTATTTATCTAAAGATTTTTTTCTTGTGGATTATTTATCTGACTAAACACCATCACCTTCAATTTTTCGTGTTCTGATCAACCTTCTCATCCTTTAAAAAAATGTGTATTTGGTGTTATCATAGCGATGGGCTGAGACAAAAAAGATTATTCTTCACAAACAACCTTCTTATACCAAAAATCTATTATCATAACTTACTCATGATTTTAAAAATATTTAGGACCATCTTTAGCATCTTCAAAATTATATTTGAAAGTATTGTAACTCCCCACTCTTCAAACAACATTTTTTTTCCAACCAAACTCAAATATGATTGGCATCACAACCCCTTTCTTTCATCAAGATAACATCACAAGTTTTATAGAAAACATATGATTTTTTAATTAAAATGTATAAAATCATGATCTTATTTATATCAGATCCATGAAGAATCCAATTTTATTCCTCCGTATGACCTTGCTTTCATTACACACTAGGTGAGTCCAATAAACCTTTTATTCCAGATAAAATCATTCCAATCCAATGTAATTTTTGTAAAATTGAGAGTCAAATATTTTGAATACTTTTTTTGAGTCTGCTAACCAATAAATAAAAAGTAATTCTATTTATTTTCTTCCACAACTTATTTGAAAACAAAAGACAACTCAAACATCTTTTGACTTCAAAAAACAAATTCTTTCCAACTTGGTACCAATAACCCCCTTTGGATATTGTTTTCTACCAAAGTTCCTAAATCACTAAACATTGTGACCTCAATATATGGATTACTTTTCAAAAATTCTGTGATTATGTGGGATAACTCAATGTTGGAAACAAAAATCATTGACAACAAGAACATTCTATCAAAAATTAGTGACTCATAAACATATTCAATTTTTCTCACCATCTTTCTCCGCTTCTTCGACTTTCCTATTATAAATAGTTTTATACAAACACTACGACAAATGGTTGGAATAGATTATAAGTTTATATGCTGGATTCACTTCTTACCCACAGATTCCCCTTATACATGCTTCCTTAAAATGTTTAGCACATATTTAATGCATAGATTTATGAAACATTATACCCCTTTGACAACACTATCCAAAGAGTATATGAGAGATAAAAAAACACATACCTAAACCTTTATTATAAAGAGGATGGACACTATTGTTCAACCTCAGTTCAGAAAAAGGTTCATTCAGTAAAGTTTTATTGAAAATGTCACCAACTTGTTCTGATGTTGGAACATACTCTATCTTCAATTTATTCTTATCCAGATTCTCTTTGATGAAATTGTATTTGATATCAATATTTTTTGAAGAGTAATATTGTATTGTATTTATGATAAGGTTTATGGTTCTTTGATTATCATGACCTAAGTTAGTTCAATAAGTAAGTATTCCAACTGAGTCTTCATCCACATAAGTTGGTTTGTAGCTTGTGTGGAAAAAATATAACTAGATTAAACTATGCTAAGTGTTTTTGAATTCTGTTTCTTTGTATACCAACTAACACAACTCTTCCCCATAAATAAAACTCTACCAGATGTGGATATTCTATAATCAAAACTTTCTACCCAATCAACATATAAATACCCAACCAATTTAATAATTTTAAGGATATCATACCAGAATATAAAATTTTATTTCCCTTTGATATATCTTAGAATTATTTTTCCTATCAAAAAATGTGATTCACTAGATTCACTCTAAAATATATCATATAAGGTAACAACATAAAAAATTTCACATCTTTAGGCTGTCAAATATAAGCTTTCAAAACTATTTCAAAAAACATCCTTTAATTCTTCATCTACAATCAACTTGGTTCCCACTAAAATTGGTATGTAAAATGGTTTCAAATTTTAAATGCCGAACTTTTTAAGATGTCCCTTATCATACTTTTCTTGGGATATAAAAATGCGATTCTTATATTTTCAAAATTGTAACCCATGAAATTATTTCATTTATTACAACATGGAAACATTTATTTCATATCCATCTATTTTTTAGCTTCGTTGTGTAGTAATAATAAGAAAAATTGTTATTATTTATAACCTTTCCACTAGAGTAAAATTGTTATCAAAATCAATGATGTAAATATATGAGTGACCATTTCAGACTAATATTTTATTGTTTCTTATTACTTCACCATATCCATTAATCTCGTTCTACAAATCCCATTTTTTACCAATAATATTTATGTCATTTAGTTTAGGTTTTAATTCCCAAGTATCATTATTTTTAATATGATCAATCTCTTCATTCATATCCCAAACCCATTATAGATGATCTAAAGATTCATTAACAAATTTCATCTCAAATTTTTAATAAAAATAATTATGTGTAATATTATTTTATTTTATTCTTTTTTGAACCTTTTGATGTTGATAAAAAATAATGTTTTTTTCTTCCACTTTCATCCCCATCCTAGTATTTAATTTTGGAGATTATTCCCCATCACTAGAAACAATTGTGTCTGATTTTTCTTATTGAAAAAGATTACTATCATTTTCATACTTATCAAAATACTTATAAGAGGTTATTTCTTTTTATTAATATTCCTTATCCAAATGAGTATGTTTATCTTCATCATCATTTTCAATAAATTTGATATCAAGAGTGACAACTAATATTCTTGAATATTTGCCAAAATATCTATATCCTCTTCCATTCAGAGCATAGCCAATAAAAATTCCATCTTCATCTATCTTCTCAAACTTTCCATGGTTTCCACCTTTGTTCTTAATGATTCATAGACTCCCAAAAACTCCTCAGTGTTTCAAACTCGGAGTTTTTTCATGAAACATTACATATGGAATACTATATGAACATGGTCTATAGAAACATAAGTTTTGAATATACACAAAATTTCTCATGGTTTCCTCTAAAAGTAATGAGAGAGACCATGTTCAAGTAACATAAATCATCCAATTTGAACTAAACATCTATTTTTTTCTTTCAACCACATTTTTTTTAGAGAAATGTAAGGCACGTTGAACTCATTCCAAATACCATTCTTCCCATGATAAGTTTAAAATTAATAATTTTTTTTATTCCCCATAATTTTATATTCTCAACTTCTTTATTAAATACTCAAATTCATTCTCAGTGTTCGTTGTGAAACTTTTAGACCTTTTTAGAGCATCTGAATTATGTTTCATGTACCTAATACAATTTATGTGAGTAAATTCATTAATAAAATTAATGAAATACTTATCTATTTGAGGTGATTGTTTTTTCATTGGACCACATATATCATAATGAATAAGTTCCATGGGTTGTTTTGAACCAATTTAAACTTTCTTAGGCATAGAATTTATAATATTTCCTTTGTGACAAGTAGTAAAACACAAATCTCTTATTCTTGACATATTAGAAATTAAATGGACAATATCTCATTTTAATAACTCTATCACATTTCAATGATGCATTTTTCCCACTCTTTTATGTCATAGCTGATTCTCTCCCCCTATTCCTAAGTAACAAGAGTTTTTTATTTCACCAACTTGGAATAAGTTTCCTTTTATATGTTGGCCTCTTGTAAAAATATTTCTATGTTACTCAATTTTCACAACAAAACTATATTTTTTGAAATTATTTTTTTCATTCATTAAAAGGTTTTGAAGAACTTAACAAGTTGTGTTTTATCCCATCTATATACAATAATTTTTGGGACTTTTACTTTTCTTTCCCAATAACAGAAGATCCAATATATTTGATTTTGAGGGATTGATTATTTTTTAATGACACTATTCCTTCTATGATATCTTTAACATTATTAAACAATTTTAATTGTCCCTTAATATGAGAATAATACCCACTATCCAAAATCTAGGGCCATTATCATTTTTTTACTTTTAAAGTGGTCTTAACAACACAAGATTTTTCTTTCCCTTTATATTCCTAACTTACAGCTTTTATGAATTGTTAAAAACCTTTTTTATACTGGTAAAAGAAAATAATAATTCCTTTTTCAAGGTGTCTAGGTAGTTCAAATATTTCAAAATTATTTTCTAGGGGTTTGAATCTATTTTGAAATTTTACACCGACCTTCTCAGGTTTTTTCAGAACTTCCTTCTCATATTTCTTCCTTTGAGGGGAATTTTCCCCCTCCAAATTTTCCTTCTTTAATTTATGTAATACTTTTAATATTGTTGATTAAACCAAAACATATTTTCCTTATGTTTGAATGCACCGGAATTCTAATAATACCCATAGAAATAATATTTACCTTTAAAACTTATATACTTACCGGAGTTGTGAGCATGTTTCAAAGAAACAAATTTATCTTTATTATTATACTTTGAAGGTAATTTTTGATTATTCTCATGTTTTCCATTTCTATCTCTTTCACCCAATTCTATGATAGAATTAATGAAACTCATAATCCTATATTCAGATTTATAGAGTTTTTGCTTGACAAAGTACAAACTATTCTTATTTTACCTTAAAATTTAATTCCATTCATGCATTACGATTATTTTATTTCTATAGAGATTTATTTAAATTATAATTCTCTTTCGGTAGCTTATATTCCTATTTAGGAAAAAATTATTGATATTTTTGTTGAAGAGTCTTTACTTTTCATCATTTTTATTTCTTTCACATGCATACCAATCTTTCTCAGACAAGATTTTGATTATTCTTTCAAATGAAATTCTAGTTGAGTTTCTTCTTATTCAGAACTACTTTTTCCGACCTCTTTATTGTTCACTATTGAAATGAAATTATTTTCTCAAGCCTTATTAAAATATTTATCATAATCATTCTAAATATCTTCTTCATCATTATCTTTAGATAAGAAACTTTTTCTTTGGGATTTGAAGAATTTTTTATTTTTAACTTTGGAATAATATTTATCCTTATCACTGTATTTATTCTAAGATATTCTATACCCTTATATCATATTCCTCACTATCCTATTATTTATTTCTTCAAGGAAATTTTCCATAAAGTTCCTAATAACTCCACATTTGAAAAAATTCACAGGAAGTTTCCATTTCTATTTACCTATACCTATTTTAATTTTTTTTATAGAAAATAAGGATAAAATTTAATCATTTTTTACATACCACTTTATAGGAATTATAATCAACAACTTGTTCTTCAAGAAACTTCTTATAATTTTCATTCTTGGATACCTTGAAAGGAATTTCTCTATCATCTTCTTCTTTGAATTTCATAATTTTTTCCCTTCTAATTTCCTAACTAATGAGAGTTTTATAAATATTTTCCAAGGATAATGTTTTTGTATCTCTATCTTATAATAAATAAAATCTTACATCAAACTTGTTCAGAAAAATTATCTATATATTTTACACAACTATGGAATCCTAAAACATTTTTTTTTCTAAGAACCTGATAGTGATGACAATGTCATTTACCCTCACAAGGAATTCACCAACCAATTTATATTCACCCATCTCGAGATATTCATACTTTATCCACTAGATTTGTAAAGTTTAATTATTTAATTTTTTTATTTCCTTTATAAATATTTTTTAACTCATCCCAGATACCTTTGGTAGTGGAAACACTATTCAGTCTTAAAAAATCACTTTCAGAAAGTGATGATAGTAAATAATTCTTAGCTCTCCCATCATTTTAAAGATTCTTCTTATTAATAGATGTGAATGGAAATTTATCATCAATATGAGGAAATAAATCTGTTGTAGCTTCAAGAAAATCATACCTAAGAGAAAAAACATAAGGCAACATTCAATATTTCCGGATAAAATATTTCTTATCGCTAATGACAAAAGTCCCTTTATGGTTAACACAATCCACATTCTCTATAACAACTTCTATTTAAAAACTTAGTCCAAGAGTAAACAATGCGATCTATTTTCTATGATACCCCCTGTAAGTTCCTAGTCTATATAAAGTATTACTGAGAGGGGGAGGGGTAAATCAGTGATATATGTTTCTTTTAATTTTCCTTCTTTAAGAAACAACCTTCACCTCTTCTTAAATAGTTATTAATTTTTATTAAGTTAAAAATAATAAAAAATCCATAGAAACACAATAATTTACAAGGTTAAATACTAAATAAGAGTATATACTTCCTAGGTAGGGATTGAAAACAATCCTACACCACACAATACACTACAAAATAATCATTTTAGGTGGAATACATTGATGGGATTTTACCTTACAATCATATAGAACTTTGTTCAATAAAAAAATGTGTTTTCTTCAAGGAAATGATATAATTAATTTTTTCTAACAAACATTTTACAATGACACTTGATAAAATTTGAAAAATAATATCGTAAAAGGAAATTCTTTCCTTCCTTACCCAACAACAAAAAAGAACTTTTTCTTGAGTTTGTAATGACTGTCAGCCCAATTTCCTAGTTTGATTAATCATTTGTATTTCTCAATATGGAAATATAAATCTATAAGAATATAGTTGAAAAAATGCTGAAACAAATATGTATAAATTTTAAAATTCCGTCTGATTCCTAGTCTGATAAACCATCCTGATATTATGATCTGCTGAATATGATATTCTTCTTGTTCTCATTCTTTTTTTCTAGGAAAATTTCTTAGGAATGATCGATTGAGAAACTTCTTCTCCCTTGAACATCAAATATTATCTCTCTTCTTTTCGAACAATACATGTCTTATAAAGTAAAAAGTGCTTACACTATTTATATGTGACCCAAATGTCGTTTGGGAGGGATTCAAAAAATATTTCCTCCTTAAGTAAATTTTCTAAACCTTCAAATTATACTTAAATTTCTGGTGCATATTGACTTATTCAATGTTTATAAAATATTCCATAAAATTCAGAAAACTTCATGACTTCCTCTTGATTTAGGATTTCTTGAAAAACTTTAGTATGATTCTAATTCCAAATTCTGATTTGTTTATTATGATGAAGGCAATGGACTCTTCCTTATGTTTCTGCACACAAATTAAAAAAGATAAGTGTATTATTATTGGGTTTCTCAGAACCAACTTATCATTATAGTTTCTTCATTATGATATAGATAACAAATTCTTCATTACATTTCTCTATTTCAAATGAAGCATATGAAAACCATTATTTAACCTCCTTCAACCACTTCTATGATCCCCTTGATATCACTTCAAAAAGCATCAAGAAAATTTCCTTTTATTCTTTTCATAGACCAATGATATTTTGTCCAATGAAGTCATCAATGTAAAATATAGTGCAATAGTCTTGACCCAATAGATATGAAAAAGATTGAAAACAAAACAAGGTTCTTTTTTTTGACCCACTTGATAAGAAAAACAACCAAAAATTCATCTTGATGAAAATGGTAGACTACATTATTGATTCTTATATGATTCCATTTTTCATCGGTCCCAAACAAATTCAGTTTTATTTTCTTCTTTATTGGTCTCATCAATTCCCAATCTAAAAAATTTAGCCTCCGATGCTTGGTGGCACAACACATCCAATGGACCGGTTCAAGTAGCTTCAACTTTGACAACTTCTTTCCTCTTCTAATTATGATACCAATGAACTTTTAGCACTTAAATTATTTCTATGAAGATTTTTTTATCTTGGATTATTAGTCTAACTAAAAACCACCACCTTCAATTTCTCATGTCCCGATCAACCTTTTCATCCATTAAACAAATGTATGTCCTGCATTTTCATACCAATGGATTGAGACCCGAAATCTTTGTCTTCAAAAACATCCTTATTATACAAAATTCAGCTAGTATTAATATTTACTCATGATTTTAAAATGTTTAGAATTGGATTTAGCATCATATGAATTATAATGGAATGTATTATTACTTACCTTTCTTCATACGACTCATTTTTTCTAACCAAACCCAAATACTATTGGTTGCACTCCTCAAATCCTTTATCAAGCTAGCATGAGAAGTTGTACATAAAACTTATAATTTTTTAATTAAAAAAAATAAAAAAATCATCTATTTTATATTAGATACATGGGAATCTTATTTTCTTCCTCATTATGTTCCACCTTTCGTTATGGAACCATGGTAAGTCTAACAATACCTTTCTTCCAGAAAAAATATTTTCAAATATATGGAATTTCTTAAAAATTGTGAGTCATATATTCTGAATATGATTTGTGAGTTTGATCACAATCAAATAAAAAGTTATGTGATTTTATTTATTCCTCAAGTTCTTTGACAATAAAATACAACTCAAACATCTTCCATTTTCCAAAAACAACTTCTTTCCATCTTGGTCCCCAAAAGCATGAATAATTTAATTGAATTATTTTTTCTTGTGATTGATCACAGTGAGATGTTCACCAACCCTTACATATGCGGACATATTTTTTCTACTCTTATTCAACTGAATAGGTGGAACTTGTAGATACCCTTAGTTTGTGTCCCCCGAGGTTTTTGTCTTGATAATATTGAATCTATCCCACATATCAAGAGATAAGTCTTGTAACCTATCATGGTGACTAAAAAGATAAATTATTTCAATGCTACAACTACCTTCTATAAATTTTATTTGGTTTTATATAATCTCTTTACCTCATTTTATTTCATAATGAAGGATGAAAACTCATGTCATCATCCTTTTATTTATTTATGTATTTTTTTACCATACTTGATAGACTTAAATTCTTGTACTATGGAAATGTATTTAATGAAGGTTGTATGATAATGGTCAACCTAGGCCCACAATATATCTCTTCCTCAAATTGAATGTGAAATAGTCTATCTTGATCATTCAACCATTGAAAAACCACCAATTATGCACCCAACCTAAGATTCCAAAACATGAATTAAATTCCATGGTTTTTTCCTTAAATTAAATAATGTAATAAAATTGTACACATAAACAAGGATCTCATGTCTAGAGCATAATTCAGATGTATGTAAATAGGAACAACATATTACACCCAAAATATTTGATGTTCATATTGTTGGGTTAGTCATCACAATCTCATTTAATCAAGATCACTAAGTGAGAACTTCATGAGAATAAGTCTCAATGCTTATGATCCTCCAACTGAAAATGGTTAGACATCAGCTATGTCCTATCAATGTGATGTATATAGAACATATGACATATGATTAATATTATAATAATAGAATCTTAAGGTTCTCATTATAGTTGGGAATTGGTATTACCTTTTGACATAACTCATAATTTATAGAAATTACCATACAAAAAATTAATGTAGAATTGTAAACACTATTTTGGTAATAATAAACACATGTGTATATCAAACGTTTTATGAATAATGGTAATCAATGTAAAAAAATTTGGGTCTTGGAAAATAACTCACAAAACTCCTAGTTTAACTGGATCCAACTGCTAAAAATTCCCAACCTTCTAGATCTGAAATTTGTGTCATGATTATAATGAGATATCGATTTAGTTAGGGGTTTTCCAAAATATCCTATATGGCTACTATATTAACCACGACTTCACCTCTCTGAGTAAAATCCACTAAGATAAGATATACTTGAGTATATCCCTTTTTTACACAATAAAAAAATTTACATATAAAAAATACAAATAAAAATATTATCATAATTATGATAAAATATTACATACTAGGTATAATTCTAGGAACTAGAGAAAATCGTGGAGTTTTTTCATATCCTTTTTAACTTATTCAAAAGCCACAATGTACTCAAAATTTATAGATATGGAAACCACTTTCATGAATGAGATTAAATTTCTCATTTTACTATTATTGCTATGATATTAGATTATATTGATTGAATGGATTACTAGTTTCTATCCCATTACAACTTGTTTCTCTTCCTTTCCCAGTACTGGATATATATCCCTTATAATTTCTAAAGAATAATTGGATATTTTTAACTGATTCCCATTCGGTTCTCCTTGATTCAATTAATATTTTCAAACAATAAAATACATGTTGGAAATACGAAATCTTGTAAATTTCTTGACATCTGTTGTTGATCCATCAAAAAATATTAAGGAATTATATTACCAGAATTAATCTCCTCTTATGTTTCATACATGTCTTCCTAGAGATTAATTCCATGTTACAGTGGTAACAATTATGTCTCAAATTTTTACAACCTGTATTTTTCAATACCATATCATTATATGTAATTTTAATTGGTTTAGGAACCCATTAGTTCTACCTCGTTAGTTCTTATTTCCAAAAAGGTTGGTTTATTCTTTATGTATATCTATAAAGAGATACTTTAATTTTGTCTTAACCAACTGTTAGACCAATGTTTTTTTCAACAAGTTATTAGTAATATTTTACTTTTAAAAATGTAGTGCTCCTACAAACCACTTTTAGAAACACTGATTTTTTTACAAAATTATATTCTATGATCTTGTTTCTTACTTCAATCCAAAATTGGATTTTAGTAACTTCAAACCCTTATTGGAATTATATAGTGTAAAAAATACTTTATAGTTTCATCGTATATACACCGTTTAATATTGGTGATTTTTACATCCAATTCATAATATGAAATGATCATAGAAATTATTATTACAAGTAAAATTCTAATGGATTTAGGCATGATTACTTGGTATAACCTATCATGACTTAATAGTACCTTAATTATACCAACCATTCATTGATTCTATTATATTCAAAAATATTTTCAAAATTTGAAACATAAAAAATACTAAGAACCAATACTTTGATACATCAAATCCATTATTGAGTTCTAACAGAACTTTTCAATATTATATAATTTTGATTTACTACTCAGCATTATTATTTTTTATTCTCAATGAATAATGTATCAATAACCATGGTGAATGTAAAGCCGCCACAATTATTTTAACCTTTTTACATAGTATGCGACTATATTACATTTATTTTCATGTTATCTTTTGTAACTTATTCTTATTCCAATTATTTGTTCATTTCAACTAGTGACTAAATCCAAGTAAATTTTCTCCCCCAATATAAGATTGATAGGTGAACTATTTTAATGAAATACATTCAATTTCTTGACTATGATTTTTTCATATTATGTATTCTTTTTAATATCTTTATAAACCTTTAGTATAATTATTATAGATTCATATTATAGTTTTCTTTATGAAGGTTTTTTATATTCTTAACAAAAACATTTAATCTAAACAGGTTCTATTATGAAATAATTTATTCATATCATACTATAGATCATAAGATATCGATTTTTCATTATAGTTGAAATATGGCTATGAGTTAATTAATCTATTTTTGAAACATGTTTCGCAAATAATAGTATTTTCTTTAATGTAAATTAGTTTCAATATTGATGCTCCTTTTACTTACATCATGACTCTGATTTGTATAAGGAAATGTGCATTTAAGAATTAATCCATGATAAATTTTATGGATAAATTTTTTCATGTAAGACTCATCATATGTACATTATAATAAAATCATATATTTGATGTGTACATGGAAATGTGAGTTTGTGAATAAATCCACAACACAATTATGATGGATGAATTCTTGTTCAAAATATTTTATTGGCACATAGGCCTAAATAAAACATTGTATTCTAACTATGAATATATCATAATTCACTTTTACATTTCATAATAACACTTAAAGGAATATTATGAAGCATTTTTACCAAATTATTAACCTTTTAATAATTCAAACTTTAATTCTGAACAAATTTTGAAGGATTTGTCTCTTACCAATATTTCTAAGGGTTTCTTTGACTAAAACTATATAAGTACATACATCGATAATACCTAAGGTATTTATATCTATATAGTTTTAATACCATATTATGTATTTCATTGACAAATACTGTTTCTTTTCATTATAAAGAAATATATTTCCATAATTGTGTATAAGTGATTTTAAAAATTTTATATTCATTAGTAATTTCCAATAATTAAAGCGTTAAAGAAAAATTAGTTGAGCTTCAGAAACAAAAAATTTTCTTTCGAAAACTTGATTAACTTATCCTTCTATCCAATGGAAACATGTAATAAATGTTTCAGTAATAAATGTTCAACCACAATCCTTAATATTTTCTGTGATAATTCATTTACTTCATGCTACTGGATTAAGAGTCACACTTTTTTAGCCACTTGGAGAATGAACCTTAATTATTACAATGTTTATTTTCATACTTGGTTAATACATTCTAATAAAAACACATGATAGGAATATTTTATTTAAATATTGAGAAGAATAATAGAAGCATTACATACAACTGATGAATATAATTGATCAAGAAATGATAACTTGCTTCTTCAATTCAGTTCATTTCGTTTTATCATCCATAGACTTATCTCATGACATGTGAAAAAAAGGTATTTGTATAATGCCCTAACTATATTCCTTAGAGTTTTTGTAAAATTTCCTTTTATGTCACACTTTCCATTAGCCTTTTCTTCCTTTCTTCCAAGTTGTCCACCATAAGAAATAGAGGTTAATATTTCTTTAAGTTTGTATCAGCTTGACCCTACTTACCCAAAGTTAATGAAGAATTTTATCTATTTACTATCCATTATTTAAATTTGAATTACTGTGAGGGTTCCCAATAAACCCACAAAATTAGAAAAATCCTTGAAAAAAATAACGACTTGTAGTTAAAAAAATTAATTGGGGCTTGGCTTGGTTTTATAAAACGCATAATAGTACCTCAAAAATGGGGGTTCTAAACTGATTGGGCATAGGATACTATAGTAGTACTATAGTGTACAATAGGAGTGGCATATCGATTCACCGGTGGAACTGTAGCGGTGGCGATACTGCATCAGGTACTGTAGTAGTTGGGTTACTATTCACAGAATAAGCCATGGGAAAAGAAAATAATGGGCTTCATGCCCAATGGGATTTAAAACCAAGAATATTATGTAATAAAGTGGATTTTTGGGTGGGTTATCCCTTGGGGGTGGGGATATAACCTGCCTTTCAGGACTGTGTGTGTGCGGTGTATGTGTATTTAACGTAATTGTACCCCCAAAGAACCTATGTTGCGTAATCATTACCCATTCATATCCCACTTCACTTTCCCTTCTCAAGTTTCTCAAAGAGGAGACAACATGGGAAACTATCCATGACATTATGAAGCATACACAACTCATTACACATTGATGATATCATAATGGTAAAAACATAAAATTCGATATACATGTCTCTTAGGTAAGTATTTTTCTAACAATCACTTCCGGAGGTGGATTTACAGGTAGTGGGGACACCAGCATATAGAATTCCCCATATCATAATACTTTGTTCAAGCGGCTATACCACTCCAAGAAATTTTTTCCAGTGAGGACATATTCATTGTCCAATAATTAATGAAATGTGTATGTGAAATTACTTGGTATTTTTCTACAAAAATAAAAAACAATAGATTAGTACTTTTATCTTGATTACAAGTAGTCATTTTCAATATATTTATTTTTAATCTATCTCATTAATTTATCAAATTTTAGCATCCATCAACCACAAGATTCAAAACAATTAGTCACATGAGTATTCTCATAGAAATAATCCTTAAACCTCACTTCATTGCCTAATATATGGAATTAAAACTACTTCAGGAGTCTAATATGGTCTTTTGATTGACCAACCACATTAAATCATTTCTCCTTAATCTGTTGAGTGGAGTCCCATATCCTCTAAAGAATTAGTTTTCATTTCTTAGTGATTTTTCAGTAAATTTATAGTAATATAGATATTGACACTCATTTTCTTCAAAATTTTGTTAATTTGACCCACTACTATCCTAATAAATCATCGGTAGTGGGAAGCACCATCAACATGGGATGAAAATCACCTCAAACAATTGACTTTGTCCAAGTTAATAAGATATAAGGAATTTAATGAATTAATATATTCTTTAAGGGATTTGGTTAGTTAATCTTGGATAATGAAATCCATTTTTATTTAATGTTATTGTTTTATGTGATCGCACTCATGACCTAAGCATTCTTCTAAATAGATAACATTCAACACACATGGTCATTTTATCATTGCATGATTTATTGTTATTATACTATGTGATCATGCATAATAAACACACATTCAAATAATAGTAAACAATGGCCAAATAAAATTAGTAAATAATGATGTGATCATTAGCCATTAACTATTGGTAAATCTATCGAATAAATAATGGATCAACCGATACCCTAGTAGAATTCCTTCAGTCAATACCTATCTTGAATTGAAGTATCCAAAACTCCCATCCACTTCACTTGTTTGTTTTATACTACCTCTCAACTCAAACCTATTTTCTATGAACTCCTCCAATATTTACAGTGAATACTCACATGTGCATGAGGAGAACTTAGGGTTAAAAAATAAATTTTATCATTTAAATTTGGACACATATGACTTTATACAAATTAAACATGGAAGGAAGATGTGTAGATTATCAAAATTAAAAAATTATTACATTTTAAAACATAAATGAAATAATTAAATTAAATAAATAATAAATCAAACATACATGGGGCGATCTCATCCAACGATTTGTCAAAATTCAATTATATTTCACAAAACATTTCATATGGTATAATTCAACATGAGAATTTTTTTAATGCTTTAACTTGAATTAAAATAATTATTAAAAACTATATATACATCCCACAACACCTGAAATTATTTTTTTAAATCTAAAAAAACTAATTTAAAATTTTATTATTTTTAATAATTTTTTGGATCCATTTGGATCTATAGAAGATCCTGGTAAATTAATTTGGGGCTTACAATGGTTTAAAAACGTCAAATATGACATGGAAAAATTTTACCTTTTATTTTTTTCATTTCTTTTTGAAAAGTATTTATCCCTCTATTTGAAATGATGTGTATATTGATATATATATTTAATGATTTTTGAAAAAGAGTTCAGTTTTCATAACAAGATTATATTGTGGATGGACTTCCTCACTGGATTATGGTATTCCTAGATAACATGAAATATTCTCACATCAAGATTTAGATAAAAATTTATTGCACCTATATTAATTAAAGTACAAGAAAAATTAAATCGTAAATTTTCATCAGAAATTTTATGCAAACCCTATCGATATTTGATAGGTCATATCTTAGCGATAAGAAATCATATTGATGCATTTTCAATTACATTGAAACTATATCAAAACTCACATTCTGAATAATATAAAATTTAATTTAAATTTTAATGTTTTTATCTTAAATAATTTAACATTCCCTCGGACATGAATTGAGGAAAATCGAGACATTGGGGAAGCATAAAAAACACATAAATTAAAATGTTTGATTTATATTCATCTTAAAAAACTGAATCCTCAAAAACCATTTCCTATAATTTATTAAAGGATTGTGTGGAATTCAATTTAAGAATGAAAAAAATCAAATAAAAGTGTAAATAGTGAGTTTTTTGAAACCAGTGATTTAATTTTCTAGAATTGTATGTTTCATGGATAAAATATACCAAACTAAACATTCTCTTGATTTTACACACGTGAAAGAAAGCTCCGGGTTCATCAATATAAGGTTCCTATGTGCTAGAATGAGAAATAAAAGTTCTTTACGATGTCCCTTTGATCTTGTGTAGAAAAAATTCTCTATTAAGATAATGGGAATGATCAGACATTGTTCTTCCTTTGGAATTTATTTCTAAGTGATTGAGATAAGTGGAGAGTATGTATTATATTTATTAACTTATCCAAATGGGGTGTCTCAGTATTCAAGTTTTTAAAATGTGATTTTATACCCATATTATACTTTCCAAAATTTCTATTTGGTTCATGGAAAGTAATAGCATTCATTTTAGTCCTTTGTCCACACTTATGACTTAATAAACTTAACATAAATGTCACATATATTTTATCACTAAATTTTAACACTTTAAAATGTTATGTGATAAAATATGTACTATTAACTCATCCCATGACCTCCCCAAATAATTTAATAAACCTTGAACATCCTATGTTCTTTTACAAAATTATACTTTCTCACATTTACTTTTATGATCAAAAAAATTGTGAATAACTTGAAAAATAAATTCAATTATATTTATTCTAAACTTAAATAATATAATTGAATTATTTTTACTTGTGATCTATCACACTTGGACATTTACCAGCCCTAAACATGGGCCCCACTTCATCCAAAACTCATATTGAACTGAGTAGGTGGAACTTGTTGATAAACCTAGTGTGTGAACCTCTAAGTCTATATCTCGATAGTAGTGACTCTAATCCATATAACAATAGTGGATTCTAGTAAACCATCATAGACCTTAAAGATATAAATAATATCAAAACTAGGATGACCACATATGAACAAGTTCAGTGCAATGTAATCTATTTGTCTTATGATATCTCATAAATATTGACGTACACTTATGTTTGTATCATTTTATTAATTTAAATATTTCATGAACTTACTATATAGACTTACATTTTTATCCCATGGTCATGGATATGATAAATATGCCACCATCCTATTCAACATAGTCCCATGAGCTTTATCTTTCTCAACTACAAAGAAACAAATTCTATCTTGATCATTCAACCAATGATATGCCAACATTGATGAACTAAACACAAGAAACCACACAAAGAATTTAATGATAAGGTTTTTCACTTCCATCAATGTATTAAATAAAATGATATACACAAATAATGATCTTAAGTGTAGATTCTAATACAAATTTTCATATATACAAATAACAATTGACACTTGAGAAATGTGTTGCTCCTAATTGTGGGTTAGTCTTTATGATATCATGTACTCAAGATCACTAATATTAAACTTCATGAGAAGAATTCTCAATGCCTATAGGCCCTCCGTATATGATATTCAGACAAAATTCATGTCCTATTACCATGATAAATGAAGACTACAAGACGTAAGTTTAATAATAATGGCATAGCATCTCAATGTTCTCATTATAGCTATGAAATATTGTAAACTTTTGATACGACACATAATATATGGAAATAATCATGTAAAATGTTGATGCAGAAGTATCAATAATATTATAGAAGTAATAAAAAAAATATATATCATGTTGCATACACATAATTGCATTGAAAGATCATAAAGGAGTTGGGTCTAGGGAACCTAGTCAAAATAACTAGTGTCAATAAGAATAAACATTTTACCACTTCAGATAAGCTTTATAAATTAAAAATAATCACTTAATTCAACAACAACTCCTATAATCTCATTTCCAACTGGAATTCCTTATATTACCCATATCTTCCTATGTGTAAAGAATTGGAAATTAAATTTTTGTATGTAGTGTCATATTCTATAACATACATAAATAATTTATTTATTTTCAGAAAATACTAATGGTTTATTAAATATAAAATTTTAGATAAAAATACTCGTACAATAACTCAAGAAATTTATTTGATCCAACCACATAGTATTTTTTAGAATTGATCCTGACATCCCGTCACCTGTGAGCTTCCCCTTCGAGAAGAAAATTTTCCAATATAACAAAATGTTTCTATTATGTCTCTATTCTCTCAAAAATATAGTGTAGATGATAAATATAATACTTCTCTTATTGAGAAGACACATCACCTTGAAAATTAAAAGGAATATGGTATTGAAAATATGTCATAATTTCAACCACTGTGTTCTATATTCAATGACCTTTTTAACCACCAAATTAGAGTAATTTATAAATACACTCCCTGACCTGAGGTACACCTATGGGTCAATCTATTAGTTCATTCTAATTATCACATTCCAAAATAGAAATATGATTTTATCTTTTTGAAATAATATACAGTAAATTATAGAATGATATTAAAATATTTCCCCCATAGATATACAATAAGAAGTTCATAACTACATAATAATTATCAGTTCTAAGCCCACTCCTCTATCATTTTCTTCCATTTATTAATACCATAAATTTAAATTAGAGTTTATTTAATTTTTTTTAACTATAATATTGAATAATCTAACCAATAAAACTCATTACCAAATTTAAAATCCTTTCACATACTTTAGAAAATAATTTGATGATATTTAAAGGCACCCTAGAAACATTATCCTGGGAAGACTAACTATCAAAAAAGATGAAGAAGGTTTCCACAAGGAATTAATTTCTAATTCATATTAACTTAGTCATGAAAAAAATTATATAAAAAATTATTTATTTATTGTTGATATTTTAGTTAACTTAAATCATTAATTGTTCAAATAATGAAATAATGAAACACATTGAAGCATATTAAATAAATTGTCACCTGATTTTTTCCTATATTTCTATGCCTATTAATGATTCCAGAGACATGGGAAGCTTGGATAAAATTAAGGAATAAATAAAAATATAATTTTTATTACCCTTTGTAACTAAGACATTGAACACAATAATTTTAGCTATAAATATTTTTAGGTTAATTCATAATCCATGATAGAACAATCTTATGGATAAACAAAAAATATCATACCCATAATCCCTTTGTAAAATTTGACAAACTTTTATAATGATAGTGACTTAATTACCAAAATGAAATCATTTCAAGTTACCGTAATGCCTCAGATAGACCTTTCAATTTCCTAGTGCTTACATAAATACTGGGGGTGAATGACATATATTGGGGAGGTGGTTTTATCTCATTATATTATAAATAATAATTTAAATTTTATGCTAAAATTTTGGAATTGCCTATATAGAAAGAGTAACTACTAATAAAAAAACTTCTAATTCGGTATAAATTTATTATTATACCTAGATAGTAATAGATGAAAAAACTATATGTACATGTAATTTTCTAAATCACTAGTTAAAAAACATATAAAAATTATAAAAAAAAGAAAATAGGGAAAACATATCATATATATATAAGGTATGCTAACAATTCCTTAATGATCAATAATAGAAAATACCAATAGAAATGTTACTAAGATAAATTAAGAAGGAAGATCGATACACACTCACCTGATCTACATATTCTAATGTTAAAAAGAATCCACTCAAATTACACACTCCATATGCATATTTTTCCCATACTATGAAATCCTTAATTTTTATAGATCAAATAAAAATCCTTATACATGCATCCTAATACGAGAAAAATATGGGGTCTAAGTGTGATATAACTAGCATCTGGTTACCACCCGCACAAAAAAATATTATTAAAAACTAGATATTTTTGATGTGACAATACAAAGCATGTGAATATAATATATAATGGAAAAAAATCATAATCTGTAAAGTGTTTTTAGTCAATTATTTATGAAGAATTATGTTAGTTCCATTATATGGAGGGTCTACACAAGAATTACCTTTTTTAGTCCAAACTCAATGTTTTAGATGAATGAATATATTAGATTTAGGGTGTAATATATATCCTAAACGGAAAGGAAATAGTGTATATGAGATTTAGGTAGATCTTACTGCATATCCCAAGGAATAGGGGAAAGGGTATACTAGATCGAAGACATTGTGATCCAATTAGAATCCCTGAACCTATTAATTTAAAATATTTCTTCTTGAGATCCTTTTTATGCATCCATGATATACCATTTTACCATGCATAAAAATCATCAAAATTCATGATTAATTTAAATGAAATTACACATAAGTTCATATAGATAAAGAACTTGTAACTTATTTAATTATAACTTTAAACATAGTGTATGACTATATAATATATATAGAATCCAAGTGGACTTGATGATCAACAAAAATAAAAAATTATGCATGATATGAAATTAACCAAGAAAGGGTAATAAATTTACAAAACAGTCATGATATTCCAATAATAATATATAAATTTCATTAACGAGAACTATTTTTTATCTTTATTTGAAAAATTTATAAATCTGTACTATTTAAAAATATCATTTAAATTAAATCCACTCATCCATATACCATTAATAGTGCAATTGTTTACGAATATTAGGTGAAGAAAGTTTTACCTACTGAAAGAAGTGAATAAATATTCTACAATGTATAGAGAGAGTATATATTCTATTATAACAATAATCAGACCGACTTAATATAAGGGAAGATTATATATTTAAACAATAATAAGAAATTTGTGTGTTTTATGTATGAAAAATCAATGAAATACCTTTTTTCACTAAGGGTTAACTCCCAAAACAAATAGATTAGATGAAATTTGAGGAAAAATACAAGGTCCATATGAACATTAATAATGTATTAAGAAGTTTAACTCTTCTACATGGAGAATGATGATAAAGAATAATACTAGAGTATGAAACAACTTATTCCATATCATAGAAGAGCATATGTGACCACATATGAGTAATCGTAACTAAGAATGAAATTGGATTTTATTCAGGGAAAGTGAGGGAGAGGGAGATTAAGAGACGGGAGTTCTAATAGCATATCTGAGATAAAATCTAAAAGGGAATGATTTTTAGATATTCATTTTGAGATCTGAGGACAAATTTTCCTCTAATTAATAAAAAACCATCTATATCTCTATCGTGTACCTAGTATATGTCCAATGGGTACTTAGTTGAGATGGAAATATTAATAAAAACCACCTAGTACCATTAAGTACATAATACTAGTCCACTAGGTACCTAGTTCTATCATAAAAACATCGTCACTTTGCTCCTCCTTTAATTAGCTACTAAAAAATTCTAACTCCTCTTCAACTTTTTTTTACCAAAAATGAATTGAATGGATAAAAATAAAAGGTGGAAACAATACCATATAATTTAGGGTCCTTATATACATATTTTTAGCTTTATGTATAATTTTATATGGATTAGGATGATGCAATTTGTGATTAAAATCTAACTTCTTTAGATGCATTATTTATTAGAGTAATATGTGTATCTTGGAACTTTAGGAATTAAAATTCAGTCACCTTAATAACTGTAGAATCTATTTATATTACTACATCACAAGACATAAAAAAATAATGTGGATAAAGTCACAATAAGAAGAAATGAGGGAGATTTTTTATACTTATTAATGATTGAGTGTGATAATCAAAGTTAAATAAACTTGTTAAAAAATTAATTATAACATTTGTGGTGAAAAAATAATGATACCAAGTATTGTTATATGAATAATAAAGTAGAATGTGTAGATATTTCATTATAATTTTTTTTTCAAATAAGTAGTAAGTGGTGGATATAGTGTAAAATATCTAAATTAATGTTCCCATTTAGCACTTGAATGTGTTGTTAGGAGTGGATTTCCTCCTAATATCATGATAATTTTTTTTTGTTTTATTTACACCTCCGTGATTACATTTTATTTACAGAAAAAGGGGTAGAATACAAAGGAATTATATTTTCCAAGTGGAAGAGGCTCTATTTCCATTCATAGTTAATGATTAATTGAAAGAAAAGAAGAAATATTTTCCTTTACAGGGGAGATATGATGAGTTGTTAAGTGAAGCTTGGAGAAGATGGAATGTGTTGATTTTCATGATTCAAACATATAAAAAGTTAGAGTTTAAATATCACTTGATGTATGGGGATGATGATGAGTCTTAGTGTTGTAGATACTACATGAAGTGAATTTAAAAGGGTTACATTGTGAGTAGATCTAAATTGATAGGTGGTAAAAATCGTATTGGGATTTACATTGGAATTAGTGGTTATCTCAAAAATATAATTTTATCATTTGATATAGTATTTAGATAACTTAAAAGTTTGTATAATTCTATGACTTGTTTCATGAGAAAGTTAATTCTTGATTATTGATGGTGGCTTCATGTTGTATTTATTGAAAACTTTCTCATTGTCGAGTCTAAATATTATTCGATTTAGAGGGGTTTAAAGGTGTGAATATTTATTTAGGTAGGGTTGATAATTGTAAGAATGCATTATTTACATATTCTAATGAAGTGTGATAGAATAAAAAGTTTATTCTCATGGATAAATCACATTACAACCAATATTCTTTAGAGGAATCTCATGGTTCAATGACAATACCAAAAAAATGAGACTAGTTATTTTTGTGTGGGGAGATCTATGAGAGTTGAAGATAATAACATGATTACCTGAATGATATAATTCCAATTCACTACAATTCCTTATACACACCTTTCAATTTCCTTTGTCTTACATAAATACTATGGGGTGAATGAAATATATATGGCTAGTGGTATTCCCCTTTATATTAAAAATAAAAATTTAATTTCCATGATAAATTTTTGGAATAAACTTTAGAGAAATGGGAACTACGAATAAAAATCAATAAAAAATCTAATTTGGAACCTCTTTATTAGTACACCTAGATAGTAATAGATGAAAAAATATATGTACATGTATTCTTCTATAGCACAAGTTACTAAAAAAATAAAAATTATACAAGAATAAAGAAAATATGGAAAAAATTTAGATGCATATATGTTTTTCTAACCATTCCCTAATGATATATAACAGAAAATACCTCTTTCAATGTTACCCAATGAAATGACCAAGGAAAACCTCCACACACTCACCTAATTTTCATATCCAAAATTTAAAAAGATACGACCCAAATTTCAAATTCCATATGCATCTTTATCCTATAATCTAGCACTTTTAATTTTTATATATCATATAAAAATAGTTCTATAAACAACTTAATCTGAGACATATATAGGGTCTGAGTGTGATATACCAAGTAGGCTGTCACCACCCCACCCCTATATGCTTGTTATAAACTAGTTATTTTTCATGTTACAATAGAAATAATATGAAAATAATATATAATGGAACATATATCTTAATATATAAATTGATATTTAGTTAATGATTTAAGATACAGTATGTAACTTCCATTATACAGATGGTCTATACTAGAATTACCTATTTTGGTAATAGCTCAATGTTTGATATGAATGAATATACTAGATTCAAGGTGTAACAGACATACTAAAGGGAAAGGGAATGTGGTATATGAGAGTTAGGGACATCTTACATCCTGTCCCAAGGAGTAGGGAAAATGGTATACTTGATCCAAGTCATTGTGAGCCTATCCCAATCCATTGACCTATTAATTGAAAATAGGTATTCTTGAGAAACGTTTTATACATCCATTATATACCCTTTTACCATGCTTCAAAATCCTCCAAATTCAAGATTAATTCACATGAAATTACACATATGTTCATATAGATAATTGTTTTTAACATATTTAACTATAACTTTAAACAAATTGGGTGAATACTAAATACATATAGAAACCAAGTAGACATGATGTCAAACAAAAATAAAAAATTTTGCATGATAAGAAGTTAACAAAGAAAGGGTAATAAATTTTAAAAATGGTCATGGTATTCCAATAATAATATATACATTTTATCAATGAAAAATATTTTTTAATTTTCATAAAACAATTTATAAATATTTTCCATTTGAAAAAATCTCATTTAAATTAAATCCACTTATCCCCATACCACTAATAGATCAACTGTTTATGAGTTTTCGGGGAGAAAGTGTTACCTACTGAAATTAGTGCATAAATATTGTGCAAGGTATAGAGAGAGTATATATGTCACCATAATAATAATATGACCAACTTAATATGGGGGAAGATTATATATTTATCCAATAATAAAAAATAAGATAGTTTTAAGTATGAAAGTACCAATAAATACCTTTGTTTCCCCAAGTGTTAAATACTTTAAAAAAATACTAGATGAAATTTAAGGAAACAGAAAAGGTCCAAAGGAACACTAATAAGTGATTAAGAAGCTTAACATCTTTCCAAAAAGAATTAGGAGAAAAGAGAACATTAGAGGAAGAACTGACCTATTTCATATCATAGATTACAATCTATGCACACATAGAATTAATCTAAACTAATAATGAAATTGGATTTGGTTTAGATAAATGGATGAGAAGGGAGAGTAATAGAGAGGTGTTCTAACAACATTAGTGTGATAAAATCCTAAAGGGAATGTTTTTCAGAGATTTAATATTGAGACAGAAAGAAAAATTTGCCTCTAATTATTAGAAAACCATCTGTATATCTATCATGTGCCTAGTATACATCCACTGGGTACTTCGTTGAGTTGAGAATATTACTACAACCCAAAAAGTACCATTGAGTGCCTTATACTAGTCCACTTGGAACCTAGTTGTATTGTAACAACTTGGTCACTTTCCTCATACTTTACTTATATACTCAGAAAATATAACTCCTCCTTAAAATAAAAATTAAAGCCAAAAGGAAATAAATGGATAAAAATAAAACAGTTAGACAAAACCATATATGTGATTGTAATGATATAAACAATTTTAAATTTATGGATAATCTGATTTGGATTATTTTCATGAAATTGGGGATCAAATTCTAATTTCTACATATTCATTATTTATTATAGGAATATATATTTCTTGGAACTGTAAGAATAAAAATTAAGTCAACTTAATAAAAAAAGATAAATATATTGATACATCACAAGACACAAAAAATAATGAGGATGAAGTCACAAAAAGAATACATGAGGGAGAATGTTTCATACATTTCATTGATTGGTTGTGATAACCAAAGTCAAATAGACTTGTTAAAGAATAAATTATAACATTTATGGTAAAAAAATAATGATTTCATGTTTTAGTTTATCAGGAATAAGTTGGAATGTGCAAATATTTCATTAGAATATATTTAAAATAAAGAGTAAGTGGTGGATTTAGGAAAACATATCTTAATTAAGTATTCCTCTTAGCACTTGAATGTGTTCTTGGGAGTGTATTACCACCTAATATCCAGATAAATTTTGGGTTTTATTTCCCCCTCTTTGATTCATTTGTATTTGTAGACAAAGGGGGAGAATACAAAGGATATATACTTTCAAAGGGGAAGAAACTCTATTTCCATTCATAGTTAATGTTCAATGGAAATAAAATAAAATCTATTTTCTATTTTGGGGGAGACATGATGAGTTGTTAAGTGAATCTTGGAGGAGATCTAATGTGTTGTTTCTAATGATTCAAATAAATAAAAGTGTAGAGTTTGAATATCCCCTGATGTGTGAGGATGTTGATGATTCTTAGAGTTTTAAATACCACATTAAGTGAATTTAAAAGGGATAAGGTTTTTTTATCTTAATTAATACATGTACGAAATAACATCAATCTTTACATCTTATGTTGTGGTTATCTCAAAAATATCATTTATCATTTGATATAGTATTTAGATAGGTTATAAATTGGGACAATGTTATGACTTGTTTCCCTAGGCAATTAATTCTTGATTATTTATGGTGGCTTTATGTTGTATTTTTTGAAAAATTTCTCATTGACGAATTTAAAATATAATTGGATAGTAGTGGGGTGTAAAGGAGCTAATATTTATTTAGGTAGGGTAGATAATTGTGCGAATGTGTTCTTTACGTACTATAATGACGTGCAATATAATACAAAGTTTATTCTTATAAATAAATTACATTGCTACTAATATACATTGCACCATAAATATTCTTTGGAGGAATTACATGCTTATGTGAAAATAACATGAAAGTGAACCTTGATATTTTCGGGTGGGGATATTAGTGGGTGCTGAATACCATCATTCCACAAGTTATGCACTGGACCACAATAAAATATTTCTTATAGTAAGGAGGTGTGATGAAGAAATACTAGTTCATGGTTGTTTTTGAAGAATAGAAACATCAAACTATAGTGAATGGTTCAATGATATAATATGTCTACTGTGGATATGAAATCATTGAAATTTATGCCTCCATATATAGAGTCATGATACTTTGGTGGAGATTTTTTTTAGAAAATTTTAAATTTTGGAAAGAGGAAAAGATTAAGTATATTGTATCTATGGTAGGTGTCATATCATTCCACATAAAAAGTATATAAATATTCATTAACTCACCCAAATAAAAGTATAATGAAACTTTTAGATAATTGAACAAACATTCTTATAATTATTCCAAGGTGTATTTGGTTGTGATTGATGAGAAAAAATGGTTCACGCCTAATCCAATTCCCGAATGAACATAGAGAGTATTTATTAGATTGATAAACTTGTTTATGCTCATTTAGATATTTCTTGTACTTATAGTTTAGGAATATCCTTATACACCAATGTGATTCTATTATTTATAATAATTTTAGAACACTTATAGTTTGATCAAAACCACCAAAGACTAAGTATTTTATACTTGATAACAAGAGTGTGTGAGCCTTGTAATAATTACCGTGTCTTGTGAATTCTATCTATCTATCACACATTAAATATTTTATTCATTTGTTAGTAATACACAATAAACTATGATTATAAAATTAGTTTTGGAGTTGGGGGTTTTGGTAACAACAGATTCCCCCCCTCTTTGTAGTGGTTTACTCTCACATGAGCCTATGAGTTTGGGTTTGGTAACAAAAAATTTCATGGTTTCTAAAAATGAGAAAATTTAGTATCTTTAGGGTAGTAGTAAATAGGGTTTTTATAGCTACGATATCTAATATGAAACCTAATTAATATTAGAGTTGGGTTTGGGAGGTTGTGTAGCTATATCTGAACCTGGCCAAATTAAATTTTTATTGATCTATTAAATAAATATTATTTAATAATATTAAAATTATATTGTTTGTTTTTTTAATTTTAAATTCAATTTAGATTAAATTTATAAATTGTTTAGAAATTTGAGTTATATTAAATTAAGTGCTAGTTATCCAGGAACTATAATTTCTAAAATGAGAATAAAATTTTAAGATATATTTATCAATTTTAGATTAAAATATGAATTTTAAAATTATAAATGGAATTTAAACTATTTTTTTAGATAAATGTTAATTTAAAAATACAATTCGTTCGAATCCTTATGTTGAGTAAAAAACCAAACAGGATATAAATGAGTTTGTGTATTTGAAAAATAAGTCGGTTAGGTTTTGGGTTCCACCAATTTTGTGAGTTCTCAACCCATTTTCATCCCAACTATTTTTTAAGTTATATATTCTATAAATTTATTTACATATACTATAATTATTTATGAAGATAAATTATATTTATTGAGTACCATATATTACTATAAATGTTGGTAACTATGTGAAGTAAACTAATGTAACATTAAATAAAAAAAATATATTTTTCAATTATGTATGATTTTGATAACTTTACTAAAATATTTTTAAGAGTTTTAAATTCATAAAATATGAATTATCATATTTTAAATGATTTATAATTTTTTAAAAAATCATTAATTATAGAATTTTTATTCTATAGTAATAGGATAAATTGTTATTTTTTTAATTGAAATATTGTTTTATTATTTTTATAATATAAAAATCACCAAATTAATTAATATATGTAGGCGATGAACACTCAAAATATTTTTCAAGTGAATAAGAAGAAGAATCTTGATAAAGATTATATTTTTTAAAAATTTTCATGACTATAGGAAAAATAATTTTTTATGGAAGAGAAAATGACCACTCTTATGACTATATGTGATAATAAATATGAAAGTGATTGGTGAAAACTATAAAAAAATTAGTTTTATTTTTTTGACCCTTTGGATATTTCTATATTTATATATATATATGGGATTTTATTCAGAGTTGTTGTTATAAATATTATAGGTCCTTAGGATTAATAAACTAATTTTTTGAAAAATATTAAACTTTACTCTAACATATTTATGGTATTAGTGGTTTTCTCATTGATTTGAGTGTCTAAAGAGAAAATGAAGACTCTAGTTGAATCTAGAATGATATGCATGAAATAAGTATCATATGCATCAGTTTGCAGGATGATGCACTATTTTGGGTTAATTAAAATGAATAGAATTATTATTTTAATTCATAACATAGTTATAACCTCTCTATGTTACCCTTTATAGGCAATTTATAGGGTTAATTATATAACTTTCGGAGATTGAGAGCTAGAGGAGGAATTATTATGGGAAAAGAGATTTAATGGTCAAGCAAAGGATGAATTGATGATCAACGTTTAATGACCCAGCGGAATTGGGTAATAGTTGAGAAAAAAACATATCCTTCAATTAAGTATATAGAAAATGACTTCTTCACACATGATTGATCCATTCTTAAGGCATTTTTTATTATTTATGTATTTGACCACCTAACCTTTCTTGATTTCTATTAAGGGTTTATTTAACTGTAATGAATTCTAATTTATCTTCTTGTATTTTTATAGACCAAAAAATTACAAGTTGAATTTAAGTTGTCCTTTTTAATTATTTTATGTTATTATATTTCAACAATAAAGACCATTTTCTAGAACTTTATCAGAAAACAATGTTTCTCTTTGATATTTATTTTGTTTTCTCACACCATTCTTCATGTTCTTCACCATTGATCCCATTATGGGTGTTTTCTCAACTATTTTATTTCTAGTTCAAATAAATATCGAACCGCCATATTCATGTTAATTTTTTTTCGAATGGATGATTTCTTTTTAGTTCTTGTAGATTCATGTAATTTTGATATAAACAAGGCCAAAAAATGGATCAAGTTTGATTTATCTTGATTTCGAGTGTGTGTGAATAATGTTATTTAATAAATATATCTATTTTAATAACAGAAAGGACTAAAATATACTTATAATGAGAGTAGGTCTGTGATTTATGTAGCTTGAGGAATCTAAAATGAGATTCAAGACAGAATCAACGAGAATGGATGATTTGTGATTATTTGGGAAACTGGGCTTCACTATTTTTCAAATTCGTAACTACATGCCCTGTGTTCTTGAACAATAAATTTAGTGTAGTATAATTTCTATGGAATCTAGGGTTTTTAGATGATTTAAATATCACATTACTATTTTGTAGTTCCACACGATGTGTGAACCTACCTAGACAGTCGATCTGTGTGTTGGGAGCACATGATTGGGGACTCGGGTGGTCCCACCAACCATGTGGCTTCAAACACATGCCATGTTCCTAAAAAATATCATTCCAAGTAGATTAGAAGGAATAAAGAAATATTATAATTGGGATTGAACCCCATTTACACTAATGGACATGTTGTGTACTTATATTATAATGTTTTACATTTGACATATACTTCTTTAGGAATCATATTTGGGCCTACGACTAGTCCATTCTGAGTAGAATTCCACACATGACATAATATTGGCCTTTGTTTCAACAATAAAGCTTTGGTGTGAGCTTATATGGGCAGGAAACTTCTTCAACAACTCTTATACAATGACATTACTCAAGAGAGATCATTACAGTGACATTAAGGTTGGTAATCCCTTGCCAGTTAATTTTTCCACTGAATCAGACCCCTATATCATATGTATTAGTTGAGTTGTTACACCCCAAACTTTTTTATGAATTAATACTCATTATATAGTGTTAATACTCATACTTTATTGAGATTTGGTGGAGAATGAGTCTTCTACTATATTTGGTATGCCCTCTACTGAGGTATATTTCCATGAGGCCCACGTCTACCATTATATTCTAGTGAGGTTTTGTTGGTCTATTAGCATCGAGACAACATAGTATCTTGGATCTATGAATAAACTCATCATTCAAAGCTATCTATGAATATCGAAATTAATCTCTTTTAAATTGAGATTTATTTATGATAATATCAATTTTAGGTTCCCTTTATATGTTGTCTTATATATTGAGATGACTATATTCTTATTATTGATTCCTTTTTGTTTTTCAAGGAGTCCTACTGATCATGTATATAATCATCCCTATATGGGCATTTTCTGCACATGTTGTATCTTAATCAAATTATATATAGTTTTTGAGGGACTTTGGTAGACTTCGAGTAGGTGGAGTTTAGTGGTAGTAAGAGACCATGACTACATATGATGGTATGTTCTTGAGATAATGATCTTAAATCTCCCCTTTATCCTTAATAGGAATTTTAGGTTGGGATACTTTACATTTGTTATGATTGCGTCTTTCCTTATTTTTATGGGATTATTTTACTATACTCTAATGTTTACCGAGAGGTTTTTGGATGTAATTGATTACACTTTAGAGATTTAAACATTTATTATCATCCCCTCTTTGTTGTATGGTGATGTGTGTATGTCTATACAAGAACTTTATGTAATGGAGTCCCATTTTATGAGAGATTCCTACACGATGATAGTTTCAAGGCTTTGGCCTAGTGGAGGTAGGATTAGGGTGTCAATCTTAGTGTATTTCCAACAAATGTGGGTCCTACTGGGTCATGTTGTGATATTTTGGTATCAAAGTAGGTGTATCTTAGGGATGGTGTTTGGAGATAGATGTTTTGTGAGGATTGGTTTTAGAACTTACATAAATTACATTAAGGTGTTTTGTGTTAATATCTTAGGCAGCAGATCCTAGTGATATTGTGGAAGTTGACATATCCATAAACTATAACTTTGAACACCTACATTTAAAATCATCTTTTTGAGGAACTGGTTTCCTGGAAGACAATTGTACACGCATTATATAGGAATGAGTGTTGATTTTTTTTGCCAATCAAGAGCTATATCCCCAAATATGAGTTTTTAAACACAAAAAACCTTGTTAAATATCATTATGCATCTATGGAAATAGTCGACTAGGATGTTGAGACATGGTCATAAAGATGACCAGTTGATTGTTGAGGTATTAATTTAGGGACATATCCTGGAGGTGTTCCCACCACGAGAGAAGAGCGTGGGGATTCCACTCGATTAGTGTCACATGGATCCACCTCCAATAGGTTTGTCTAATATTTGTATGCATGTAGAGAAGCCATATATTCTATTTGGATAAGATAAAAAATATCATTATCTTATAATGTTATATGAGTTTCAGTGATAGAGACAGCTCGGGTTTCACAGGGAGTAGGAGTTCAGTCTTATGTTTGTTTTCATGATGACCAGTAAACTATTCTCATTGGACATGATAGCAATGAACATTGGATTTTAATGTTGCGTGAGTTTTAGTGACAAAAATCTCTCATGTTTTAGGGTGAGGCATACCCTCTGGTAGTAGTGGATTGTCTTGAGTCAATGGTTTAAGATTTTTAACTCAGACAAACCATGACTACTATATGGTTAGTCTTGAAACTTGTATTATTAATAGAGAGGGTAATACATTGGTGGAGTTTGTTCACCCAGACCAATGATCATTAAACACATTCTTGAGAGGAGGTTTTGTTCTTGTTCCATGAGGAGTACCACCATTCTACTTTTTACTGTATATGGTTTCATGTGGTTATGGTGTTACAATATGTTTAGATGAATATTTAAGAGTTTACATTGTGGTTCACTAACCTCACATAATACTCTTTTGACAAGGTGTGAGATGGAAACTGTTAGGAACAAAATATTGAGACGTTCCTCTGTTGGGACATCAGAGCTAGTTTAGTATCTATAGACATTTTCACTTATGATGGGGTGCTTGAGTGGGACTTGGTGATAGATATATTTATATAGGAGGATAATTGATCAAACATAGATGGAATTGTTCATTTTGGAGTAGAGTTTTCTACTTCTTATGGTAGGCGTTAGACTTCAGGATCTCGATGTAGGAGGTATACTCAATGCCAGACTCAGAAATGGTAGACTTTGACACTAGGATTGTGTAAATGATATATTTATAATGGATATGGACGATGTTATTTTACAGATATATGGGGTCACATGAATCATTATTTTCTGACCTAACGTACTGCAGATCATAGTTAAATAGTAGATGTACCACCAAAGTAGAGACAACATTTTGATTAAGGATCTCTTTAGGGTGGCTAGGGTGTCCCCAAGGGAGGTAATGCTAACATAGATATTGGTCGATCCCTAGGATAGGGAGATTTATATATAGGATTAAACTATAACATACTTTCACCACCACCCCTAGGCGGTGAATAGTAGGCCCAAAGAGATGGTGGAAGAGAGAATAGTCAGTTACAAGCGATGTATGTATATGATTAGGCTTCACTTGATATGATTCTACATATGATCTCTTTCTTATATACTTTATCTTTGGTACTTTTAGAAACAAGTGCAGGTAATAACTTCATTTTTGTATCCCTTTTATAGGAAAAAGAGATTCTTAAAGTATATTTACCCATCAGTTATGGTTGGAGGTTCCTACAGGGAAAGATTATTCTATTTTACACAACTTCCAATAGTTCAAGCTAGTGATTAGTGAGGATTCATTCTTGTGAGACCTCGTTGTTGTTTCAATAAAACCATATGATGTCATTTGAGGTATGAAATTACTATCCACATTATTCACCTAGATATCCTATCATCATCGTAGAGTTAGATGTCTATGAACAAATGGGATGAAATTTTAATTTAATATTGAGAAGTACTTGTTAGAAAAACGAGTGGGGCTTTATATTTGGAAGATGAAACATATCTCTCATAATTTAATGTGTTCAAATATTTCTATAATGAGTTATTTAGACATCGGGATTCCTAAAATAGTGTATTATTGCATGTATGTATTCTTATAATATTCTCCTAGACTAACTCTTTGTAGAGAGATTGATTTATTCATTTAATTACACCCCAGTAATAAACCGATATCTTATGAAAATTATTGGAAAGAAGATTATGAGTTTCGAGAGACAAGGGTGAAGTTAGTGGACCTTCTAATGAATGGTTTTATCATACCCATTTTGCCACCCTGTGAATATCCACTGTTGTTTGTCAATAAGTAAGATGGGAGCTTAAGGCTAGGCACTAATTATTTATGCCTTAACCTATTATGTTAAAAAAATTACTCCTTGATGACGATCGATGACCTCCTAGAGAAAATAAAAGGCACAAGATGGTTCATGATGGTTGATCACAAGTATTTATACCACCAGTTTTGGTTTCAAGAGTATGATAATTTGAAGGAAACATTCTAATATTTTTATGTGAAATATGAGTTCCTGGTCATTCCCTTTGGTTTGATGATTGCACATTTTGTTTTCATGGGACTTATGAATTGGATATTTCAACCCTTCTTGGTATGGTTCAAGGTTTCCTTTATTGGTGATATTATCATTTACTTTTATTTAGTGGAGGAGAACATAATGCACTTTTGGATGGTCATGGACTTACTATAGGAGAACTAGTTATTGGGTAAACTCTCAAAGTGCCAATTTTGGATTAGAGAGGTTAACTTTTTTGGGGTTCTTAATCTATGAACTTAGTATAGCCATGGAGCTGCTAAAGATAGAGGTAGAACTAGCTTGGGAAACACAAATGTTCATGTCAAAGGTGAAATGTTTTAATAGTTTTTTTAATGGAACTATTAGAGGGTTTTGGTAAAGTTTTCAAGGATTTTTAACCCTTTTAATGCTTTGAAACATGAAGGGTAGTCGTTTGACTGGAATAATTTTTGTTTTAAAGACTTCATGATATAAATTCAAATGGTGAACATTGATCTTATGCTAAGACTACTAGAGGGGGGATGTCGAGTATGTAGTATTTTTTGATTCCTCAAGAGTTAGCCTATAGTGCATGGTAATCCAAATATAGGAAGGGATTGATTAAGGTTTGAGGTATCTGAGACACCATAATGTGAACAACATGACCCATTAGTTTGAGTGGGTAGTAGTAGTATTCACTGAGAGGATGTGCTATCATTATATTTTCGATAAGAACTTTATAGATTACTCAGACCCCTAGAGTCTTAGATATATCACTTCATAGTGAGAACTTAACCATTGAAATATGTGTTTGATAGAGTTACTAGAATAATATGAATTTGATATAGTCTATAATCCTAAAAAGTTGAATGTGATGGTAGATTACCTTATCCAGATATCCCAAAATCTTTATTTAGAGGTGGTGTCATATAAGTTTTCATCATTTTAATTGAGCCTAGTGGTGGAGATAGGGAAAACTTATGTCTATAAATTTTAGTGACTACATTAGTTCTCTAGTGTATGAGAGTGACTTAGTTGAGAGACATCAATTGTGAAGTTCTATGTAACCAGATATCTTTACAGGATACATCAAAATTTTTTTTGAAGGTGGGTAGGACACCATCCTCTTCTGAGGATAAAAATTATTTTAGATCACGTTTCATGAGGAGGTGTTGAGGGGGATCTTACCCCACCCTGAGCGGTACATCATACAGTGGTGAAGATTCACTTGGACCGTAATGGTATTTTTGGTGGGTTTTAAAATGGGGGAGTGTTTCCATGTTTGTTTCTCGATTACTCAAATGTTAATAAGTGAAGGAAAATCCTTAGGTTTCAATAGGCTTGTGTTTAATTCTTGATATATCATAATAGAAGTGGGATGGGATATCGAAGGAATTTTTAATGGGTATTACATGGAAAATGAGATTCCCTGAAACCATTTGATAGATTTTCCAACGTAATATGAAATCATCTCACTTCATTTCTATCAAGATGTAGAATTCTATTTAGATTTTAAGATGCTTATATATATAAGATCAGCAAGATTCATGGTGTTCCCTAAATGATTGTTTCTCACCATGATTCATGGTTTACATAAATATTATGGAGAGGTTTGTAGGAGGATTTTAGGAATCAATTACGGATAAGCACAATGATTCACCCCATTATAGAGTTCTAGAATGAGATAACCATCCTGGTTTTAGAGGATATGTTGAGATCCTTCATGTTGTACTTCAATTAGATTTAAGAGGATATTTTTACATTATTATATTTTTCATAAAATGACAAATTTTACTCTACTATTAACGTGACAACATTAAAGGCTCTATATAAGAGGCCCTATAGGTCAACCTTATGTTGGAGAGAGATATGAGAGTCATTATTTATCAGACCTAAGATAGTGCATAGAAATAATGAGAAATTTCAAGTGATATAAGATAAAATGAAGGACCATCAATGTTTGAATTTTTGTATGAATAATGATATCATAAACCCTTGGAGATTGAATAGAGAGACCATGTGTCCCTGAATTTCACCTCAAGACAAGATTTGTGGAAGTTCAATCATGGTGGAAATCAATTTCGTATGTCTTTTATGACATTAAAAATATTACATAGGGTTGGAGTGGTTTGTTATCACATAACCTTACCCTATTGGTTGAATCTTGTGCATGAAAAATTTTATGTGTCATAGATGTAGAGATACGATAATAACTTGATACATGTTATTAATAGTGGTAAGTTTTATTTTAAGGAAAAAGACAATTTTTTGGTGTAATTCAAGGAAATTAAGGAACAATTGGAGATGATACTTCTTGGGATAGATATCACCCAAGTACAAGTTCTTTGGTAGTAGGGAAACATCTATGAATTCTCTTAAGAGAATGAGATCTAGATGTAAACTCAGTACCCTCAATTTTTATTAGGTTTTAACATTTTGTGGTGAAAATCCTAGAAGGTAGAGAGAATTTAATGTATTCAATTTTTCTATTTGTAACCTTTGAATATATATATATATATGTAGGTTTTTTATGTTTATATGGGGTTACATGTTTCATAGGGACCCAAAATTAATATATTTAAAATATTAAATATATTAAAACATGTGCGCAAATATTTTTGGTTTTCCCCTTGATTAGAGTCTCTATAGATAAAAATGTTATGGAATTTGAATATGAAATTTAGGGTCTTCCTTAGGTGCAACATAATTTTCATTTAAATAATATTTTGTGATGATGTGGTGTCCTGAAAAAATTATAATGAATAAAATTAATTAATTAGTTTTGTTTATTTTGAATACCTAACCTAACCAAGACCTCTATATAATCCCCTTTTTAGCCAATATCTGTGTGTATGCATATAACCTTGAAATATTTAGAGGAAAATGAGGCATCACCAGGGGGAAGGACCTTCGATGATCAGATTAAGGAGGAATCAAGGATTGACATCATGTTATAAAGGGAGACTGTAGAAAAAACAAATATGTAGTGAATACTTCAGAAACATCACCAAGAAAAACAATATTCGTCAATAATCAATCCATTCCTATGGTAGGGATTATTATTTATGGATTTTCCACTACATTACATTATTTTAATAATTCATTAATTTATCTTATATGGATTCTAATTTATCTTCTTATATTCACATGGACAAATTTATTTAATATTTTGTTTTAAATTATTAAACTAAATTATTATTATTTTATTTGGATTCTATAATGATGATTATTCTTCAGAACCATATTAGCTAATAATGTTACTTATTTTGATGTTTATTTATTTTTATCTCACTATTATTTTAGAAATTCATCCTCCGCCACATTCTAGAGGTATTTTTGAATATTATATTTATGTTCGAATCATTAATGAACCATTATATTGGTATTAACATGTGTGTGAATGAAAAAGTTGATCGTGATTCCTGAAGATTTAAGGAACATTGAGAAAACAAGATCCATAGAGGAATAGATCTCGGGTTTTCCCATTTTTTGGAATATGGTAATGACTATATTTAATGAAAATTATCATGGGGATGATGATTAGTGTAGAAATAGACTTCTGTGGGTACTAGATCCATTATTGATGCTTATGAAGGGATCTATGGTAAGATTTAGTATGACATTTGTAAAAATAGCCTAGTGTATGAATGAAGATCTAGGAGAACATACTTTACTACCGTTGAAATTCTCAACCACATACCATGTGTTCTTGAAGAATACATGCTGTGTACTCCTCTTTTTATAAAGGTTAGGTTTCTAGTATAGTTAAATATCACATGGCCATGTGGAAGTCCCAAATTCTATGTGGCCCTACATACCTAACTGAGATGTTTATATGGAGTATAATACTGGGACCCTGGGTGGCCCCACACACCATGAAACTCTTATCAAAATACATGTACATGAAACTAAACAATTTGAGTAGATCAGAAAGAAACAAAAAATATTGGACTTAAGAGTACACCCAATTTACACCAAGAGACATTCTGTGTACTTCTAGGAGAATGTCACAACTCTCTCTTCTCACGCGGGACTTGGATATGGGAAAATAGGTAGTCCATTCTAAGAAAAATTCTGTTTAGGCAGTGGTGGTGTCTTTTATTTTGACGCATGAGATACTATGTGAAGTTATTTGAGTGAGAAACATCTTCCAGCAATGCTAGGATAATGATGGGGCTTAGGCGTGATTGTTAGAGTGATGATGGGGTAGGTACTTTTATGATGGTTTTTAGAGTCAATAATCCACTAATTATTGGGGTTCAAGTCCTCTATATTTATATTTGGTACTCACACATCAATGTGGTCTGGCAGGGAGTGGGTCTTCCAATGGAGTCGATACTCCCTTTACTGAAGCATCTTGTAGTGAGCCATGGGTTATCCATCATATTCTGGTGTGGTTACATTGGGAAACTAGAATCAAGATAACACTAGATGTTGGACCTACAGAGATAGTCATTTTTCTTATATGGTTATGAGGATCGATATTACTCTCTCTTTGACTAAGATTTATTTTTTAAAATATATTTATTGTTTTCCCTTTCCCTATTATCTTATTAGTTGAGATGACTATATTCGTTTTACTACTTCCTTTGTGTTATTTGGGTAATCATAGATGGTATATAAATACTCATCCCTTAATGATATTTCTCCACACATGTCATGTATTATTCAAATAAAAGGTATTTTTTGGAGGCTTTGGTGGACCTAGGGTAGGTGGATCATAGTTCTAACAAGATAATGTGATTGTGTCTGGTGGTCTAGTACAGATATCTGGAGCAGGGTTATATCCTTCATTATCTATAGTATTTTTATTTTTGGAGGATTTCTAATTGTTAAGTGTTTTTTTCCCTAATTTTTCTTGGATTCTTTTTCTATACACTAATGTTTACTTAGTGGTTATTACCTGTATTTTATTACAATCTAGTTGTTTTAACATTTATCATTATCCATACTTTATTGTTTGGGTATGTGTGTGTGGGTTTCAAAACATTGGGCTAAGGCCTCCCATTTTGTGTGGTATTCCTACTTGGTGCTATTATCCATCCCTTAGCCTATTGGAGGTAGCCTTGTGATGTCACTCTTGGATTAAAACAGACCTAGGTAGGGCCATGGTTGGTCAGGCCATGAAAAAAAACAACAATGAATGGATTTATGATCATTGGTCTTGGAATTGGAAACCACTAACTCATGAGTAATGTTAAATAGATATAATTATGATTTTCCTATAGTGAATATACATATTGGAAAATTAATTCTCAGAAGTAATTAATTCCTTATCATGTAAGTGAAATTTAAAAAACTATTAAAGTCTAATAAATGATATATTTTCTCTCACATTGGACAGTTACTAAGGTAGATTTATTATGAAGTTATAATTTTTGTTGTAATATTACGGAAGATAATATTATTATTTTAATGGGTTAAATATATCATATTTGTGATGGTTAAAACTCTTGAAAATTTTGTAAAAAGAAAAACTAGGAAGCTTATGTTAGTTATTTGTGAAGAAAATTAAAATTCCAAATATAGACTATATAATGTATCATACTCCATTATAATTGACTGAGTATGGAATCACATTGTTTCATTGCATTGAATTTATCTGATATTTAGGGTAAACTATATAAAATATGGGTTGAATTTTTTTCATTTTTTTCTTAAATTATTTGAGAAAAAATAAGTTCAATGTATAAAAAGGAAACTTTTTTAGGTAATTACCCAACTTAGATATTTTTAATATTTCCTCTCTAGGGTTTTCCTAGTGGTTATAGTTCCGTACTTTCTTCAAAGAGGTAGTGTTGTGATTCCTAAATGTGATGAATCATCTCCACTAGAAACCTTCTTGTTTTTTATACTGAAGACTAGTGAGGCCATCAAATCTTACCTCTAATGATCCATATATTTGAGACTATGACTGATGGATTCAAACACAATTCATGGGAGTAATTTTCATCATGTATACCAATATATATATATATATATAATCATTAATCAAATCCAACTATTAATATAAAATAAAACTATAATTCCAATATAATGAATGTAATGTGATACAGAAACAAAAGATATTAAAAAACTAGAGAAACCCTTACAAAAAAACTTCAAATCTAGCTAAACACCTCACTATAATCTAGTAATGTCAAGCCTAACCATCATATTTAGTTTGAATATATACTAAAAAAGGATATACTAGATAAGGGTTAAGTGAAAAGTATACTCAATAGTTTATTCCCCAAAACTCTCATCTTAATGTGAAAGAATAATATTGAATCCTCTATTAATAATCCATGAATCCAACTCATTACCACTCTCAAGTTCAAATAAAACCCCCCTCACTATGACTCACACACCAAATCTATCTACATGTATTGTAATATATTTATCTTTTAAAAAATATTAATAAAGGAACCCGATACCCACTTCCCCACTAATTCTCTCACCCTTACTTCCAAAAACCATATATCTTGGTGATCCCATTACATCTATATATAGACACATACCACATTATAACCATAACTACATATCCACAACCACATAACTTATATCACAACCTTATAATGAATGCCACATAACCTCCACCACCTAAACACATTAATAACTCATTATCTCACCATCATTACATAACTATGTCATTACGACATCATCACATCTCTTCCACATAACCACATAAATAAAACACTACATATAGAATAGATATAATTAGAGGGGGAATATTTATTCAACCATATCACTCACATCGTAGATTTTGGGCTTACGACAAGAAAAAAAACTAAATATGGGATTTATTCATGTTACCTAACTGTAATGATGATTTGTAAGAAATAATTATAATAATATATATATATATATTAATAAAAAAAGACTAAAATAGGAGGTTAAATTTTTAACAAACCATGACCTCAACCACATCCCATCACTACATAATCACTACTATACTTTATTAACTAATTAATTCTCTAAACTCACATCAAACCAATACTAAAAATAGATAATAACCACACAAAAACAACACATCTCCTTCTTTTTTTTATAATTCAATGTCATTTTCAAATTATTCATTAATAATCAACATTGATTTATTAACCACACTTGTTTTTATCCATTAATATTTACCAAATTACACATATTTCACATTTAATTCACAATATTTCTATTCACATTAATTCTTTAATAATGAACCATCACATATTTATTCATCAAATACCATTAATTTTCCACTTTTCAATTCATTTAATTATTTCAACATACTTGTATATCCTCAATAAACTACTACACTGACCACATGAACCTCTAACACAAATACATTGACAGACTATGAGAAACCACACAAAAAATCATTTACCATATAAAAAAACCACAAAAAATCATTACCATATCATAATAAGAAAATAATATTATTCAATCATAATAGAATACAGACTATCCTCTTTCTCATATCTCATAATTTAATTATCATTGTAAATTCATAATAATAACATTAAAGAAAAATTTCACATTTCTACTTCTTCATTTAACTACCACATTTAAATTAGTGGATAAATTTAAAAATGTTTTATCCTGTAAATAAAAATTCAATATTACAATAACATATTCCTCACAATGATTGTTAAGAAATAAATCAATAATAACAAAACAAACATGTAAAACATATTCGATTTAACCTTAAATTCTCTTTCATTTAATATAATTCATTATTGTTATTAGTACAAAATCAAAAATTTACTTAAATAAAACAAACTTAAAGTCAATCCATACTAATATATAAATAAATATTATTAATATAAATTACCTATCTTTTGTGAAGCTCAAATAAAACAACACTGATAGAAGTGATGATAACTAAGATCAAACACCAATGAACCCATAGTGATAAACTACTAAACCTAATACACATAAATCCTCCATCAAACATAAAAAAACAATTCCAAATAAAAATTTATTACTATTTTAACATATAATTAATCAAAAATAATTAAATAAGGAATAGAAGGGGAAAATGAGAAACTTAGATCATAAGAACATGTTCACACAGAGATAGAGGCTTTAAGTTTCACCAAAGTCACCCCACATCACAAGAAATGATCTATAAGGATGATTAGGTTTGGGGAGATAGAAATAACATCAAGATAAATAATAGGAATTACCATGTTTATTATAAAAATTGGTATTAAGATACTAGAGAGTGGATATAAAAGAACATGTTATTACATTGATCAACAATAAAGATTTGATAAATAATTCCATCAAAATGGTTTCCTTCTATAAATCTTACCAAGCATTTACTTCATTAAGAAAATCACTATATAATAACATAATGTTTCCACCGTAGACCATGATGAGGTCCTTTAATCTCCACCTTCAATCTATAGACCAACAAAGTTAAGAAACCATTAGATACAATATTTCCCTCTTATATCCTCAATCCTCCACAATAATACCACAATGTGGTGCTAAGAAAATCATTCCATTGGACACCATAGAAAAAATGAAACTTTTTGAATTCCCCTATGAAATTTTTGAAGGTTAGTGTTGGTTTTAAACCCTTAATTGATTTCACAAATAATTATATAATTTTATTTAGGAATATTAGATTCTATTAATAGTGGTTCTGAAGTGTTTGAAGATGATTTGAGCTAAATATAATTGATTCTATGTTTTTTTAATTTTATGATTTTATATTTGAATATATTTAAGTCTTTTTTGATACCTATGATGTACAATTCATAATAAATATATTAAGAGTTGATGTTTTAAAAATTTCACAAATTCATTTAATACGTAAGAAGTTTTTGTGATATGTATATGTTTTTTGACACTAGTTTGAAAAATTTAAAAAGGACAACTTATTATGTATATTTTTAGGATATATAACTAGTATACCAGGATACCCAACCATAACTAGTCTTAACTAATATGATGATCCATGTACATAGTAGTATCATGAACATGAGAATGAAAAATGGTGTTCTGGAGTACTATCGATTTGACTGTAGATGAAAAAAGTGATAGATGGTGTTTCGAAACATCACAAGTTTGACCATGCGTGTCTAATTTCATTTAGAATCATGGATTCTATATCAGTGTTTTGCTAGATGATAATGAGATCTATATCAGATCTTGAATCCAAACCAGTTTGACCGTGGGTATTAAATTCCATATTGTATCCTATAATATCTATCGGTCTAACCAAATATGCCAAATTCCATAAGGGGTATCTAGATCTTGGTTAGTCTTAGCATAGAAAAAAAATTTCATATGGCTTCCTTGAATGTCTATGTGTTTCACCATAGATGCTAACTTCCCGAAAGAATCCCACACTCTTGGTAAGTTTGACCATAGGTGGAAATAACTATAAGGAGTCCCATACTCCCTTTTAACCTCACTATAGACACAATGCAATTCTATATAGAATCCTAGGATATCAGATGGTCTAAACATTGGTGGAAAATGGAACTCATTTGAGTGGATAAAAATATAGATAATGAAAATTAACACCCCACTTTCATAGGGTACTTGTTATAAAAACCCTAATATCTATGTCAATATAGACCAAATGGACATAAAAAACATGGGAATCACAACCCATATATGACTAATAACAAGAATCCCACATGTCTGACTCATTTTGAATCTAGGATCACTACGTGGGAATTAATAAAAGGTCCCTATACCCTACATTCCATGAAAAATATCATCATCCATCTAGTATCATAGGATTATATCCTCAAGATAGACCCTATTTGATTTGGTATAACCATTAGAACCTATCTACATACCCATTTCAACTATGGTGGTTTCCATATATATCCTCATACCTAACCTGATTTTTAATCACTATTACTAACCAACATTGGTTATCCTACAATGACTTCCTAGCCCATGGTCTCTTCCTGACTCATGCCTCTATAATCTAGTATAATTCCTTTACAAATTATCACATTAAAATCTTGATCATGAAACTATGGTTTATATCCTATAAAGAACTCATAAGGCCCCTTTACAACTAATTTCCTAGATAGAAGAGGAAATCTCACATAACCCACACTTTGGTACTATACCAATTTTTCCATATTATCACTCAGTTAATTCATTAGAGTAATCCATCCAGATCATAGTACAATAATCTGTAGATGAATTATCATACTCATTACAAGAATCAAGTCTCCCATCTACCCTTTGAGGATAATACTAACTATTCAAGAGACATTATATTGTACCATTCATTACCAAATATTCTATGTCCTCCATGAATAATAAAAAATCCTCAAGGAGTCTCATATTATTTTAATCATAACCTATATTGATCATGAAGAACAACTCCAACTCCTTGAACACTAAATTGGTATCGCCACCACCTTGGATTCAAGGTCACTGATAATTTATAGATCCTGAGTTACATGATAGAGAATTTTCTCTAAGCCTATGTGGCCAAATTCTACTTAACTCTCCATTGGCTAAATCTCAGTCCCTTTTAGATTAACATAATCCCAAATCCCTAGGCATGCAAGAACAAATACGCACCAACAAGCATACGATTTAGTACCATATGTACTAGCTACCTCAACAAAGGAGTGACCATCCTCAAGTAAAACATGAAATGCCATATCCAATTATAAATAAAAAATATATCCTTGAAAAATTTTCTTTTATACATTGAAGAGCACAAAAATTAATTATAAACAATTATGATTAATTATATACTTTAAAATAAATGGTTATATTTACCAAAAACTCACCGAGTGATCCCATTATAACAAATCTATGAACAATGATTCATAAAAGATCCATTTCACAAAAAAATTTCTATGATTGAACTACCCATTAAAAAAATATAATATATTACCAATTTAAAAATAAATTCATATAAACCCTTGGAAAAATAACTATGGAACCTTCCTTGATAAAAAAATGTGACATTGTGTACTCATCATCCCTCGACATCCTCATGGAACTACATGCTAATAACTAATCATATTGGGATGATTCCACCATTATTATATGGAATAATCAATGAAAAAAAATTTAATCCATTTGAAATTACATGGAAAAAACAGGGAAGAATAAGTTAAATAGGGGGAGAGTATATTTCTTAGCATAGATTCAACGACACTATCTTTGATAAACTATAAACCAAGGGGTATCCAAGAGGGAACAATTGGGGAAAAATAGGGGTGACATAGATGAAACAATTCACTCTCTAAAGTGACCCATTAGGTGAAAACAAATGGGTTATTAATATGAACTTGTTGACATATCTCAGATTAAACAAACAAACTCAAAACCCAATTGGTACCAAGTGAGTCTTCATTAGGTACTCGATAATGCATCAATAACCCAATAGAGTTCCACTAGTCACCTTGGGGGATTCATGGTATAATTCCTATATTACCATGACCACTGAGTACTCTATGGATTCATTTTGGGTACCTAGTAGTAATTTTTGTAATGAAGTTTTTTCCACCTATCCATAATGAACTCTGAACAACCAATATATCTCTCATGTCTCCAAAAAGGGTAAAACCCCAAATAAGAACACCTTAGAGAGGTTTCCCAATTCTCAAAACTTTGATTTTAATCTATGTTTTCTTATCACCCCTAATACAAAATTGAAAATTGTAATTCCATCTAAAACCATAAACTAGTATTAACGTGTTTTGTTTAAAAAATTCCAACTATAATTATTCTCATCCCTAAGAAACCTCATAGAGTGTCACCCTTCCTCTAGTCCATCGATTAGAATCTGATACCCCCCTCAATTTAAATTCTGAATCCAACTAATATAGTTTAATCGTCTACACAGTAAATTGAGATACACTAGAACTTCTTTATAAATATCTAATATGATCCTTGAATCAAAACCACTATATCCCAAACAAAACACCAATTACACAAGTAACCACCAACCATTCATCCTTTAAAAAACCATTCCCAAAACCCACAACCTATCAAGTTGTCACACCATTTCTCAAATTGATCACAATGAATTTAATTCTATAGGTATCATTACAATTACTGCAATCCCATTCCAAATTCCAAACCTGAAACTCAGTGTAATTCCATGGTTAAACCCTTAACCAACCAAATCAACTATCATACTCTACCTATGAGCACTGACTTATCCCTGATCTAAATAACATGTAGATCACACAAAATTACAAACGAAGTCTATCTTTGACACATGGAACTAATTATTCACCATATCAGACTCCAAAATATTGTATTTACCATTGATCTTGGTAAAATTGGATCTACCTACATCCTAATTTCTAGGTTCCATATTATATGTTAACCAACTGATTTCACCGCACCCATAACAATTTTAACATGGGGGTTACACACCAGTATCCAATAAGATTCTCTTTAGTCCATGTGTATCCTTAATGTTTTCCAAATAAATGTAAACACATTACATTTATGGTTCAAAATAATTGGATGTAACTAACATAGTCATACCAAACCACTCATAAAAAACTCATATTTCCACCCACTTCATACATACTAAAAACACTATCCTTGATTTTCACTAGAATCTACTTGAAACAAGGGTCAGATCCTCTAATAGCCAATGATGTGATCCCACCTATATGATTTCATTTACACTACTCCCTTTCTTCCATGTTCAACAAGATCCAATATTACATGAATGTCTCTCCTCCCATTCCATATTCTTGTCAAACTACAAAACCCTACGAAGAAACATATTTGAATCCATAACCTCGAAGTGATATTACACTTTCCAATCTAAATGAATTTTTAGTCCCTTACTTATCCCCCACACCTTGGACGACATACCCTAATCCAATAGATATAACTGCCAAGATAAATTTTATTTTTCCACATGAAATGAACTCATCCCATATTACTAAATTTCAAATCATTTTCATTAACATATCTTACAATATATGAAACGCCCAAGAATTCCCAAAAAAACTTCATTCCACCACGATTTCAATCACCAAACTAATCCTATCAGTTTTTCTCAACCATAAAATGACCACATAAACAAATAACACTAAATTACCACGAATCACCTTCTAATTTTTGAGAAATAAGGGTACTCACCACCAAATATCATGCCCATACCTCTTGGGCTCAGTTATAACCTGTAAAATTTTCAATGAAGCTATACACATTCCATATAACAATATGTACACTAAGAATGAAACAAATATAAACTATATGAATTTCATATTATATATTAGGATCCCATGAACTAAGGGGTCATGTGACACCCACTCTCTCATTTCATGGATAGAGAGAACACACAAATAACCCTCTAAGTTATTATTATTCCATCCCCTGAATTGACCTTATCCAAACTAAATTTTTTAAATGATATCATATCATCCAGTCATACAACCAAAACCATTATCCCACGAGTCACATCTCATAAAATGTAGCACTACGCACCTAATCAACTGTCCATGAATTTCTAGCTTGTCAACACAAAATCCCAAAATCACTTTAGGATTTCTTTATCTCCATAGAACGTAATATATATTTCCAAATTCCAAGGAAAACATACATTCACACATCAAACTCCACTCAAGTGTCTCTCCAGAACCACAAGACCATGCTATACTCACCATAGATATGACCATCTTGGATCACTATCTACTATTCCATTAAAAACCATAGAAAAAACCAATAATGTTTGATACCCAACCAATCCTTACCCCTGTGAATAAAAATTTCACCACAAGCACTTAAGGTGAATTAAATAAAAAATATCAAGGTATATCAAATTAAATTAAATATATTCTCAATGAAATATATCTAATCAAGGAAACTTGTGTCTATTTAGAATAATATTTTAGACACAACCTGCATGTACCAATCCATCACTAAGGCCTCAACTAGATGAACCTACACAGTAAGAGTTTACATGAATTTACTTCACATAAAGACTATTTAATCATCATAAGATGATATCCTATGAAAAAATAAACCTAACTTGTCATCATTAAATGTCATGTTCTAACTGAGTAAAATGGAATCAATAATTTATATAATGAAATACTATATAAATTTTTATTAAAATATTAAAAAAATAAAACCTTTGTCTTCAATAAAGTAAATCACAAATAAACACTCCAATTCATGTGAATCTAGTCTTCCAAATATTATGCAGATGTGCACACTTCTTTCTACAAGGACTATATGAAACCTATATAATACTAACATCAAATAATAACACAATACTTGAATAAACATATTAGTTGTAAAAATAAAAACCGTGCTTAAAAACCTTATAAACCTGGTAACTTAGACTTCACACCAAATAGGGGTTCATGAATCACTATCCTAAGGAATATCAAAAGCTTAGACACATTCCTATCTTCAATTATTAGTCTTTAAATATAACACCCTGTAATTTGTTTAAAATAATATAATCTATATAGAGTTATTTACACATAACAATGATCTTTTAGAGAACTATGATATATTATAAAAATAAATTTATTTAAATGAGACTATTATAACATTGTATTTAAATTGGTGGTATGAATAGAAATAACCACATTACTAAATTTTTTATAATGGTTTTATTAAATAAAATATATTGATTATGTCATTATAAATAATTAATCAATTTTTAATAATGTCAATTTATACTTAAAAATACAATTTCTTCAAAAGTGATTTTTAATATTTTTTTATGTGGAAATTACAATTAATTTCTACCATTTTTAGAAGTTTAATTTAATGAAATGAAAATTTGTTTAAAATATCATGTCTGTATTAGATTATGGTGAATTTTTCGAATATTCTGAAAATATTTATTTTTAATTAAATTGTAAAAAATATATAATCATGTAAAATATTCATTTATTTTCATTAAATCAAGTAATTTATAGGTACCATTATGGTTTCAAATTTATCTTAAATAAAAACACGTTTCCATTAATTATAAATTATATAATTAACTTGTTAGTAATAAAAATTACACAATGTTTTGTTACATGTTAATTTTTGGGATTAAAAAAAATTTTTGTTCCTAAATTAGTTTCTATGTGTGAAATATGATTTCCTAATAATCAATTAAATAGATAATCATATATTAATTTTTTGAGTTAAATTAATGAAACTAAAAAATTTTTATGTTTAAAAATACATTTTTGTAAAAATGGGATTTCATTTCATTTTTCCCGATTGATTTAAAATTAATTTATGAAAATTATAGAAATTAAATTTTATAAAATTAATTTCATATTTGGAATAATCATGTCAAAATTTTGTAATGAGTAATGTTTTATTTTTTTCATAATTAATTGTAAAAATAGTAAAAATTTGTTACCTTAGTTATAGTTGAAACATATTTTATATGGGGGATAAACTAAGGGGTAACTGTAAAAGAGGCATAAAAACTTTTCTAATTATCAATTTTTGAAGATATTTAGACCCTATATTACCTTAAATTATATTATTTTTCCATTTTTAGGAATTATACTTTAGAAATACATTATTTATATATAAATCATTTTTGTAATTCCATGTGTGTTCTGTCCTTTATTTACAAAAGATAACATTATATCCTCCATCAATAAAAAACTTTTAGACATATAGATCATAAAATTACTATTCTAGTAACATAATGTATTAATTAACTTCATTTTAGATCCCTTTTTAATCTATTAAGACTAATGTTTGAAGGATTATGGTGGAATACAAAGGGGGTTTATCAAGGAAGAGGTATAAATATTAATAGATACTTTTAAATTTTATTTCTTATTCAACATACTCCTAAAATATTAAATACATAAAAAATAATGAATCTAGTATAACAAATAAAATAATATTTTATTATTATAATTACACAACCATTTCACACATCCTTTCAATCAAATGGGAATGAAATTATTGCTCATACATATGTATGTACCACCACTTCCATGTAGCAAAATGATCCATTTTGTATCACCACCTCATTGTGGTGGATATAAATAAAGATTTAATAAATATATATTATATTTATCATATAATTTTTATTTTTTAATTGTAAAATATTATTTATATTACTTAATCTTTTTCACTAGAAAATGAAAACAACATTCAAGTGTTCATAGAGACCACAATCTATATGAATATGTAATTCATTTTTCTATATCTACTTGTTATGGATGTTTATAAAAAGTTATATAATGAATATATTTATTATTTATATCATGACTAAATTTCATAGGATGATGGAATCAATATCAAAGTATTAGTTCTAGAACTACTAAACATAAACTTATATGAAAAATGAAAGAGGTTATACTTGAAAACAATTATTTAAATAAATATGTATTAATAAATGGGTGTTTAAATGTTACAATTTGATCACATATCATAATATAAGTATTTATATGGTTATTTTATATATTTTTTGTAAATTTTAATTTATTATATAATATTTTATAGGGCTTACAATGAAATTTAGACTTATGGTATGGGTTCTTCATCTCAAAACTATTTAGTTGAGATATATTTGATTTAATTAACCTATTTATCAGGTGTATATAAAAACATTTTATATGTTATATCATGTATACTTCTTAGTTAATGGTTTTTAAAATTGAAATTCAAATTATTTCATCCAAGGTGTTTTGATTGAAAAATTACCAAAGTAGGAAGATTATATCATCTCAAATTGTCTTCTTTGGGACATACATTATGTTGCACACCTATATAATTTTATAAGGTGTATCTAATTAAAATTTATATGTTTTTATTGAATATATTTATGTTCATTTTATTTTATGTTTAATTTTAAGCTATTTATTTCATGGGATTTATAGATAAATTGTTTCCAAAGGCATGAGGGTTTTATTTTACATTCTCACTTTTTACCTAGATTATTTATCCTTAAAATTTTGATATTCAAAATACTTGATAAATCTACAATAAATATTTATTATTTTATTATCCACTTTTTATTTATAAAAATCACAAGGTTTCCTCTCATTTTTTTCTCTCTATGTAGTTAAAGTACTAAAACAATGTTTTAAGGAAAAATGACTTTGATTTATATTTGTTCATGCATCTTTGATTTTGTGTCCATATTTTCATTAAAATGACGTCAATAATATTTATTTATAATTATAAAAATATTTATAAATTAATTTCTACCCATTTTATACATTTTCTAAAAATTCTTATAATAAATCCTTTTTTCTTTTCCCAAATGAGGGAGTTTGAATTTTTACCTAAAGTTTTAAAAGGATCACAATTTTAATATATACTACATGAATTCATTTTCCTATTATCTTGAATACTAAATTTATTGAAGATTTACATAAAATCTTCCCTGGTTTGTTTCAAAGAACAATTTTCCTTAATATTTTAGATATTTATAGATTATAAATATGTGCTTTTAAATTAAAAGGATATTTTCCTTAATAAATATTCCTATGATCATTTAATTTTTTTTAATATCTGATAAAATACTTTGTTGTTACATATAATTCCCAAAGGATATAATATTATGATATCATATTTATTTATTATCTATACGGTCTATGATTATGACGATGAAATCTTGATTAAAAGCAATTTAACACTAGATAATATATGATTAAATGATAGAAAATTTCATTAAATTAGTACATATATATAGATGGATTATGATTTTGTGATGGATTATTCTATTATATCAGTATAATTAATTTGGTAGATATTAATGTGTTATGAGATCCAAGGGTACAATCGAGGTTATACCATGACCCAAAAGGGTACACTTGAGATTATCTCAAGCCCGGAGTAGGTATACAAGTGGATAGCCCTGGCCTAACATGTGATAAATTTCTTATTATGTAGCCTTGACATAATATTTACAAGATTATGATAATGTTACAGTTTATTAAATTATTTTTTGATATTACCTTGTTTCAAATTTAGGATCTCATGGATTTTTTTCTTTAATTATTTTAAGATTCATGTCTTATGAACTTCCAAGATTTATGCCATAACTTCTGAATATGATATATGGATTTCTAAGTATGGTTTTTAAATATAATGTATATGTTCCTATACCCCCAAGATCACATGATTCTTAAAAATTATTATTGATCTATATCTATTTTATTTACACTTACTAATCATGTAATCTCACCAATTATTATTTTTTCTTTTCCCAATGATATGAATAAAGGTTTTAAGTGTGTTATTCCATAAGAGGGTTCTATTTGTGAATAACATAGTGGGATATGATGTAGTTCTTTTATGTACCAATTTTTTATGAATCCAATTTTCCAAAAATAATAAACCTATATGGTTATACCATGAATCATAATGATATGTAATGAATTTTAATCTAATAAGATGAAATATTTATGTATATAATGTTGGGTGAACTTAATTTCTCTCAAAGAAAGGATTAATTATTTCTAGAAACTTGGACAACAACACATTAGTAAGAACAATTAGGATAAGTCTAAGTATAGGATAAAATATTTATTTTTTGGTTAATTAGATATTGTGTAGTTTTATTTGAAGTTATATCCCTTTCTGGATACTATAAATTGAAAGTGGTTGTGGAAAAAATGCACATAGGGGTAAACACTATGAAATGGGTTGATAGGGTATTAAATTAGAAGTCAATAGTGCATGATGAGTGGGTCTAGGACTGAACACCTCACTATACACTCCATGGTTATATTCATAGGACCATTTACATATTATTTATGAACCTTTATGATGGGTTTTAATAGTTAATGAAAATGGATGTACTAGTTTAAACATTAGGTTCCATATATTTAAAAGAAGGTGCATGATTTTGACACCCCATGGATTCTTTTTCATGACTATATGATTGATAACACTAATTATTTTTCCTCACATTTTTCATTTTGGTTTTATTCAATGGTATTAATTAGGAGGAATCACTTTAATATTGAATGTGATAGATTATGAAGATATTATCCTCAGGAGAAACCAAATGAAATGGGAGTTGTAATGATAATGATTTTTATTATTCAAAAAAAATATATCTTGATATACGACTAAAAACAAAAAAATAAATGTGTTTTTTTTTCAATGAAATAAGATAAAAATTTATTTTTATGAATACTATGGAGGAAATTATATTTTTCCTTATACATGTTGAGAATGTGGGAAGAATCGCCTCGGGAAATATCCCAATGGAAATTGAAGATATTTTATCTATAGAAAATATGGTGAAAATGAAACTAATTTCTAAAAAAAGATGAATAGTTCAATGGAAGTAAATGATGTAAATCTTAAGGTCCCATTTTTAGTTCAGTGTCTTATGTGTGTGGAAAATGGGTTTTATTTGAGTTCATGAACCAATATAGGGGTTAAATCCTAGGGAATGGAAGGTCTTTGTTAAGAAAATAATTTAAGTGGAATTATTACAGTATTTTTTTATTTGGATTTTATAATTATGTTGTATAAGTATTTGTTTAATTCTATTATGGTTATAATAATCTTGAAAATTTTATGGATTATTCTACATTATTTTTTATTTAAGGATTTTCAAGTATATAATGAATGGTATTGATAACATAAATAAGTTATTTAGTGGTAAGGTGATATTTTTGTAAGAAACATGATTTAGGGATAAATAAACCTTAATAAGTCTCTGATATTGATATAATTTTTTTAGATAAGGAGATGAATGATATAGATTATGTAAATTGTATAGTATTTATGACCTTGAATTTAATTAGAGATTTGATGTCAAAGTGTTCTATGTTTTATTTAATGAAGTTTATTGTTTTTTTGTAATTATGAAATATATTTTATAGTCCATAATTTGATTTTAAGAATAAGGATATATATAATTTTTTTGGGGAATATATGTTTTCATTGAAATTCTATGGTGATTCATGTTATTACCATGTTTAAGGATAATATATGACTAATGTAGTGACCTATTTAGTATGTTATATTATGAGATAATTTTTATTTTATGGTAATTAAAGATAAGATTATTTTATAATTTTTTTGACATAATTATGGTTTTATTATTATTTAAATATTTTTGATTAATCTTTTAAAATATTTTTTTTGTATTAGTTAGGTTAGAATGTACCCACCATTTTTTATTTTAATAAATAAATAGTAGTAAGTGGAATAAATTTTCACACATTTGTAGATCTTATAATATTTTAGAAGTTTATTTTAGTGCTTCAGTATGAAAAATTCATATTGTTCATTCATCCTTGGAATATGGGATGAAAAGAGGAGGAAAATAATTGAAACATAGATCCAAATAAATAAATTATGTTTATGTGTTTGTTGAAACAAATCAAGTATATTTTATCATATTCCTTGGTAAAATAATTACTTGACTCTAGGAAAATGGACATTGAATAAGAATTTATTTTCATTTTCATAGTTATTTTTGAATAATTGATGGTTTTTTTCACCCATAACTCATTTATGGTTTTATGATCATTAAATTTCTAATGACCATGTTTTCTATCTCTCTATATTATTCTTTGAAAATTATATTTTTTACTCAATGTATAATTTTTTAGTAATTGTTAATGGAATCCTTATGTAGGAACCTGATTATGTGTTATTTAAGGTAACCATTATGTTTCCTACTTCACCTTTTCAAAGGAAGTTATTATTACTCCTTTTATGATGTGGGTTTCCAAAAGAAGGTATTTTTTGAATATTTAACTCTTGATTATTGAGATAAAAAGTTGAAAGGATGCAATATATTTAATGGAGGGGGATGAATTTAACTCCTCAACTTTTTTGATTAAAATAATAATAATCTCTATAGGTTTCTTAACACAGAAGTCTGATCTTTATGTAAACTGCAATAAACCATAAAAATATTACTATTTAAATGTGTCAATTATGTTTTAGAATTTAAATTGGTTGTATGAATAAGAATAACAAAAAAATAATTTTTAAAGGTTTATTATGAAAAAATATTTATTATTGAATAATAAATAAGTACTAAATTTTTAGTCAAGTCATTTTATGCTTGGAAAAAATGTTTTCTTCAAAAATGGGGTTTATTGCATTATATTAATGAATATTATAATTATTTTTTTTACCATTTTAGATTTTTTTACTTAATTAATATTATTTTTTATACCATCATGTGAATATTATCTTAGGGTTAGTTTTTCGGATTTTTTTGAAAATATTTTATTTCAAGTGAATAGTGAAAATACCGCTTTTTGTAAAACTATCATTTCTTTCCACTAAATATTGTCATTTAATAGTAACATTATCAATTGAATTTGATATTAGAGTAAAATAAGTATCCATTAATTTAAGATGATCATATTAATTACGTATTAATCATTATTATAATTGATTTTGTTATATGTTTATTTTTGAGCTTAAAAACACATTTATGAAAAAGCAGTTTTTACGTTCTTAATGTGTTTCTATTATAATAAATTAAAAAAATATTTATGGATTATAATTTTAAATAAATTTATTAATTTTATTTTCAACAAATTATTTTTATTTTTTTGAAATATTTTACTAGAAAATGAATGGAAGTAATTTATTTTTTTCTTAGAAATGTATTTTTTAAAAAATAGATTTGTGTTGTGTTTTGATCGCTTATTTTAAAATTATTTTTTTACATATAAAAAATTATATTTTATAAATTAGATTCAATATTTTGAATAAAAATTAAATTTTTTTTTAAATGTGGATCCTTTATGTTTTTTTCATAATGAATAGTAAAAATATTGACAAATTATTACCACAATTAATGTTAAAATTTGTTTTGAGAGCGAGGGGGGCAAGGGTGGGGGTAAAATAAGACATAAGGGTAATAATGAGACATAAAATTTTATAATTATTATTTTTTGAAAATATTTATGCCTTATATTATCTAAATTACAAATCCTTTTTCATTTGGGGGCATTATACCTAAGAAATATAATAATTTTATTTAAATCATTTAAGTAATTCCATATGTGTTCTCTCGCTGACTTATAAAAGTTCAGCTACTCTGATCCCTTATTAAAATTTTTGATCCATATATATTAGAAAATATATAAAATAATATATTCCTATATTCCTTTCCTTTATGTTAGATCCCTTGGTCTTCTCCTAAGACCAATCATTTAAGGTTTAAGGTGCAAGCCAAAGGAGGTTCCTCAGAGAAGTGGAAAAAATATTAATCGATATTTTTCAATTTTATTTCTTCTTGAAACTTATCAAAACATATTGTATCCATTATAAAAATTATTAATCTAGTATTATAAATATACTGAGATTTTATTATGATGATTGAGAAACCATTTACCACCTTCTTTCCTTTAAACAGTAAATGAAATTATCACTCATGAATACTTGTGGACCACTACCTCTATATAGAGATAAAATTCATTTTACAAAATTGATTAACATCAAGGTATATAATTAAGTATTATCTATATATATATGATATATATGATATAATTATGTTTTTTAAATGATAAAATTTGATTTATATTTCTTTCCCTTTTTATTTGAAAATGAAAAGAACATCCATGCGTACATTCAAACTACCATCTCCATGAATGATGTAAATAATTTTTCTATATATAAAATTTATTTATGGTTATAAATATTTATATATTGAATATATATGAAATTTATATAATTAATAAAAATTTTAATTTAATGAACCATGGTTAAGGTTGAAGTACCAGAACTTGCAAACTGAAACTTATATGGAAAACAAAACGGTTGATGCTTGAAAAAGAATATTTTAATGAATAATTATTAATAAAATTATTTTTGAAGGATATAAGTCGATAATATATGATAATATAAGTATTTATATTTTTATGTTATGGAATTATACTAAATTTAAATTTTTTATATAGTTTATTAGAGTGCTTACATAACAAGTCAAACTGTAGGTAAGTGATCTTTATCTCAAAATTGTTTTATTGAGAAATGTTTTATTTTATGATCCTATTTATGTTTATTAGGATTATATACTACCCATTTGACCTGTTATAACACATATGCTTATAAAATTCAAATTATTTAAATATAAAATTTAAATTATTTTATCTAATGGGATTTGATTCGAAAGTTACCAATGTGGTAATGGTTTGTCATATGATATTGTATTTTTTGGGACACATGTTATGTTATTCTCATATATTATTTTATATTTTGAATCTAATTCACCATTTATATGATATATCATTAATATCTAGATATTAATGTAATTTTAATTTTAATTTTAATTTATTTATTTTATGGGATTTATACTCAAAAGTTACCAAAGCAGTATTGGTTTTATTTTACAGTCTCACTCTTTATCATGATTATTTATTCTTAAATTGTATATAATGAATTTATATGATATATCTCTAAAAAAATTTATATCTTTTCATATGTTATTTCTCTAAATGACTAGTTTTATTTTTCTTTTTCATATCTCAAAAAATTTAAAGGTCTAAAATATTATTATTAAAGAAAAACATTTTTTTTCTATTTTGTATAGAATATTTTATTCAATGCCGATATTTTATTTAAAATTCTTTATATAATTTTATTTAATATTATCCAAATATTTATTAAATTTATTTTTACCCATGATTTAATTTCAATGAAAATTCTTATAATTATAACTCGTTTTTTTCTAAATGCATTAATTTTGAATTTTTATAAAAGTTTTGAAATGAATGTTAGTTTTGACATATACCACATGAATTAATTTTACCACTATCATGACCACTTAATTCTTTGAATCTTATTTTACAATTTTTCATGGTTCTTTTAAATTTAAATGATTTCTCGAATATTTTTGAAATTATTAGATTTTAAATAAGTGATTCCAAAATAAAGGGCATTTTCCACAACAAACATTCCAGTTATATTTTAAAGGAATTTTTCATCTATGATACTAAAAATTGATGTAACATATAATTCATTGGGGATATTATCCTATTATAGCATTATTATTATTTCTCAGGTTGTTTTATAATTATAAAGATAAAATTTTGATGAAACCCATTTTCTTTTCTATGGGTTAAGCTATGATGAAATGATAAATGCTTTCATGATATTGTGATATAAAAATGAATGGTTTTTGATTATGTCATAGGTTTTTCCATTATATACCTCTAATTTATTAGGTAGAGATTAATGATTTATTATCTCAAAGGTTACATAAGAGGATAGCCGGATCCAAACATGTATACTCTAGAGGTTATCCAAAATTAAAAAATGGTACACATGAGTTTATCCCAAACCCAAAATAGTTATATAGGTTGTTTCACCAAGCCTTTAATGAGATTAATGTATTAGTGGGTATAATTGAAATAATATTTCTATGATTATGATTATGCCACAGTTAGTGTAACTATTTAATGACATGATCATATGATAATGTTTTCCTCTTATGGATCATGTTATTTTATTTATTTATGATTCATGTCTTATAAACTATCAAAATTTATTTCATGACTCATAAATATGATCAATGAATTACAAGGTTTTATTTTTAAATGTTAAGATCATTCTATTATTCCCCAATGCTCTTGTTGTTCTTAAAAATTATTTTTGATAGACATCTACCATATTTACACTTATTGATCATTTAATCTAACCCTTTATTAATTTTCATTTTCCTAGGATATGAAAAATTGTTTTATGTATGTTATGTCTAATAATGGTTCTAGTTCTGGAGATCTTAGTGGGAGATGATGTAGATCTTTTACATACCAATTTATTACATATCCATGTTTCCAACGACACTAAAACATTGTGGTTCTATCATGGAACAAAATGATATGTAATGAATATACATCTAATAAGATTTAATATTTATTTATATAATGTTTGGTTTAGTATTTACTTGATATTTACTCAGTGTAAAGCTAAAGGATTAACTGCACACCTAGTTAGAAACCTGTGGTGGATATGGTTTAGTGATTAACATTCTCTTTTTAAACCATTATGAAGGATTTAAAGGGAACTTTATGATATAATATATAAATAGTTATGTTAAATAACATAATATGAATGAAGATTGTAGAGACTCTAGTTTTAACATGTAAGAATTTATAATATTTCTAGGAATATTTTTGAATCCATGTGCTGTGATGGTGTGCGATTCCCAGGCTGGGTGAGTCTGAAATTAATTTCATATAAATATTGAATTTTTTTATATCACCAATAAAATTTTTTATAGAAAATTTGTAATATCATTTAAATGGGGTCTCATATTGGAAATTTGAGACCACCATTGAGGTTAGAATCTAGACGTTACCCTAGGAAAGGCCAAATTATTGTTAGCATGTGAAGTTCAGATGAGGCATCCGTTGATGGGTACGTTTAGTCAAAATAATTAAATAAATTATTTATTTGTTTTATTAAGAGGCCTAATTAAAACATATATAAATACATTTTTATGATGTATTGTAATGGGTTAGCCTTAAAACCCTTTCATGATCTAATAAGATTAGTAGAGCATTCTTTATTAGCATATCGAGATCAGATGAAAACTGGTGATCAGATCGAGGGGAATTGAGAGGAAGAATATGTAGCAGATCACCTTCATCGATAGAGGATGCATTCTTACCCAATTAATGATCTACAATATAGGTATGATTTGTTATTTTTTTCTGTCCTTATGGTTAAAATATTTAACATTATCAAATATATATTTTTTGATAAGTGTTTAAATGGACCTTCGCATGATCCTATGCATGAAATAAATTATTCATTGAATTTAATTCTTGTCTATGTCTTGACTCACCCTGGTTTCCCCACTATGAAATATTTCGGAATGGATGATTGACCAACAATGTTTATCCCCTTTTTTACTAGTTCTTTACCTTCATAATTCTTTGAGTTATTCCTCATTGGACCACCAGGTCACAATTTGACATTGAAGGGGATGGATCGAGTGCGATCAAACCCAACAATTCACTACGGTTTCTCTAATGACAAATGGATCGATGGTTTATAGAAGGGTTGATAAAATAGTGGGATTGTGTTTTGTGAATGGACCAGAATGTTACTGCGGATGTGGGTTCATGATTGGTGTGTGACTTTTTCTCCCAGTGTTTGATTTTGGTATGTAAATATTCCATCGTATGTTTTTTTCATGAGGACCAAAATAGTGTGATCTATTTTCCCATCCCAGGATATTTTTTGAGGCATATAAGTGGAATTATGTTTTTTCCATTTAGAACACAAATGATCCTCAAGCGTTCATCAGTCCATTATCCAAGACATGCTGTGTAGTAATATATGGGTAGAAAGATGTGTGCTAGCGAGGACACGACTAGAGTCATGTCATGTACTCGTGTATAACGAGATTTATAGGCTCACATTCATGTGTAGAAGTACACTAAGACAAATAGAAAGACACGACGTGATCCCATGTAGCTTGAACATGCTGTGTATTCCTCATATATGCCTTGTACTCATCTATGGACTGAGAGATGTGTGCCTCCAAGAACACGACCAACCACTGGAGTGGGACCATACACTGCGTGGTTCCCCTCACATGTCTCATACCCCCTAGTTCAGTTGGGGAAACTTAAATATTTTATATCTCTTCCATTTAAACTCAGATTTCATCCCTCGAGAAGCCTTTCCTGAGTGATTTTCTTCTTAGAATGTGATTAATCCATTAGTTTTGGATTTTAAGATATTTTATGAAATTTTTCTGGAATGGATCTTATTTAGGTGACACATGATGCTGATTGTGATCAGAAAGAGGATAACTAGAGGAACTAGATTGGAACTGCCCATTAGTTTTGGACTGGGTCCTATGATTTTTGAGTGTAACCCACTATTAGATTGGGCACATGTCCTTGATGACCAGAGTGGAACCACACTATCACACTAGGGAGTGGATCCTTAACATATATAGTGGAACACCCCATCAGTTAGGGTCCATGCCCTCTACCTTCTAAGTGGAACCCCATATCGGATAGGGTGTAGGTCCTTGATGAATAGAGTGGAACCCCCCTATCATAATAGGGCACGAGTGCCCAAATTATAGAGTATAACACAAATCACCTCAGAAATGGGTACAACACCTTTCGAGTGGAACCCCTATCATATTGGGCACAAGTACAATATAATGAGGGTGGAAGGCCTTGTCACATAAGGGCGTAGGCCCTCGACCTATAGAGTGGAACCCCCATCAGTATGGGTGGGGGAGGGGGGGGGTCTTATATTGATACTCATTGAGTGTAACCCCCGTAAAGCACTAGGGTGAAATTCATCTACTTCATGTTTGTTCCCCCTCAACTTTGTGGCATAGTGATGAGGAATGGTTTGAATTACATTGTTACTTCTGAGATGACACGTGAGATATTGCTCATAGTTGATGAACTTTTGGAACTGTTGGTGACTATTTTCCTAGGATGAGTTTTGGGATGGAGATCAAATATCTCTCTCATTTGGGTTTCTTTTGACTAAGCATACACAAACACACAAACACACCAATATCCATAACTTTAGATTCAATTACTAATCTTCCATGATATGTGAAGACGTGCGAGGTATTCCATATGCTTTATGTGGTTATATTCTTTTGGTAGGATGAGTTTATTCCTCCTCTATGTGGGGAGAATACTTTACAAGTAGTTCATCTACTCATTGCGTTGATCCCCTTATTCTTGGAAAAGGTAACCCTTTCAATTTATTTGGTTGAGTTGCATCACGTTTACTATCTACTATCTTTCTATTCCCATTGTATCTCTTACTAACCCCCTTCAGATTTTAGGGGATCCTATGGGGTATATTTGTCCTCAACCCTACATGGGATTTATTACCACTTTCCATATTTTATAAAGATGAGGGATAAGTCAATAGTGACTTTAGGGGAACTTAGGGATACTAGGTGGTATGCACCACATACAATGGTAATAACTTGGAGATCTAGAGTTAGGATATCTCAGTTGTTGAGTTTTGAGTTTTTTTTGGTTGGGAAATATTTATATTTGTACATGTATTTTTCCCCTTTTACTTATTATTTTTTACTAACTTACCCTTGTACACCCTAGACATTTTTCATACATGGTTTAATTTCAGGCTATTACAACTTTTTATATTTATTCCTATATACTTATGTATTGATATGGTCATGTGTGTACATACAAACACATTTGGGAAAAAACTCCGATTTAGGATGTTAATTTGAACACACTTATCCACCCCTGTCCTATAGATGTAGGATTTCAGTAGATTATTCTAAAGACCTAGGTATGGTTATTTCATCACAGATTGTATCAAGTAGTTTATTCGTTGTGAATTTTTTTGGATTAGTCCCCTTATGAGGATCTGGTTGGGATTTGGGAAAAAAATTCAAAGTGTCTTGAGAAAATATGTTAGGCTATTGAATCTAATGATGATCCCTACAACCAACATATCCATTCCTTAGTACCTTGAATATCTTATTTTTAATTTATAATTTTGAGACATTAGTTTCAGGGATCAAGATTACATACATCATATATGATTGAGTCTTTGACTGTCATTCTTTAGTTATATTCCTATTGTTATATATATATATGCTCATTTGATAGTGGTATGCCTCACCAACTTTCACGATCCCACCTTGAATACATCCCACCATGTTATCAATTTTCATATTGTGATGATGATTAGATGTGTGATGGGGCCTCAGTTCAGGGTCCATCCAGCAAGATCTTTTCCTCTAGGTAGGTAGATGGAATCACCATTTCATATTGAGAAGTAATTGGTACTAGCCTAGAAGGATGAAAATGCATCCATTCTAATCATACCCCCATGTTCTATATCTAGAAGATGTTGAGGTTGCACAATGTGTTATTTTCCATACCAATATAAGGTTGTCTTGATTTAGTGATACGAGGTTTCATATTTGTGTGGATTCCTACTAATCAGGTGGTTGCACTCACAATTAGTTTTCTTTGTATAGTAGCAGTTGGTTTTGGTGGTCCCAGTAGATTAAAAACCATGGGTAAGTGTGCATTTTACCATTTCAGAATAGAGATCACAAAAGATTCATGTTGATCCAGATACCCTTCTAAGGTGGTTGTGGTCAGGCCTAATCCTATAGTTTTTATATCTTACTCAGATAGGACCCATTGTAATGGTGTTTCTCAAGGTGAGACCTCCCTAGGATGTTTTTGGGCGTCAGTAGAGTCCTGTGATGAATATTTTTGGCATGGATCCTGAAGTGAAAGGAATAAGTACACTTTCCCCAACAGGATGTGTTATTGTAACATGATCTAAAACCACGAGAGAAACTATGTTTATCCTAATGTGGTATATGTTAAAGTGTGGAGGATGAGTCCCTATTACTTTCATGATCAAGAAGTGTGAGATGTGATGGGGTGTTGGAGCAGAACCTGGCTGAGGAGAATATACATGAAAGGGAAAGGAATAGATCTTGACATATGAGAATTCTAGTTTGGAGGCATTAGTGTGGGTTGGGGTATGAAATATATCCCTATAGATCCTATTGTATTTGTTAGTGTAGTTTTAGAAACATCATTTCCCTATACTTATACCATACTCAAGATCTAGAGATACTAGTTGAGGACCTTTTGGTTTGACCCTTGTGTTGAAGGCTACTGCAGAGATGATCAATGATCACTTGTTTCTGCCGATTTAATGACCTTACTCTATGAGGAGAGATAGCCTCACATGAACTCTATCTGTAATATAACTGATTCCATATGATTCATTCCTTATTATGGACTATTCCTTTACCATATATGCTCTGATGGTTTCTACCAATGAGTCTGGAAGTGATTCTGGGTTATGGGACAAAGTTTTCATCCTTTGATAGGGTGTGATCTCTGAATAGGGTAGGATGAGATCATTCTTAGGTGGTTAAAAAAAAATTATCAGTGGGATAGTATTACCCATGAAGAAACAAATTCTCTGAGCTTTCAGTTTATTGAAATAGTAGAGGTGTATAAGGGTGTCCATCCTAAGGGTGTATTGGGATTACCTCACCACAAAGAGTTTTCTTTCTGCATGGACTCTCAACGTGGATGGTCCAATATCTATGTTAGAATATCATATGAACCCATGTAGCTATTAGAGCTAGAGGTGTGGTTGTAGGGGTATATAGAGTAGGGTCTTAATAATATCCAATGGTATTTCCTAGTATGACCTATATTGTTCTCCCAAGCAGTGGGGGGGATGTTTATAGTCATATGTGGATTGGTTTCCTCCAATCCAAGTCACTATCTTGAAGTAATATCTATCCTTGGGAATCGATGACCACTTTTCACAGTGGATGGAGGAAAAATAGATCTCAGAGTTTGACCACAGGACGTGTTATCACATGCTCCTATTTTGGTAAGTGGATTAACTAATCATAGATTCCTAGAGCCACTAGGGATTGTTTGATTTTTTGGTGATACCCTTCAACATGCTGAATTCCCCAGAAGATTTCACAAGAATTATGAGCCAGATCCTTTACATTTCTTGGGTTTATTTGTGATAGTCTTATGTGATGGTAACCTCGTGTCTTTGGTGTCAGAGTTGGACCACATGAGACATAGGTTGATGGTTTTAAACATGATCCAAGAGTTCTAGTCGTATGAAAAAACTCATTAATTCAGTTCTAGATTCAATGTCCATCTCTGGGGATATGTCTTCTTAGCCGTTAGAGTGATAATGGACCTTATCGAGGTTGATGTGGAATGAAATTGAGGGCCACCCAGTGTGTGGACGTGGAAGTGGGTGTTTATTGTGGGGTTTTCCATCCATTGTTATCAAGAAAGGTGAAAACATAGTTGACCTATTTGTAGTTGAACCTTTTGGTTGAGGATGGATAAACATTCCTCCAGTCAATGGATGTTACCCCTCCACTTCCACAATGAGTTAGTGAGGAATAACAAGGCGATATCTACATGGTGATCTTATGTGTCCATATATCCTTAGGATATTTAATAGCTAGATTTTCTGAATATGGGAATCACATCATCCATTTTCAGTAATGAATGGTGGTTCTGGTCACATTACAAGAGGATGTGATGATGGAGTTTCACACTTATCCTTTGGATGTACATCCCAGTGTAGAAAAGATGAATGAAAGATCCAGATGCGAGATCAATTTCCCCACATTTTTTGATAGTCTGTGGTTTTCAAGGGTGAATAGTTTGGAATAAGGGAATAATGTAGAGACTCTAGTTTTTCTATGTAAGACTTTGGAATATTCCTATGTATATTTTCAGAGTTTGGTGCTAAGACATGGCATGATTACAAGGCTTGGTGATCAAAAAATTAATTTTATAATCATATTAAATATATATTATATTACATGCATGTGGTTTTTCTAAAAAATTGGAATATCTCCTAAAAAGTGTTTTTGATGAAAAATACGAGACCATTGTTATGTTTGGAACCTATAGTTTACCATAGGTGGGACATAAAGTTTTTCAGCATGAGATATTTGGATGAGTCAATAGTTTGTGGGTTTTTATAAGTAATACAAACAAATATATTTATTATTTTTTTATTAAAATATATAATTAAATGGATTATAAATAGCCTCTTATGATGGATTGTATAGGGTTATCCTCATTAAAATTTTGATATCTAAGAGGAGGAGAGCGTTGTTCATCGGTGTATTGCGTCAGACAATGATCAACGACTGTATCAAGGTGAATCAAAAGGTAGTAGACATAGTAGATCACCATCATCTCTAAAGGATTCATTCTTCGTGAAAATTGAAATATAATCAAGATAGGAACCATAATTTATCATTTTCTCCCTTATGATTAAAATATTGAGACAGATCGAATATGCTTCCTTTGATCTTCATTTAAATGAACCTTCGCATGGGACCGTGTACAAAATAAATTATTCTTTGAATTTATTTTTTTCCATTCCAGGTTTATCACCCCAGTTTCCCTACAATAAAATTATTGAGAAATAATTGTTGTATAATGATTTCTACCACATTTTTATTGGTTCTTTTCCCCCACTTTTCTTCGTGTCATTCGTTATTGGATCATGGGTTCAGGACTCAATTTTTCCAGGGAGGGTTCGAGTGAGATTGAACTTCCAGATTCATTGCGGTGGTAGGAATGACACATAGAATAATGGTTTGAGAGTGGGTTGATAAATTAGTGGGGTGGGGTTTTGTGAATGGATCATATCTTCACTGATTATGTGGGTTCACAATTGTGGTATGACTAGGATGGTGGTTGGTCGGAGGTTCTTTGGGTAAGATTGGGGATCCCCGTGTTCACTATTGACGAATGACAATGATGTGACAGTGGACCGATTGTGTGAGGGTCACTACTTAGTGTGGATCATGGTCAAAGCTGGATCTTGGCATGTTTAATGAGAGATATGTTATTATTATTATTTTTAATAATAATAATATTTTTTTATTAATATTATTTTAAAAAATGATAAAATTGTTGTTATTTTTTTAATAATGAAAATATTATTATTATTATTATTAATTATAATAATATAAATTGAAGTAATTAATAATATTAATATTCAATAAAGAAGTGTGGAAGTTTCTCCTTGTATACTATATAAAGTTGGGAATTTGATAAATTTGATGCAAGTAAATAATTAATGAAATTATTATACTCCGGGAAGAGAGAATTCCATAAGTCTCATGGAATGAAATAGAAAAGGCCTCCTATACCCACGAAGATGAAGGATGGTGGGTGGTTTATTATAAAATGAAATAAAATATATTAATAATATTATTATGAAATAAAAATAATATTTATATTGATTATCAAACTTTATTTTAGTCACAACATCTTCATATGGAATCATATTGATGAGCCATCAGCGGCAGTGTGACCCTGATATTAGTAGAGTAATTTAAAGACTAACGATGGATACATTTTGTGACTCATGAATTAGGTCCACAAAATTCCCAATAATAATAGTATCATTTTTATTGTGGAATTTTGTATCTAACGTATCTTTTCACACGATGTCAGAATGATGAACAGTCTCGGATGTTGCAACCCTAAAATTGAGTCAAACTTTTCAATACCAATATTAGGTATTTAATTCAAACTTGTGGCTAAGGACCACAAATCACCATTCATGTGTCATGTGGTGAAATGTGAATTTTTCACAGAGTTTACAATTTAGGAAAGTGAATATCCTACCCCAATCATTTTTCCATGAGGATCGAATTAGTGTGATCTATTTGTCTATTTGGGGATTTTTTCAATAGAATATTAGTGGAATTATATTTTTTCTATTCAGGATGATGATTAGCCTCATTAAATCATTAATATTTTGGAATATAAACATCATGTAGTACTATATAGTCTGAAAGACATGTACTAGAGAGGAAAAAGACTAAGGCACAAAATGTAATCGAGTGAACAAACACTTCCAGGCACACTAACATGTGCTAATGTACATAGAAATGGATAGAACGACATCATCTGATCCTGGGTAGCTTGGGAATGCTGTGTAGCCCACCTACATGTCTTGTACTTAAAAATAGACTAGGAGTTGTTTACCTCCAGGGACAAGGCCTTGCGATGGAGTGGGAACACATGACACATGGGTCCCATCACACACCATGTACTCCTTAGTTCTTTTAAAGAAACTTCAATATTCTATATCTCCTTCAGTTGAACTTAGATTTTGGCCTGTGAGCATCCAACCTTGAGTATATTTCTACATAGAAAAATATTGTGCACTTTGTTGTGTCTTTTAAAATATGATGCTAAAAGATCTTGGAATGAAGAATATTTTGGAGATATTTGAGGATTGAAGTGATCATGAAAATTATCATTAGAGACACCAGAGGGGAACCCCAATCATCTTGGGAGAGTTTCCTTTAAATTTTTAGTGGATCCCCCTATCAAATAGGGTGTGAGTCCTCGATGAATAGAGTATAAATCCACTATCACTTAGGGGAACGATTCATTGAACTATAGAGTGAAATCCACCGTAAACTTGGGCACAATATGTCTACCTTTCAAGTGGAACCCCCTATCAGATAGTATTCAGATCCTTAAAGACTAGAGTGGACCCCCATTTTAATCCAGGGTGCGGGTCCTTGACCTATAGAGTGGAACACCCCATCATCTTGGGTACATGTCCCTTGCCTTTCGAGTAGAACCCCCTTTCCGATAGGGTTTAGGTCCTTAATGATCAGAGTGGAACACTTCAGTCACAAAATGTTGTGGGGAATCAACCAATTGAGTGTAACCCCCCATAAAAAAGGGTGATGGTACTTAATAGATACTTATAGAGTAAAACCCCCCTAAAAAACAATCATGTTGGTCCTCTACTTTGTGTTTGTGCCCCCTCAACAGTACAGCATAATGATCAGCTTTAGTTTTACGTGCATAATTACTTCTGAGCAGATGTGTGAGATACTAGGCATTCTTGAGGCACTTTTGGAACACTTGGTGACTCTTTTCTTTGGCCGATATGTGAGATGGAGACATCATTTCTCTCTTGTTTGGGTTTCTTTTGACTAAGTATATTTAGTTATGCACACCTGTATCCATATCTTTAGATTTCATTACTCTCTTTACAGGATATAAAGAAACTTGTTGGGTATGAAAGTGATTTATGTGTTTAGATTCGCATGGTTGAATTAATTTAATATCCTTATATGGGCATCAAAGTATCAATGTTTAGTTTATCCATTCACCGTGTTGATCCCCTTGTGGTTTGAAGTTATTACAATTTCTCCTTCTTGAGTTGAGCTATATCCAATTTACTATATACTATATTTCTATTCCTATTGTATATTTTACTACTATCACAACAACTTTTGGGGGTTTCTATTAAGTATGTATATAATCAACCCTCTATAGGATTTTTCAAAACATGTCAAATCTTATGAAAATGATAGAAAAGTCAATGGTGACTTTAGAGGAGCTTAGCGATACTGGGTGTTGTGAATTGTGTATGTTGGTCATCTATTAGAGATTAGGAGCTCTATACTCTCATTACATGGACTTGGATTAATTTATAAACACACAAAATAAGATAAAAAATAGTTTCAAGGATGTTGAGGTGACAATGTCCATTATAGAAAGATTAATCAATTTCTTATGTGTCAAAAATGGGTGAAGAAACATCAAGGAGAGCGTCTAAAAGGAATGAGAAAATTTTTCAAATGAAAAAGAATTATTTATTGAGCTAATGATTATCAAGGACATATAAAGATGTTTATTAATACAATGGAATGTATAAAGGTCCCTATAAACACACCAACCACACATCAATGCATTAAATGTTAGGATTTTTGGAATTATGAAAATTGATGAGCTAAATCGTGGAACAGTAAGGATAATTGACTCCAGTAACCTCTAAAACCATAAGAATAAGAAAAATACTGTGTAATGACTTAATCTAAGGTTAATCATAATAAAAAAATTCACTTATCCCCTACAATACATTTTTGAATGTCATATTTGATTAAATTTATAATAACTCCATTATATCTAGAATTATTTCTAAGAGAATCAAATACCCATAAATATTATTTGATATTGAATTATTAGATAAAACTTATAAGTGTATGATTATTCTATCCCAAGTAATTTTTTTGGGAAATTGATTTATTTATATATTTTACTCCCCCTTTATTGAATTAAAAGTTATTTTGGGAATATATTAGAATCCTAGACTCTCTATTAATTACCAAAATAGGGATATCAAATTTTATACACCAAATCAACTTATGATCATATACTTGTACAAGAATGACAATAAAAACTACTTTATTTTTAATTAAATTACATAAGTTTGTAGTTAGGGTTTTTCATTGTGGTAAAAATCCCATAATATTACATTGAGGTTAGGGTTTAAAAACCCATTGGGAACAGGTCACCATAGAGGCACTGTAGAAATACTTTAGTAGAACTATAGAAGTATCATGGCTATATCACTAGCAGTAGTGTAGTTTTGGTGGGAACTGTAGTTGAAATTATAGCAATGAAAACACTATAGAAAGTACTATAGGATCCCAGGTACTATATCCACACTTTTCACTTGTGGGACTTTGGGTAAAAAATATAGACCTTCACAACAATTTTATGGGATTCCAAGCCCACTTGGGCTACGATCCATGTAATGGAATTCATAACCACTAGGAATATGATCCATGTAATGAATAAAAAAGGATTGTTAGGTTGAATACCCCCTCGGGGGGACGGGGGGGGGGGGGGGGGGTATGGCCTGCCTTTCTAGCCAATAATGAGAGGTGTTTATCTCAAATGATTGGAGAAAAACTTAATATTATGGACATAACAATTATGAGGGAATATATGTGTTTCTTAGTATTATATAAGATAGAATGGTAGGTATCTCAATTGAAATTTTATCTTGAGTCATGTATATATTTTAGGCACCCCTAGTTTCTTAATTCATAAAAGATTATTAAAAATTATTAGGTTATAATTAATTTAATTAGGGGGAATGCGAGGCACCAAATTTTACTGTTAATTCTAATTGAAGTAAATACTATTTTTAATAGTTTATTTTATAGACAACTCCTAACTAAAAAAAACTATAATAAATTTTATAAAATATTACAATGATATATAAACATTAATACATTATGTGGAGGCAAAATGAATCATCATTAATAAAATTAAAAGAAGAACAATTACAGAAGTAAATAAAAATATGAAGAAAATATAATATCTATACTCATGATTTATCAAGAAGATCTTCACCCAAATTGAAATATGGATGTAAGAGAAATAATTAGAAATATAGTATATATTTTTAAATAGTAGAAAATTTAATGAATGATTTTAGGTTATTTATTATAATGACATATGACCATTATATATAGTTGTTTATATTATACAACCATTTTGATTATAGGATTATTGAAGAAAAAATATTGAATTTGTGGGTATAAACACTATTTACCACATTATAACACATATATATAAAATCAAAATAAATGGAATCATGTTTTAGAAGTCTTACTTATGAAGCTAATTTGTGTGAGCTTGGAAGGGAGGTAAGTCCTATAAGGTTTTCCCTAGACCAAGTCCAAACTAATTTCCAAAAAAGTATTTATCGAGTGAAATTAGTTATAGGGGAAGTTTCAGATGATGAAAATCCCTATGATATCCATGTTAGATAAAGATCCACCCACAATAATAACTGATTATCTTATTCTAGGTCTTTCACAAAAATTTCAAGGGTTTATGTAAGTATAACATAGGATGATATAAATATATTACTATAAATATAATAAATTATATATATATATATATATATAAATAGGACAATTAAAAATATAAAATATAAAATTCTATTGGAAAATAAAGGTTATTTTTAATTAAAATTTACTGAATGTATATACACCCATCAAATATGTATAATTGTGAAAGTAATGAAAATAAATTCATTTTATGATTCAAAGAAACTATTTTTTCAAAATTTGTTTTTATACAATATGATCACCTATATTAAAATTAATTTTTATAAGATAAATATATTGAGTCTAATAATTTTTTTTTCATTTTTTTAATAGGCTAAAATTTTTTAGTAATATGATATTTTTTTTGTTAACTTAAAAATAAGTTACCAAAGTAAATATTTGTTACTACTATAAAATAATTCTTTTTCAAACATTTTTTTGTTATAAAAATCAATAAATTTTTAAATTGATTAAATTAATTTCGTTTTTTATTGAATCTAGAATTTTTTTGAATATGTATATTAATATTCATTTAATTTTTAATTGATGAGAAATAATAATGAAAACACTAAATTCATAAAAATAAAAGTTTCTAAAAAAATATTTTTTCTACATATTATATGTTTAATTTTAAAATTTTATTGTATCATTTCTTAAAATTTAATTTTAAATAATTGACCTCAAATTTGGAATTAGAACATTAAATCTTGGAAAAAAGGTTTATTTCATATTTTTAGTAAATATTTAATCAATATTAATAAGTTCTAAAATTGGTAAATTAAAGTGGTTAATTTTTTTAATATTACAAGATAATTAGACCGTATAGAAGATATTTTTAGGTTATAAAGTGAAAAACACACATCTCATTAAAATTTAATAATCTAAATCTCTTGGCTCCCCTTGTGATTCAATCTTTACCCCTTACCTGACTTTCATTTCCAAAAAAAATTCCCACGTTTTCACTAGTAGGAGGATCCCACTTCCAACCAACTTCCGTCTAGATTTCTCCACAAAATTTTCCTTGATCCTCTACCAATTTTATTATTACTATATCCATATTTCACATTTTTAATCCCTTTGACACAATAAAGGGATCCAATTCATCTATTTCCCTATGATCCATGAAAAGAAGGATAAAACTGTCAAAGTGAGTATTATCCACTCCCTAACATTATATTATATATATTCTCAACCAAATTTAGGTAAAACTATAATAACTATACTAATATTTTGAAATATTTATAATTATTATATTAAAATTTTGTTATATTGACGCAACACCCAAAATTCTTCCACATCTCATCCATTAGAAAAATGGAAACATCACCCATGTTATGTACAAAGTACCGCCTCCATGAATGATGTATTTATTTATATATAACCATATTTGATGATACTAAGTACCTTTCTAGTAGATAAAAATAATATTAATGACATGATTAATATTCTGCAAGTGTAATATTAATTTTTAAACTCATTATTAATATTTTACCTTTTGTTCATTAAAAATTATCGAAATAAGCTTATCAAAAAGTTTATATTCATGAATAATAACTAAAAATATTATGAGTGGAATTTTTAAATTAATAAATCAAAATAGGAAATATATTATTTTTTTCAAAATAATATAGTAATTATAAACTTAGTATAAAATAGTGTGGGTCAATATTAATATTACAAAGCGTGTGTGGAGCAACCAAAATCACTAACATCCAATTATGATAGTAAAAAATAACTAACTAATAAATATATAACGAATGATTTAAATTAAATATTAAAAAAGTTAATATATGTGAATAGGGGTGTTGGATAAGTTATTAAGTTTATTATTCATGTTATATAAGATGTTAAATAACTTTTACATAAGTGAATATTAAAGGTAAAGGATTTTGTTAACTCAAATATCATTTGTTTGATTAATAATGTTTATTATTAAACTAATTTATTATATTATTAGTTTCTTCAACACTAAGATTTTATTATATTGTAATTTATATTTATATTTATTTAAAAAGTATTTTTAATCCTCATTTTCATCATTGACTAAATTCTTTCACCTAAAATTCAAACATTGTTTAGAATAATTCTTATTTTGTCTGACATATTCTTTCTGTTACATATCCATATTCCTTTTTTTTCACTAATTTTATACATTTTTAATTTGAAAATAAAAATATTTATTATTTCTTGTGATATTTTCTATTCTCTTTATATATTTTAAAATGGAAGCTTTATTACACTTTTAGTGATGTGCATTTCTATAAAGATATTTTAAAATATTTAAAAGTATTTTTTTTAACAATCATAAATTTTATCTTCCGCATCACATTTATTTTCATAAAAATCATTTAATTTCTAGTCTATATAATTTGGATTTATTTAAAAGTGATTTTTTGAATAAAAATACTTTCAGGTAACCTTATTGAAAGTGATTTTTGTATGTTAGTCAGAACTTCATATTTTTACAATATTATAAAGAAATGATATCTAAAATCTCTTTTTACATTTTTATTTCATTTTTAATTTTATCTCGAAAATATCTATCATGTTTGGAGATATTTTTCAAGAATCAACCTAATATTTTTCTTATGAAACACTCTTTTTATGTGATTTAATTTTTAGAACCAATTTATTTAATTATTAATTCCATTTTATGAGATACCATTTTGAAATATTACGAAACTTATTTTATTTCCATGGGTTCTTTATGATATGATAAATTATTGGTTTCATGCATCAAAAATATTTATAGATGATTTTTATTGATGGGTGGGACCATATATCAATCTTTAATGCATTATTTATAGTTCTAAAATCTTCGGAAATATTGTCATTGAGAATGGAATTGAAATAGTTAGATATGTTCACAATATTGAGCATGGACTTGATGTGGTTTACTATGTTAACAAGATTGGTATTATAACGACCCATACATTTAATACATAGATATTAAATATTATTAGATGAATATTCATTACATAACATAAATACCTATGCGATAATGATACATGTCTAGTTCTTTTTGAAACTTAGATATGTAAATAACTTGTTCAAATAAGATATATATTGTATCCCACTTTATTATCCACAAATTGAATTATTATTATACATATAATACATATAAAAATAATTCATAATATGGGGAAGTGATACTTCCAATAAGGTGAGATAGTATACTCATTAAGGGTAAACAATAGACATATCAATAACCACATGAACATAACACAAGCATAATGGTAAGAAAACTCAAGACTACCATTTGAAAATCACAACCTACATATAATAGATACTAATATTGATTCATGAAATAACTATTGGTAGATCATGAGATGTGAATCATAAATTAATCAAATAATGTGATCCAGGAGAGAATAAAATTGGAATAAGACATAGATGTGTGTAACACACATAATCAATTAAAATCATTTCATTAAAAGTCAAGGAGCACTGCCAATATTATCATAGTGTATTGGGTTCAGTTCGCTTTCTATCATATTAGTTAAAGTTTATAGATTATAATATGTCATTAGATAGTGTCTCTTATCGATCTGGGTTCAATCTACATTCCAGTGCAGTTTATCTAATGAGACTTTTATCCTTACATAATGCATTGGAGAGCTATGTAATTATGGGAACACCTGTCAAATAATGAAAATCATACAGATGTGTTCCAGAAAATCATAAAAACATTAATAATATCATAACCAATGAAAAAAAATCCATTTTTAGACATTTAATCGTGACATAACTAGAGTAAAAGATGGATTTTATAAACATTTCATAAATTCATTATAGTATAACCCATGGAAAAGGAATTTGATTCATAAATAACTTTTCATTATAAAGATTAACCACTCACAGAATGAATAAGGATAGTATTAACAGATAATATCTCTAGAAAATATTAGGTAAAATCTAGGATTTCATATTAGATGAAAAATAATATTTAAAAATCACTTAGAACATTTATTGAGAAAAATACGTTTTTCACATTGAAATCACTAATCTAAAATATGATTTTCCCCCCAAAAATTTAATATAAACTTTTATTTTAAAATATAATTTGAAACATAGTAAATAATCTTCAAATAATTGAGTGGTCATGATGGTGGTAATTTCTTTTCATATCGTATAATTTAGAAGAAAACATCCCTTTCATACCACTGTAAAAAAGTCAAAAATTACTTGTTTTAGAAAATTACAAGAAGATTACTTTTAAAATATTTTGTAAAAATTAAATCATGGGTAAATATTAATTTCAAAAATCATATTATAACATTTAAAATAATTCATGAAATTGTTTTAGAAAACATGGATGTATAAGAAAAATTATTTTTGAATGAAGAGAGAAATCAAGTGAGTTTTCTTTTAAAATATTCATTAAGTCGAGTTCTTATAAGGAGAACAATTAAAGGAAAACATGGAATTTGTAGAAATAATTAGAAAATAATAATATTAATGTTTTTCAAGTGAGGTATACCATATGATTTCATCATCAGAACTTAATCACAGGAAATCCCAATAAAAAGTGAGATTGTAACATTAAACCCTTACCATAAGTTTCGTCTTTCTTTTTACGTGTTCCGAATTCACAAACAGACACACAAATATATTTTAAATGTATTAAAAATATACAATAAATTATATCATACCATCTATTATTTTCTTATAAAATCTCATCATCGATTTATTAACAATTTTTTATAAAAAATAATGATCTAGGTGAAACTGCTTAATTTTTCAAGCATGTTTCAATTTGATAGTTTTAGTATTTATGATTTGATCATGGTTCCATAAAATAAATTTTTTATGAAACTAATATTATTTATATACATTATATATATGTATAGTCTTCAATAAATGGTAGATATAGAAAAATGAATTACCCCGCTCATTGATGCGATTGACCGTACACACACATGAATGTAGTTTACTTTTATCGATCGATGGAACAAAAGAAATGTAAATAAAAATTAACTTTTCAAAAATATAAGTAATATGATAAATAACACATATATTTATTAAATACATTTTTATAACGATCCTAGTAAATTTGTGATGAAAAACGAATTATACTACTACGTAGAGATGATAAGTCATACGCATGCATGAGTGATGTTTTCGCTTTTTGTAAGATGGAAAGAAGGTGTATAATTGTTTTTAAATCATTTTAATAATGATTAAGTATATTTATGTTACTTAAGTCATTATTTTATAATTAATACCATGCATTTAGAATATGTTTAAAAAGAAATAAAACTGTAAACACTCGGTCAATATTTATACCTCTTCCTTGAAAACCCTTTTTTTGGATTACACCTTAAGCCTTGAAGGGATGGTATTTTACAAATATTAGAATATATTGTAAGAATTTAATGAATCTATGAAGGAATTAGGGCTGGGATTGGATGATATTGATGTCTAAATTTTTTTAGGAAGAAACAATTATAGTTTCTCTTTTATAGGTTAGGGGAGGGGCACTCATTGAATTACAAAAACATTATAATATAATTGAGTAATTCAAAATAATATAGTTATAATTGGGTATTTATTCTAATACAAATATGATAAGGTAAAACATTTATAAAAAAAATATAGGTTTTGGTGTCATTTTAAGCATTATATTTGTGATTAACCCCCTAGTTAACTAATTATAATATTAACTTTGGTAACAGGTTTGTCAATATTAAACGGTTATAATTTTAATTATAAGGTAAAAATTGATCATAAATGTCCAATGGATGAAATTTTATTCCATATCTATTCCACCTTATCTTTTTTCAATATTTTTCGGAGTATAAAATAATTTAATATATTATTATTTTCATAAATTATCATTAATGTCTATTTTGGATCCATTCATTTAATTTGACTATAACAACTAAATGAAAATACTAGAATTCATATATAATTAATTAAATTGACTCTAATATGTATTATTCATATAAAATTGTATTAAAATAATAATTTACTCAAATTTTAATATTTTATTTTTTTAAAATCATTTTTTTAATTCTCTATTAATTGAATAAATATCGGATGGTGTAATAATGAAAAGGTTAGAACTATACAAGAATTCATTCATCTCACATATTTCTCTTTCCAAAGGTATGAAACCATGGAAATTTTACGACCTAGTTTCCCTTATTTCTATTATATGGGGATTTAGTGAGTTTAGATGCACTTCGTTAGGGAGGGGATTTTTCCATTTGATGTTTCCTTCCTTTGAATTGAATGGTCACACATGGGGTTGTGGGTCCATAAAACTCAAACTAGGAACACTTAGGATCTACGAATGGATACCTAACTTTACCCTTAATGACTTTAAAGACACATTTGACCAAGTTTGGATAAATATATATGGCTAAATTGGGTTTTATGGCATTCTGAAATTTTCTTCGATATTGCCTCTGTAATAGGAATCCTGATCTGTATGGACCAAGACACTGAGAATGTTTCCTTTGGTCATTTTTCCAGAATCTTAGTAGAAGTTTACTTAGGATCCACTTTGATTGAAAAAGTTTTTCTCTCCACCCATAAAGATGAAATTAGTTTGAGAATTACATATGAAAAATTACCCATGTTTTGTGAAATCTGTGGTATGATAGAACACTCTAGCTCTGTATGTTGATCATGTACTAAAAGTAATAATTTCATGATGAGATAACATGATGAAACACATTGAAGAAGAAATATAAAACTAAAACCCTCTCAAGGATGTTCTTCTATTCTGAATCCACACCCAGGGGAACCTTCAGTCCTTAAGGGCCGAAGAAATGATTCTAAAAATGCCTAGAATTTGCAACCCCCACCTGTGATGAAGACCCTTGGCTAGTCACCAATTCAGTACAATCACTTGGAAAAGGGAGGGCCAAATAAATGATTCTAAAAATGCCTAGAATTTTCAACCCCCACTTGTGATGAAGACCCTTGGCTAGTCACCAATTCAGTACTATCACTTGGAATAGGGGGAACCTTCCTATCCTCATCTGGTTGGATTAATGAACGACAGTTGGGCTGATATTGAATAATTTGCCTGCATATATGAAAGAAATCTGTCATTTATAGATTCTTTGATTGAATGAAAGGATAGGAAAAAATAACTTATAATCAACAGATAGTAAAACAAATAATGAAAAATCGGCTTACTTAATGGCCGACAAGAGAGTAAGGCAAGAGATTCATTCTCTGAAATGTAGAAAAGGCGAGATTAGTCTGGATGCTGTATCCTTGGAGAAGGTTAAGTCTAATCAACAAAGTAAAAAAGAAAGGTCCCCTGCTGAATCTGAAGTTGGAATGCTCTCATTCTATTACAACTCTTCAATTATTGCTATATAACCTTCCTTTTTAGCATTATCAAGTTGTCATGATGTGACAATAATTTTTAGAGACCCCTCCTTACATCAGGCTTAGAGTGTAATCAACAATGAAATTGTGGATCAGTCCAGCATGATGTTGGAAAAATCCGATAACTTTTAGCCAAAATAAGGTCCAACACCAAGGAGGATTACTGAATCTCCAAATGAGAAAGTTCATTATAATGTTATCCATTCGAATCCTTTTGATTTTCTCACTGAAGTATCAAAGAATAATGATCCCACTACCTCTTTCTCCCTTTCCATTGATACAGATGATGTAGATAACTTGTGGACGTGTGCAAGGGGGAAGAAAGGTCATCATCCACATAAAAAGGGTGGGTGAATTCCCAATCAGAACAAGAGTACCTGCTCTAAAACTAGGTAATTTTTTCTAGATGGTCAATGATGTTCATTTTGGTTCTGCTCTGTAATCTCTACCATTGATTTAGTTTCTGCCTCAATAAAGAGGACGCTGCACCTCAACATTAAAAAAAACCGTGTCGGAATTGTGTATACATTTAAGATAATTATTATATTACTAAAAATAAAAAATAAATTACTATGTCAAAAAAAGTAATTTATTTTTAAAATAAACATCTATAACTAAATTTATCCTCATTTTATCCTAGTGTAATATTTTTAAGATATAAAAGTCAAGGGAGTGATATTTGGTTTTTATTATTCTCTTAAATTAATTTAAGGATCATAATCAAATAAATATGAAACCAAGTGAACATATATTATATTATTTTATAGAAATATACTAACTATACTCATCGAATAGGATAAAGACAAGTTTTAGTGAAAATTTAAAGCCTTATGCTAAAGTTTTAACACCATTTTACCTAGTATACCCTTTATGTGGGACAAAAATTTACTATGATTACTATTAATATTGAAAATAAATAAAAAGGAAATATTTTCCAAGTTTTATCATCCTGATTCCAAATATGGAATATATAATTAAATATTTAATTTATATATGTGATAAAAAATTATTTTAAAATAAGTTTTCACAATGAAATGAAAACTATATTTTAGATAATACATTTTAAGCATAAAAATTGATATGTTTTCTTATATATTTATTAGAAAAAAAAATCATTATTAAAAAATTTGATTGAATATATAATATATAAATTTTGTTAATATCATTTAAAATTAGTGATTAATTCCATTTATTAAGATTAAATTTTGTTGATGCAATAAATATTTTTTTCTTGAAAAACATTGCTTTTTAAATTCAAATGACTATTTTTGTTTCTAATCATTTAATAAATAATGAATTAATTTTATATATGTGTGAACCATATATTTTTCATTATTTACTTATTTCTGTTAATACTCTATAATCTTACAAGTATGTATTAACTAAAAAACTGAATAATAATATCTTAATAGTATACAGTGGTTCATCAAAACTGAATGTTATGTATAAGGTAAGTTATCCAATAAATTCAATTTATTTATAGAGAATTATATCATAAAATCTTTGTGTGTTATACTCTATCCCCCTAAAATTAACATTACCATTTAAATTTAATCATTTTAAAACAAACAAATGAGGATATATCTATTTGACCAAGTCCTTAGGTTCTGAGGTAGCTTCTTCAAATTTCAGATTCCTTTATAGAAATTTAACCACTTGAATGGAATTACTCCATTTTACTTTATCTCCATAATCCAAAATTTATAATAGTTATTATTCATATGAAATATCATGTTCCACTTGTATTAAATTTGAGTTCAATATAAGAGAAGGATCACGTATGTAATTCCTCAGTAGAGATACATGAAACACATTAGGATATTGCGGGAGGTTCAGTGGAAACATGAAGAGAAAAGATACCATATCTACATGATCAAAAATTACAAAGAGAATAATAGTACTGAGGTTAAACGTTAAAATACATATGATTCTAAATACCATATTCCATGTAAAAATTCACAGAAATACATTTTCACCGGCTTTAAATTCCATGTTCCATCAATTATTATCATCATAACTTTTCTATTGACTCAGAGATTCTTTGATATGTTGCTGAATGGTTATGACTTCCAATGTCATTTCCTTATATTACTTAGGTCCCAAAATTATTTCTCTGACTTCATCCTATAAAATTGGAGTTCTATACATATTTCCATATAGGGATTCATAAGGATACATCTTAATTCCTAAGTGAATGATATTGTTGTAGTGAAACTCGTTGAGAGGAAGATGTTGAACCCAACAACCTCTAAAATACATATAACAAGACCATAACATTTACTATTGGGTTTGAATGGTTATATTATATTTACTATCTATCAGAACATGATAAGAATTACTAAAAATCAAATTTATTTCCAGATCCCGCAAAAGACTTAGTTCGACATTGTTGTAAACCTCAAATTCTGATAAAATATAGTAGAATGTGGTACTCCATTAAACCTTAACACTTATTAATATATATCCTAGAAAGATGATCAAGAGAGAAATATTCTCTAATGGAAATGGTCTGTGCTGAATTTTTAAGATGATATTCTACAACATAATTAACATTATTGATTTTAGATGTCTTAAGAAGTCTAATGAAAAAAATATGGTGATGTTTTCCTACTTCAATTATAGTATGGGTAATGGTTTTAAATCCTATTATAAACCTATATATAAAACATAACATGCCAACATTCCATTCACCATGATACATACTCTATGAAGAACATTTTAAATTTTAAATGTTTTGGGAGTCGAACAAAAAAATACATGGTGATGTTTTCCAATTTCCATTATTTTATGAGTAATGGTTTCACGTCCCATTAGACTCATATCACTCATTCTTAACATCTAGCATACCACGCACCAAGATTTAAACTCTTCAATATATCTTTTCATGTTTTTCCACTAGAAATACTCTTTAAAGTCTATATATGCCTTCAAACCTTCAAGATGAATACAGAATTTTGAACAAAGCTATTAATCCAAAAGTTAATTATTTAAGTTAGGTTCTTAAGGGACACATAAATGGTCTTATAACCTTAACATTTTATTACAAACAAGGTTAAAATCTGGAATATTTCTAACCATACTCTATAGTTCTATATATTCCTTCGTCACCACTTTTATCCTCATATAGATAGATAATAGAACATTAATTTGAGAAATATTTGATTTATTCACTTCCTTAAAGATTTTTAAATCCATCAATTCAAAATTGATAAATATTAGATCTTTTAGGATCCTCATCTTAGATAATATAACATGATAATTTCGACTCAAAGCATAGACCGCCTTGTTTTCTTTCCTAATGTTGTAATATATTGATTAGTCATAATCTGTAATAAAAGCTAACCATATTCTTCGGAAGATATTAACTTTTGGAGTGAATATATTGTATAAACTAATATAATCAGTATATATATCAAAATTGTTTCCTAAAGAGAAAATTCCTCCATATCATTAATATATAAATTACTCTATCTTGGTAGAAATCAAGTTTTGGGGAATTTTTCCTATGAATCTCTATTTGTCATGAGGTATAATCTATCACTATTCTATTCCATAATGGGACACATATCTATCAAATATATTTGAATCATAATATATTATAATGATTTCTCCACTATAGTTTAGAGTAAGTACATTTTTAGACTAAAAACAAATTTAGATACTTGAATATTTCTTCCCATTCTTCCATCCAAAGAAACTTGGCCTCCTTTTGAGTTAACTTGTTTAGAAGATTGAATAATGTTGTGAAATTCTCCACAGGGAATCAATAATATCTATCCAAACCGTGAAAAATATGGCTCATCATTATAATGGATTTTCTAGCCCAAAGCTCAATAACATCCATCTTTGATGGATCCATCAGTGTACCGTCTCTTGAGATTATAAAACCCAAAAATGAAACTATCTATTGAAAAAAATTTACACTTTCAAAATTTTCATACTAATTATTAATGCTTATGGTCTTCAGTAAAATCCTAAAACGATATTCACACTCTTCTATTCTCATGGAATATTTAATTCTTTCATATATAAATACTAACACAAACTTATCTAGGTAATATCTAATGAATCTATTCATTAAATCCATAGAATAATTGGGGGAATTAGTAAAACCCAATTTAATCACTATAAATTCATAGCGTCCATACATTTTATGGAATTATATCTTTGGTATATCCTCATCCTCAACCCTCAACTGATGATAAATATAATGAAGGTTAATAATGTAAAAGTATTGAGATCCAGGAAATTTATTACATGATTCATCAATTTAGGTGCGTTGAAACTTTTACTTCTTTGTGATATTTTTTAGTTCCTGATAATAAATTCCAAGTCACATTGATCCATATTTTTTATGACAATAAGATTAGGTTCACTCCAAGGTGATTCAGTTTGCCAAATGAATCCTAAGTCAATATTATCATAGTGTTTCTTCTTTAATTACTATATCTCAATATGATCCATTCTATGTAGAGTCTCTGAATTAGGTGTAGAACCTAGTATGAGTTCTGTTGAAAACTCAAATTTATGATTTGGTGAAATACTAGGAAACTCTTTTAATAAAACATAAAAATTATCATACACAATCGTCATACGTTGAATATTTAGTTTCTTTGATTCTATTTGAGATAAAACCCATTTTAAAAAGGAATGAAGACACATATAATGGATGAAATTTCTATCCAAAGTTCATATTTTTCATCACATTGATATATGATCACAAGTTAGTTCATAATATCAAATGTTGAATTCCCTTAATATAAAATTTATGTGGATTTTTTGTAAATAATTCCTATCCATTCCTAAGATAACTTCAAATTAAACTAGATGGAGAATAATAATATTTAAAGGTTGCACATTCTTATAAACATAAATAGAGAAGAATCACAGACTTAAGATACAATAATCATTCCATTATAGGATTTCACTACTAATTAAATATATAATCATTGAGGAGGTTTTGATATAAAATTAATAAATTATTTATATACTTAATATTAGTTATATCCAAAATCAAATAAGATAATATAAGTTTGATCAAGGATAATGAGTGTAAAATTCACCGTTTTATTGTCCACCTATGCAATAATGATCGCTTAAAATTTTAATAATTCTATAGGTTTAATACATTTCTAACATTTATCATCATCTTTGACATTTTTATTTGAGAATTGGATATCATAATTCCCATTATACTTGAATTTTATACATTAAAGTGTGGGTGGTGCATTCTATAGATAATTCTATACACCATTAACTAACTTCTCATTCCCATCTCTTCAGTATTCAATTTCATTGTTACCTTTCTTTCCACACGTATAAAATTTAACCTCTCCCTTAATAAAATATCCTCTAAATTTCCTTTAAAAAATTGGGCATAATTATAATCTTATCTTCTTCTCTCCATAATTTTTATAATTTCCTTTCAATTCTATATTTATTTTCTTATCAAAACTGTCATATTTATAGATGGTAATACTAGAAGTCTAGCTCACATATCTCGTAACATTTTCCTCATAAGGAAAAACAGATTCATCATCCTTCTGATTCAGATCAAATAATTCATTATCTATTTTTATATGAATAATACTTGGAATGTATTTATTGGAAATAATATTTTTAAACTCATTAATTTCTATGGTGTCAATTTCTTCCCATTTCCTCATTTTTTTAATAAGATTCAACTATCACTTTGATTCACCCCCAAAATGATAGACAACCCAAATTACCTTTTCTTGTTCTCAAAAATAGAGAACAAAAAATATATTTTAATCAGTACTGATCCATTTCATAGAAAGTGGTGGATCAGTAGGACCATTAAAAAAAGTTGGATACTGAATCATGAAGGAATGAACAGAACGATGTTCCCTCCATTTTTTATTTCGATACTTAGCATGATTCATTTCTTGAGAAAGTTGTGTAATAATAAAAACACGATTTTTCATTCCATAAACCATAACATATGGTTTCTTAGATGATAAATTATTTTGTTGTCTATCACATTATTTATTAACATTATTCCTTTAGGTTTAACCATTGACTAAAACTAGAAATCATAGTGTGATAAACAATAATCATAATAGAAAACAACATAATCAGAATAAATCATTTACTAGATTCCTAAATTAAGAAACATTATTTTTGAATTCCTGATACATATAGTTTAACCTAGGTATTCCTTAGTTATCATCTATTCAAATTCTGCATAATTATTTATAATGAATATTTTAATTATGTCATGAATATCTCGTAAGAGTATCAAAATAGGTGTGCTAAAAGGGAACACATATCATGCACCAAAATAGGGGATAAAATATACTTGAACAAACATTTTAATGGTTATTTACCTTATATTTATAAATTAAAAAAACAAATTAACTTTGAGTATCCAAAAATTGATATATTTCCGGTAAAACAACACTCCATTATTTTCCATAACTTAGGATGTTCTCCTATATATTTGATTATCCTAAGGGTTGTCAGTATGTTTTTTCTCAACCTAGTTTCCATAGGTTACTAAACATAAATATGATACCAAATATAGAGACCCATAATTTTAATTCATATATATTACATTTTATTAGATGAATATTCATTACATAACATAATGATCAATGAAAGAATCATATAGGTGCAATTACTTTGGAAACTTTCATACCTAAAAAACATGTTAAATAAGTTCAAAAATTTCTCTCAAATAATTATTCAAAAATTTCACCATTATTAAAAATATCATACTTATAAAATACATTCTTATCCCAGGAAAGGGAAACATAATAAAGTGTGATCTAAGATACCCATTATGGGTAAATAAGGGAGATATAAATGATCACATTAGCATAAGATGAGCATAAGGGTAATAAAAATTTTAATGAATATTTAAAAAATAATCTCTATACAGAACACATAAAACTCTCGAGTGATTACATATATTATGGTAGTTAATAAGGAATAAATAATAATGTAATCAAATAACATTAACTATTATATAATAACATTGGAATAAGACATAGATTTATTCTATACATATAATATTATAAAACGATTTAATTTTTAGTCAAGGATCACCACCATGACTATGAGAGTGGATTGTGTTTACTCCCCATTGAATTATATTAGTCATGGTCCACTCCCAATAAAGTTAGTGTTGATAGATACCATTAATGAACATGGTACACTCCCTATTACATTCTTTTTTATCAAATGATATATCCATATTTATTAAATGCATTAGAGGGAATTAAAATTATGGGCCCACCCATCACGTAATGAAAATAATACATATGTGTGCCACAAGATCATAAAACATATCATATCAAAACATGTTAAAAATAAATGGGGTTTATATACATTTAATCAACGAATAACCCGTGGAAAAGAAATGAGTTTCATAAATATTTCTTCAATTAATTATAGCATAACCCACATAAAAGGAAAACATTTCATAAATGACTTATAATTGTAATGGTATACCATCCAGATAACGAATAATTTTTTTATCATTGGATAATATACCAAATAAATATGAGAAAAAATAATTGGATGTCATCTTAGTTGAAAAATTCCTTTAAAAGTTCACTTGGAACATTTGTTGATGAAAATATTCTTTTCACTTTGAGACCACTTATTTGAAATCTAAAAATTATAAAATTATGAAATAAATTTTTTAGAAAATGAAATTGGGAAATTATTAAGGAATATTCAACTAATTCAATTTTATTGACTATGGAAAATTTCATTCATGCTGTACAAGTTATGATAAATCCTTCCTTTCATTCATTTGTAAAGAAATTTAAAAAATACCCCATCCAGAAAGAAAAAAGAAGATTAATTTTAATTTTTTTTGTGAAAATATGGGTAAAATTTACTTTAAGAAATAATAATATAATATTAATTTTTTTAGAAAACATTGATATGAAATAAATAGTATTTTCGACTGATGAGAGAAATAAAGTCGATTTTCTTAAAAAAATTTATTTTGGTATCTTAAGTACCTAAAAGTGGATAATTAAAGTAGAAAATTTAATTTAATTAAAAAATTTAGGATAAGAAACTTCATGAGTTTCATTAGACTTATACCGTTATTTTTCTTCATTTGAACTTAATCACAGACATTCCTTGTAAAAAATGAGAGTGTAACATAAGAATTAAAACTCATGAATCATCTTTCTTTATACACGTTTGAAACTCCTTTAAAAATATATATATTTTTATAAATGTATTACATAAAATAATCATATATATATATATATTATAAAATATATTTTTTTATTATAAAATATTATCACCCATTTATTAACAATTCCTTATGAAAATCACTCTTCAGATTGATCACCTTTTCATTTTGCAAACATGTTTCGGTTCAGAAGTCATGATATTTATACATTGATCGCGGTTCCAGAAAATCCTAAATTTTTATCATGATATAAAGGTATCATATATTCATTATAAATACATTTATAATTATCCATAAAGTTTATATATTGAAATATGAATTGAACCATTTATAGAGATGGTCAACCGTTCGTTCGCATAAACAATTTCATTTTTATATGGATAGAACGAGAAAAATTAACAAATAATTCATCATTATGTAATAAAAATTATATCATAAATTACTGAATTAATTAGTTTATAATGGGTACCAAAGATTTATAAGATACCAATGAAGAAATAAAATTGAAAATTCTCACTTAAGAGCTATACATGTTCATTGATAACTATCCTTTGGATTACACCTTAAGCCTTAAAGAATGGAATATTGGAAAGAAAAAATATATAGAATGTGGTGATAGAATATATAAAGGAATTATTATAGGTATTTTCTAATATATAAGTCTCAACATGTGTGAGGAAGAGAGGAAATAATTTTCACTTTAATAAGTGAGGGGAGGGGCACCTTTTAAAATTTAAAAAGAGTAAAATATAACTGAGAAATTATTATGAAAAATGATTTAAAATGGATATATATTGGAAGAAAAATTGTATATTGTCTAAGTATCATCATCCAATGAAATTTATATATGTTTTGGTGTCATTTTAAACCTTATTGTTTTGATTAACCCCTTGATTTACAAATTTTAGCCTTAACTTTTGTAATAATATTTTTAGTATTAAAGGATTATACTTTTAATTATAAGGTGAAAATTCTCTCATAAATGGAAAATCGATTAATTTTAAGAACATATATTATCCAAATTTTCTTCCTTTACAATTTTTATGAATTTTGAATTATTTAATAATATATTATTTTTATAAAAGATCATTAATATAATTTTTAGAACTATTAATTTAATTTAAAATTAAATTCGAAAAGGTAAAATGGAATTTTAATATAAAAATTTCACACAGAAATATTATGTTATATTATTATATAAAATTACTAAATCAAAAACATTTTCACAAATATTATAGCCTTTTATATTCGTTAAAATCAGTTATTTTATTTATATATTAATTATAGAAATACTGTGTTAGTGTTGTGTAAGAATTTAAGGTAATTATTCAATAAATAAATTTAAAATAAACTAATATGATAAATAAAATTAATTAATATTTAAAATAAACATTTATAAATGAACTTATCCTCTTTTTTTTCCTTATGTTAAAATTTTTGATCTATTGAAGATAAGAAAATGTTGTTTTGTATTTACTCTTTCCTTAAATTAATATATAGGTGATAATTAAGGAAATATAACACAAGGTGAACTTATATTTGAGAATTTAATGGAAAGGGATGATATTAACTCATCCAATAAAGTCTTTTTTTAGAGAAAAGTTATAGCCTTATCCCAATTTTTGAACCATATTTTTCCAATTTTACCCTTTTTAGGGTGATGGAGATTTACTATGGTTACTCTTCATATTGACCAAAAATAAAGGATAGATATTTAACAAGTTTTATTATAATAATTGAAAAAATTGATTCCATTATTAAAGATTCAATTTCTATAATTGGTATAACTTTATTTTAAAATATGTTTTCAAAAAGTAGCAGAAACCATTTTTTTAGAATGAGAAAATTTTAAGCTTACAACCGAATATGTACTCTTATCTCAGGCATAGAAAAAGATTAAATGAATGTTAAATTTTTTTTTGAATAAATAATATATAAATATAATTTAAATACTTCAAAAATAATATTTATTTTAATTTATTTAGATAAATCACATTGCAAGGGAAAAAATATTTTTCTTAAAAAAAAGTTTCATTTACTTTGAAATGATTTTTATTTTTATTTTTTATCAATTGGAAAGAAATAAATTCTTTTAATAAATGTTTAAACCATAAATTTTTTCATAATTTAGTTAGTCTTATTCATACCCTATAATCCTTTGACTAGGGGGTAACTGACACATTATATAATAATATCTCAATTGTGTATCACGATTCGTTTAGACCTAGTGTCATGTGTAAAGAACGATATAAATGAAATTGAATTTATTTATTGAGAAATATATCATAAAATTTGGATGTGTTATAGAGTGTGTCATTTATGTAGTTATTTATTTTCATAATATCGATTGTGGAATTTATGTGTCTATATTCATAATACTGTGTGTGGATTTACGTGGTTAACTATGATTCCATGATTGAGAGTGGACTTGATACAGTTAGATATATGTATAATTTTTTTTTGTGTTGATGATTTTTACACCTTTAAAATTTATATTCCTTTGATATGTTCTATGGAATTTGATTATTTCTGAAAGATTCTACACTCTTATTTCATGGTATTTTTTTTATTTGAGGTTACATGATAATATCAAATCAGCCCATGTCCTATTTAACAAAATATTTCTCCCATGATCAATGTTTTTCAGGATAATAAACTAACACATGATGACATGTTGATAATGTTTTACGTTATTGAGCATTTTATCTTGTCCATTTATTATATTTTCTATTGTACTCATAAGGCAATTGAGTGAAAGATTCCCTGATAGGTGGATGAGGGGGGGGGGGTGAATTATTATATGAAACTCATTCTCATTTCCTCATGTAACCCAAATATCATAGTACCTTAAACAATATTGGCCTCACTTATTGGTAGGGTAACTATTATAATCAAACATTTTTTGATGATATTATTAAATGGTAAGTTTTTCTTAGACATTCTAAGATAATATTGATGTGTTCTAAATCTACATGTACTTATTGTTGTCCTGATGAATATAAATAAAGTATATACAAAAAAGAAAATAACTTTACTTGGTTAACCCACACTGGGATAGTCAAAGGAGCATACAACAAATTTTTTCAATGTACCAAAATATTTAATGAATCTTTTTATTGGTGGATTTAGGATAGGTGACTCTTATTCCTGGTGCCACTCCCCTTATATAATACCTATGATGCTATAGTAACAAGTAAATGTTTCATCATAAAACTATTGCATAATACACCCTGTAAAGAGACATTATTTATTATTTTATATAAAAATAATAATTTTATAATTTATATTAACAAAAAATAACTTTATTTTTTAATTTTGCATTTCAAAATTTTCTATATATTACTTTTTGATATCTTTCAAAAAACTTTTATTTTTTATCAAAAAATACACTTTTCATGAAACTCGTAACTTGATTGAATTTATCATTATATAAGAACGAAATAAGAGTTTAAAAAACCATTTAATTAATCAAATATGAATTTAAGGAATACAATTATGAATCATAAAATATTCTTTGATCTTAGAAAACCTATTACATACATTTTTAGAAGTAATTAAAATTTTACATTAAAAGAAATAATATTTTGGATATTTTCATTCAATCAAGTATTTTCAGGGAAAGATTCATTTTTTTCATACCCTAAAAGTCTCTTGTAATTTATATATTTTATAATTACTCAATTTATTTAATTAAAATTAGTATCCTAGATAATTTTTTTCATATAAAAATTTATTTATAAAACATGTTATTTTTTAGAAAATATTTTTATGTGATTAATTATGTTTGTTTTAAAATTAACTTTACAAAACAGTAGAATTTTTTTTATAATTATCATAAAATTTAAAATCATAAAGAAGAAATTAGGTAAAAGGTTTAATCAGAATATTTTTTATTGTAATTAACTGGTTAAATTCAAAATTTATTCCCCCAGGAAAAATAAATTACATTAAAAGTTAAAATAAAAGTCCGAAAAAATATGTCTTTAAAAGGGATTTTAGGTGATATGCAACCCAAAATCACTGCACCCTCAACAGTTTTACATTTTTTTAATTTACACTTGAATAATAACATTATATTATAAAAAATTGAAGGGTTAATCCCAAAGATACTCCTCTCCACACTTATAAAAGAGTAACATCTCCACCACTTCAAGACTCATCTATGAAGAGAATTTTCTCTTTAAAAATAGTTACTTTAATTCTCATATGGCCAAATCCTACATTAAAATTCATTTGGTCATTTTTAATTTGAATAAGGATTCCATTTACAAGGATACTTCAAAGAAAAATTCAAGTCTCCAACATGAGTATTATCAACTACTTAGCTTTTATTATAAATTATATTCATTGAAATGTATTCTAAAAAAACTAATATAATGATACATGTATCACTTATATTATTAAAAGTTATAATATTAATGGTATTATAATTTTATATTCTTCGATACCATCCTTTAATAAAAATGAAATTTATCATTCATGCATATGTATAGACTACCTCCAACACAAAAACGAAGTTCATATTTTATCACCACCCATCAATGATGGTTAATATAATTTATTTAATTATTTGATATTATTTTAACTATATCAATAAGGTTTTAGTATAAAATATTTTAAAATAGTTGTGCTAAGAAGAAAATATTTTATTAAAATTATATTATATTTTTATATCCTTTAATTTTTCCTCTATATAATTTATAATTCATATATATTAAATAAAAAATTTTATAAGATCATTATGATTTTGGAATAATAATATTATAAAAAACCACCACATAATCTTTCATTAATTTAGGTTGCATTTTTGTTTGGGTCGATTTAACCAAATACTTGAAAAATACTATAAATTTATATCATGAATTACCATGGGAATATATTTAATTTTTTAATATAATATAAATTACTAAATTTTGTACATGTTATATTAATACTTAATTCATCAATTAAGAAAAAAATCTTTGATCCATAATAATCACCAAGAATTGTTTATTACTGATATATTATTCATTGATAAAGAGTAAAATACATATGGAAGGATTTTTAAACATTATAAAATGTTATAAACAATCCCTATAAAACATTAAATGATTTTTAGTGATTTAATTTTGAAGAATAATGAATATGGACACTCCTATTATTAAACTAGCACTAATGATCAAAATTATAAATACTTGAGGTGGATAATCTGAATAATTAATATACAGAATGCCTATTTATAAATACTATTAATAAAAATAGATATAATAAAGGTTATTAATTAAGATATTAATATATTTATGTTGTGACACATGAGTTTAATGTTTTTTTGGAAGCCATGGATTGAGTTAAGGGGTTTTTGTCTCAAATTATTTTATTTGGGACATGTTTGGAATAATCTTCCTAATTTCATTTATGTGATGTTCATACTACCTATTTGAGAATTTATATAATGAAAATAATTTATTAATTTTATTTGAATAAATATTTTATAGCCTATATTTCAAGAGTTTTTGATTCATTTTCTACCCATTCCATTAGTGGGGGGTTTCCTTCTAAATATTCATTTTTTGAGACTCATGTTATATTAACCATTTATTTTAATTTTTATGCTTAATATATTTACTTGGAATAATTTTTATATATTTATCATGAAATTTTAGGCATTTAAAAATTTATATTTTTTTCCATCACATATTATTTTTCTTCTAGATTTATCAAAATCACTATAAAAACCAATCTTTTCCATGGTTGAAAAACTATCCCATGGTATAATAATGTAAAAGTGTGTATACTTTATTAGAAAATAAATACCTCTCTAGATACTATAAATTAAATGTAGTTGTTTCCCGGATTAACCTAGGTGTAATAACCCCCTAAATCTTTGGTTTAGAAATCAATCAATCACCACTCTAATGCACCATAAATGGGATGTATACTGGACACCAAGCTAGACACTACCAAGGTATATTCGTTGGAATATTCACATGATCTTTATAAACCATGATGAAGTAATATTCCTACCATTTTCTTTATCTTCTATAATTAAATAATATTTATTCAAATTAATTTAACTCATGGATGAAGAATACATTCAAAGTTCCCTCACTAGTATATTTCATTGATAAGGGTACTTAATTTTACTTTGATGATACTCCTCATATTCTAATTTGATTGAGTGATATTATCACAAACAACCACACTGTTCAACTAAATTAGGATGTATTTGATTTCCATATTTATCATTATACAGATAGACTTGTTTTATTCAGTAATTCACTCTTAATGGAATGATATGAATTTACCAATAATTTTATATAACTATCATATTTGGGATTTTGAAGTCTAGGATGTTACTTCTGGTATTAAATGAATTTTAGTAGAAACCATGGGGACTAGATGTAATAGAACTTTGTCATATTTCACATGTACCTTGAAAACCCCACAATATTTCTAGGTAACACTATAAAATACACAATATTAATTTTATTTTATAATTTTATATCCTAAAATTATTTTTTTCATTCCATTGCAGAAAAATGGCCACTAATGAGAGGATTCAGAACCTTGTCAATTCCCACAGTCAATTATGTGATATTCCCCTTGAACTAGTTAATGAATTTGGGGATGAGGATAATTAGTTCATAAATATATTAGGGAATTTGACCAAGGTTTTTAAAATAATATCACCCATATAGAGTGACCTACTAACCCGAAAAATGTGGTGATTATGTTAGTCTACTTATTTGAATAAGAACATCCAATATCGAGATGAACGACTAATCCATTGCTATCCGAATAATGGAAAAATTCCTTAAATAATATCTTTATCACTTTGGGAAGTAATGGAAAGGAAAAATGCAACATAATATTTTATCATCTGACAGGAGATGCAGACCAATATTGGTTTGTAATTCAAAACAGTAAAGAGGAATATGAGATAAAGTGCTTAGAGTGGGGTAATATTATGTATGTATTCAGTGAAACATAATTTATTCCTAAAATAATATCATAAATGGAATTGTATTTCACGAATATTAGACAAATAGAGGTGGTAAATGTTGATGAATATGAGGCTAAATTTACAAGGTTATCTAGGAATGTTGAAAACTATGTACATATACTAGAAAGAAAGATGACCCTTTTCTTTGATGGTTCAAATACAATACCTCCAAGGGAATTTATCTCTTATAAATTTTCACAATAGGTGGATATAGTCTCAATTTACATTAAGATAGAAAATGAGTTCTCATTGGTTTATGTATTCAACGGAAATTTGGGCAAGTAGATATTGAATGTGCATAATGGGATGGAAAATGAAGAAAAGTGGAAGAATGGTAGGATGAGATATACCGCATGTGATAATAGTGGGAAGAAACACCTTGGTAATTTTAGGAATGGAACAAGAGTTTATTAAATATCTAGAAAAAAATTTCATCAAGATCAAAAAAGTAAGAGAATTAGTAATCTATTAAAGTTCAATGCATTAATTATAAAAAGATGGACCGTTATGTGATCTAATACCCTAAACATCAAGGGAATTTTATTATTAAGATTCCATTGGAGAATGGAAAATATTATGTGACTACCAATACTAAAGTAACAATTTATAAGGACATGGTTTTAGGTAGTTTAATATTACCCTCAAAGTTAGTTAATATTTTCTTTGATTTTGAATCCTCAGACTCTTTTATATCTTCCATGATTTCAAAATTCATTTTATGTATCCCAATACTCATATTAAGAGAGTTATCAATTGAGGAACTAAGTGAAAATATTATCACAACCAAGATGGGTTATGAAGTTCCAATTATGATTTATGGGTGTAACTTATTTTCAAACATGTTTATTATAGCTTTGGTGGAATTTGATATGATCCCTAGTATGAATTGGGTTTCAATGTATAATGAAACAAATTTATTTCCAAGAGATTGATATCATTATTCACGAATGTGAGGTTAATCACTTGTATTTAAAGGGGAAAATTTATCATATAATTTTTTTTCACATCGTCCCATTGAATCTCTCTTCATTAAAATTTTAGGAATTGGGGGGATCAATCATATAATGTCGATAAGGAATATATCATAAGAATAGAGGTTACACTAATGGTATAAAATTTCATAGATAATTTTTATAATAATATCCAAGAAATACAATAGAGTGTAAAGTTGATTTCTCCATTGACCTAATTCATAATGTAAGGCCTATATCTAATACTCTCTATTGAATTTCAAGAACTAAGTTGGTGTAATTGAGGAAATAACTGTATGAGTTGGGTGATAGGATATTTTCATCCCCTAGTTTTTGACCATGAGGGAACCTATTTTATTTGAGAAAAATTAGGATGGGTCCATGATATTTTTAATAAATTATAGGGAGTTTAAATCCATTATTAGGAATAATAAATATCATTTAACAAACATTGATAACAAATTTGATTAACTCCAATATGCTTAATATTTCTCAAATATTGGTCTTCTCTATGGATATCATTTATTAAGTGCGAATAAGGATGATATGATGAAGATGATATTATAGAGATGATATTTTAAACAGGGTATATGCATTTCGAATTTAGAATAATTATTTCCAGATTGACTAATACACATTTTATCTTTATTGATATGATTAATAGAGTGTTCAATGTGTATCTTAATAAATTTTTGGTGGTATTTTTTAATGACATCATGATATAATATAAGATATGTGAAAGATGAGGGCCATCTACAAATAATTATAAAGATCATAAAGAAAAATGGATTATATAGTTAATATATAAAGTGTTAATTTTGAATTAATGATTATTTTCTTGGATATATTGAATCAAATTATAGAATATCTATTTACCCTTCAAAGAAAAAGGTAGTCAAATAATTCCCTATATTAATGACCATAACTGATATTTAATGTTTATTTTCTTTAGTAGGTTAATATTCATAGTTTTATCATGATTTTTATTTGTTGGAAAACCCTTTAAACAAGATAAAATATAATGGGGTAAATTCACTTGGTTAATGAAATGTGAGGAAATATTTGAAGAGCTAAAGATGAGACTGATTAATGAACTGATTTTTATTCCACAATTCAGAAAGGAATGATTTTTATTATATAACCATGTATAGAATAAAGGGATTTGTTATGTACTAATATAAAATTATAGGGTGATTTATATGTAATAATAAAATTCAAAATCCATGAATAGAACTATCCAAATCCTGAATATTAGTTACAAACTGTAATCTTTTCTTTGAAAATATGTAGAAAATACCTATATAGAGATATTTTTGATATATATATGGACCAAAAGATTTTCAAGTATATATTATCTCTATGTAAGATCAATATGATGCAAATAATATGGTTGTAAGTACTCAAGGAATATTTTTTCTTGAGACACTACCACCCAAGAAAGGAAAATAAGTTGTCTAATGCATTGAGTAGGAGATATCATGGAGTTATGTCCATGATGAGGATAAATCGGTTCCTATATATTTAGATGTAATAAATACTAATATAGTGTTTTTTAGGAAATATAAGATATCATTTATTTTTTAATAAATTTCTAAACCATACTTAAAATAAAATATATATAAATATCAACCTGATGATGAGAACATACACAGGATGATTAAAGTAGCAAATGATGTGATATTTATAGGCTTAAAATGTTGAGATTCAATCTTGAAGTTTGGAAAGTGTTTATGTGTTGCATCCACACCATAGTTGAATAGTTAACTTTTATATAATGCACATAGCTTAAATTTATTGATACACTAGTGTATCACAATGATATATAGAGATTTTGGAGAACATTTTTGGTGGGATGGTAAGTAAGAAGTTATGGACTTTGTGTCCAGATGCCTAGTATTCCAGTAAGTAAAGGATAAAATACAACATACTAAGGGAGTAATTAATGCTTTTCCTATACCTATATGGATGTGGGGTACTTCTACAATATAATATGTTACTCGACTCCTAAATATTCCAAGCAAAAATGATGTTATATGGGTAATTATTAATCATATTACCAAGATTTCTCATTTCATAGAGATAAGAGATAATATACATATTGAGAGAATTTAACACCTATATATCAAGGAAACCATAAGGATTAATTGGGAACCTATATAGAATGTATTTGACTAGGACCCTTGGTTTACATCTAAATTTTTGAAGGGTATTCCAAGGGATCTCAACACTAAGATGCATTTAAACAGAGTCTATCATCTCTAGACTGATGGGAAGTCTAGATAGAATATCCAAAATTTTAGGAGACATGATGTTATCATGAAGTCTTGAATTTGAATATATTTGGGATCATTATGTACTTATGATGTAATTTTCATATTAAAATATCTCCAATTAGTTAATTTAGATATAACCATACAAAGTATTATATTGAAAGTGGCGTCGTACTTAAATAGTTTGGGAATAATTTAGAGTAAGAAAAATAGTTTTCCTTGATCTTTTGGAGGATATGTATTTTAAAGTGTAGAATATTAATGATCCTATTAAAGAATATTGGAGAAGAAAAAAATCTTAATGATAAGGGATGGAATGAATTTTGATTTAATGTTTAGTATTATTTTTTCTTGAATGTTTTACCATGGAAGGGATTTGAAATATTTTTTTAAAAGGGGAAGTTATGCACTAGGTATATTTTTTATTTTGAATTAGTATAATGAATTAGAGTTGTATCTTTGTGATTGGATCTACCTCCCAACATTTCTAAGGTATATGATAGCTTTCATGCTTCATTTATGAGGAAATACCTACCAAATCCAATTCTTGTGCATACATATAAGGGAATAGAGTTGGATCCTGACTTTTCTTATAATGAGGAACTCATATAGATACTTTAGACAAGATTGATAGTATTTTGGGATCGTATAACGTTATTGGGGAATTTCCTTTGGAGAAATAATAAAATAAAAGAGGCAACCTATGATCAAGAGGTAGCCACAAGTATAGATTATCAACATTTTTTAAATTGATGATATATACCCCAATTAAAAGTTTGAAATTACTTGGGGGGAATTTTATTACTTGAGGACTACTATAAAAGGTAAATGATGCATCCAAAATCTATTACACAATTAAACATACAAAGATACTTTATTTATAAATTTATCTAAAAGATAAATGTTCTAATTTAAAAAGTAAGTGATAGTAAAAAAATATGGTCTTTACAAAACCTGTAATTTGCATGACTTTGTCATCATATAATAAATAACATTGTATCTAAAAAACTTTTTATGAAATAAAATAATAATTTAACTAATTAAATTATTTATTTTAAAATTTTATTTTAACATATGAAACCTATGGAAATTATTTTTGGAACTAATTAAAAAGTTTCTTTAATATAAAAACTATTTCCACCTTTTCTTTAAATCAAGTATTTTCATGATGAGATTTGGTTTTCACTTTCCTTAAAATCCTCATATCCATTATTTTTTATAATAATAAAAATCATGTCATTAAAATGAATATCCAAAATAATTTTATCCTATATAGAAAATTTAATCCTGCAAAATTTATTTTTATAAAAATCATTTCTATGTGATTAATTGTGATTATTTTAAAATTATATTTTAAGACCATTATAATTTTTATTCAAAAAAAAAAGATTTTTGAATTTGAAATAATAATGATAAAATTATGTTACACGTTCAATCTTAATCATTGTCATTAAAATTATTTACTAAGGTTAGAAATTAATTTCCAAGGAAAAAGTAAATAAGTGTAAAAGTTAAAAGTTAAAAAAATACATAAAAATATAAAAGATAACTAAAAAATGTGTGGTGGTGGTGATTTTATACCGAAAATCACTATCCCATCCTATATTTTTCATTTTTTTCCATTTATCCTTGAATAGTAACCTTACAATATTGAAAATGTAAGGGTTACTCCCAAAACTACCATTCTCATCACTTATAAAAGGGTAATATCTCCACCACTTCTGGATTATTACATACTTATAATATGTCTTGAAATTTTATCGATTTTTTCTCTTATAAAAATCTACCACATTCAAAATATTTTGGTCGCCATTATTTAGCAGAAAGAATTTGTTTTGAAGGATACTTTAACAGAAAATTGAAGTCCCCAACATGTGTATTATAAAGTACATAGATTTTAATCAAAATTATATTAATTTAAAATTATAATAAACCCAAAAAATAATGATATTAGTATCATTTGTATACATTAATGTCACAATATTAATGGCTTTGTCATTATATATTAATACATCCTATCCATTAATAAAAAATAAATCATCGCTTGTGCGTAAGTGCATACTACCACCACTACGAGAAGCAAAATTAATTCTTCACAACCACCCATATATGATGTTTATGATATAGTTGAGATTATTCAATGAAACATTGGATTTCCTTTTGTGAAATTTTGAATGAATGATCATCGTCAATTAAATAATTTAAAATAAACTTGTGAAGCGGAAAGTATTTTATTCAAATTATGAAATATTTAAATATCCATTACCTCTTCCTATAATTATTTATAATTGTTATATATCACTCTAATAATAATTAATTAAGTTAATTAATATTTAATTAATATAATATCAGAAGAAAAAACATTATAATCATTCTTTAAACCATGCTCTGTTCATGTTTGTGTCGGTTTGACCACCAACATGAACAATACTGTAAATTCATATCTTGAATGAACCTATGGACATTATTACTAGTATAATATAATATAAACGTGGAAATATTTATTTTTTTACTTTGGTGATTTTTTATTAATATTTAATTCATAAACAAGAAAAACAACCTTTGATTAAAAATTATCACCGAAACACGATTGTTATTTATTTTATCTCCAAGGATAATGATTAAGAAACTCATTGAAGGAGTTCAAGGCATAATAAAATATAATAAATCAAACATAAAACTAACTTAAATTACATTTAAATTATGAACCTTGTAATAATAATAATATAAATACCATTTTTAGAAAACTATTATATAGGATCAAAAATATAATGACCTGTTGTACACAATAAGATGAATTCATATAGATAATTACACTTTATAGATTATGATTAAAAATGGATACAAGTATATGAATTATTTTATTAATATATACCTATTTGTGATATATGAGGTTAAATTACATTTGTGATATATGATGTGTATGATTTCTACGAGTTGTAGTTATTTTTTTGCCTTATTTTACTTTTTTGATGCTTTTTCTTTATCAATAAATGGTCATAGGATTGCCTCTAACTGAGCTTCCTAGTTATTTTAAGGAGTGTCTATACTTCTAATTTGAGATTTTATATCACAAAATTTATTTATTCATGGTATTTTAAAATCATTTTGAATAAATATCTTTCTATAGGACTTTTTTAAATTTCTACCCTATCCATTATTGTAGTTTTTTGTCTCAATTTTCATTTTTTGGGACGCATGTTATATTTATCATCTTTTTCATTTTTTGTGGTGTATACGTTACCTTGGAATAATTGAAACATATTAATTACAAAACTTAATTGATTTAAATGTTAGTATTATTATCCTTCATTCATATTCTTTTGATTAAATATTTCTCTAAACAATTTTGAAATAATATCATTTCCATGGGGGGAAAATATCCTAAGGTTCGGTAAAGAAAAAGTGACTATAGTTTCCTAAAAAATAAACCCCTATAAGTATAATACCAAGTATATGTGATAAAGGAAAATATTTACCTTTGTCTAATCAACTTGAAATGATTAGATGACTATTTAATCAATCATGACCCTACAACATGGTTTATGGGTCTAGGACAACAAACTTGGATAGACACTCCTGTTAAATATGATTTGGAATATTCACATTCTCTTTATGAAACATGATGAAATATTTTTCCTATCATTTTCCTGGTATCCTACCAATGCATACTATTAAACCCAATTACTATCTTCGAAGGATAACCCAACACATTGAAAACACCATCACCACTATAGTTCTCTACTAAGGGTACATCATGCTACATTGACGACACCCCACAAACACTGAGTTAATTAAGGGATGTTCTCCTAGATATCCAAATTATTGTATTGAGTAGATAAGTATTTTATTTTCATATTTATCATTATATAAATATATATGTTTTATTCTATAAGAGGTTCCTTTTTGAATGGTCTGAATATTTTGTTTGAATTTTATGGTGAATACATTGGACTTAATCAGAGGATGGGATGTGCCTAGAATTATAAATCCCCTCAATGAATAAAAAGGTCTCATTAGAAAAAACTGGTTTGGTATTAGTGTGTTCCACTTCCCATAACAGTATTGTGTCTTGGAACAATTCCTTTACATAATTTTTTAATTCTAGTATTTTGAATTCCATCAGTATGAAGTCAATGATTATTTTTATCTATCTTTTAGTTTTTTAGGGATATTGAATGCCCTCAATTTTAGTTAATTGTATTCCTACCATATTAACAAATCCATATTTATGTTATGATAACTTCTGTTATATGATACTTATTACTAAGCATCTAAGCTCAAACTTATTTATTTTTCTTTCCTGAGGATACTAGAGGAGACCAACATGTAATTTTAAAGGATATTATTGAAGGGATAATCTTGTTCTCACAATTTGTTCATATTGTATCTTAGGATTTTTTAATTTTTTAGGCATGTATATAGTCTAGAAAAAATATTAAACTATTTAATACTATAGAAACTATGGTATTACATACTAATAATGAAATAAAACTATAGCTCCAGGATTTTGGAATCTAGGAAGTTACATATTACAAGATTTGGGGTCAGATCACTACCAACCCAGGTTCACACAGATTTCTCCTACCATTTCTCACAACTTTAGAAGGAAAAAACCTTTATCACACATTATAATGCCTAAATTCACTATTTGGTTATTGTTACACTGATAAGTGATCATTGATTTTTAGATATTTTCTCCTAAACAGACAATGAACTTCATTATTGAGGAAGATTCACTTCCCCTAATTAAATAGTCATTATAAAGTAACCACCTCCTTTGGTAATGGCTATAATGAGAGAATATAACTTTATATACAATTATCTTGATTGAAATTCCAAATACTCATCATTATGTAATTCTTCCCACTAGTGCAAACAACGTTTTATGCCATTTTTAGGGTTCTCGTGTCGTTTTATGGAAAAATTGTTGCAGTCTACTTAAAAAATCCAATTTTTTACATTGGTTATATTAATTGATGTTAAAAAATATTATTTTGGAGGTTTTCCATGCTAGTTATTTAACAACTGACATGAAAGATGCTTTGGTAAAGGGTTTTCATATCGATTAATTGAATAACCGACATAAAAAACAATTTACCACGTTGGTTATATAAAACCCAACTTTGAAAACCCTGATTCCATCTACTTTTTTCACATTGGTTAATAAATAACCGATGTCAAAAAACATCCTACCATGTTGGTTATATAAAAACTAACATGTAAAACCCCGATCCCGACTAGTTTTTCATGTCGATTAATAAATAATTGATCTCCAAAACATGTTTTTCGGTCATTTATTAAATAACTGACATGATAAACTATATACCACATTGGTTTTAAAAAAACCGATTTGAAAAAATGATTTTTTATGATTTCATGTCAGTTAATAAATAACCTATGTAAAAACTATTTTTTTAAATAATTTATGAAACCCTTCCTCCCCACTACATAACCAGACCTAAAACAACCAAAACTATACTAGAAACCATACAAAAAAAAACACAAAAAAACAAAAAATAATGAAAAATAGTAATAAAATTACAATTTCACATTTACAAAATTCAAAAATTATAATATTAACTAAAAACAAACCTAAAAAAACCAAAATAACTACAAAATAAAAATTTATAATTACAACATTAAAAATTTCAATATTTACTAAAAACATTCTAAAATTCAATCAAGCCTGTAAAATATTTTTACTATTCCACTTGTAAGTATTTGAAATATTCTGAACTATAAGGTTTAGAGTCATAAAATAGATAAAAATTAAAAATAAAGTAGTTAATATGTTTGATGTATAAAACAAATGAAATATTAATGAATAGGTTATAAGGAAATCTGACATAGTAAAACTTTTGAAGTATTATAGTTGTAATTATTTCATATATAAATCTTAACATATAATATCCTCAATCCATGAAAACTTTTTGTTTAGGAGAAATTTTTTTAAGTTATTTTTTCAATTCAAAATATCATTTTTATGTAATCCTAAATTTACTAATTATAATTAGATATTCAACTTTAATTTTATATATTCTATCTTGGCACTCTTTTTCATTATAGATCATTAAAATAAAGACCATCAACTATTAGAAAATATTATGAGTGAAATTAATTTAAATTTCATCATGATATAAAAAATTATTAATATATAAAAACATAATTTTCCATTATTTTCTAAAAATTTCCTCACACATCACTATGAAAAGAGAATATCCAAAAAAGTGTTTTCTCCCTTGAAGAAAATCCTAACATTACATGATTAATGATATAAAATAAAATTTAATGCTTGTCATTATTATGATAGAATATATATAATAACTTGTGAGACATGTGTTTCATACCTTTCAAAGAAAGGAAACATCCAACACTGCATAATTATATTCTATTCAAATCCATCGGTACTATAAACTACTTTATGTTCCACATACAATTCATTCTCTTTAGGTGAAATCAAATGCGGTTCCATCAACCCATATACATATGTTTTCCATTCACCTCCTACATTTTTTAGTGATACCTAATTCAAAATATATATGTTTAAATTTTAAATAAATATAACATAGTGAATGATTTTTGTTAAGACATACATGTAAAAAACTTGCACCATGTTGATGCCCAACATATCTCTAGTAACAAGATCCATGATATCATTTTTCAGAATCCTAAAATCTATTTCACATCCAAAATCATGAGCTTCCATTAGAAACATTTAATGAATTGACAAGAAATTTTAAAATCTTAACAATCTATCAATACAACTAGAATTTGAACCTAATGACGTAGAACTTGGTCTTTGTTGTTGGATATATAATATTTATTTACCAAAAATGTATTATTATAAATAAATATAAAATTATATTAACATTAAAAATATAAATAAAATTTAATAAAAATTAACTTAGAAGATATAACATTGACATACCTCTTTGATAATGGGTTACAAAATTTTAGATGGCCAAACTAAGAAGTGGTCGATACTTTTTTTTAACTATCATCTCCTCATATTTAGGTAATGGTACTCCAACTGATATATCTATAATATCATGTACAATGACCCTATAATACTCTACCTATAACTATTGATGATGAATTGTATCTCCTATATAATAAATCATCCCATATGAAACTATATGACTGGGAGGATCATAAATATACAACTCACAATAACTAAGAATGTGTGGAGGAGGGGGTGTGGGTGTAGGATACAAAATGGGGTCTGTAGGCAGAGGTGGAGGATAAATAATGGGGTTTTTTCGGTGGAGGTGTATGATAAATAAAGGGTTATGTAGGTGGTAGTGGGGGATTGGGAGCTACTGGAAAAGGTGGAGCATGAGATACAGTCTGAAATTATTGTTGCATGTCTGCAAACCTAGACTATACCAATACTATAATCTTTTCCTATATCATCACATTAATATTTTTAACTTCAGCAAATAAAGATGCTATTTTTTAATATATAACCTCCATTTAAGAATCTGAAGAATGTGGTAACACTTTTCTTAATGATAAACCCACTGGGTATCCTTGTACATGACCCAAGTGTTTGGGATTTCCCAATGAAGCAGATAAAAAATCATTCCTTCAATTAGATTTAAATACCCATCGTATTCTCTTCCTTAAGGGAATCCAGTATGAATTATTGGAAAAATAATTTAATGTTTCAAATTATATAAATAATTTAATTGACTTATGTAGATAAAATAAACTTATAATCCTCCTAGATACAAACCTTGATAATTATGTAAGTTATTTTCCCTTATTGATCATTCGACCCCTCTTCAGTTTTTCATGTCTAGATAGAGGGGATGGAGGGAAAGACTCTCCAGAGCAGGAAAACTCAACTATATGTTTTTGTAAATTTTTAGCTATCATTTGTTCTTCTAATAAATTATACCCTCTCCGGGATAAACTATGAGGGTATACATTTTTCGATTGGATCTCTTGATGAGATCTCCATGATTCATGTAAAATATGAATAATAAATCATTAATAAGTCAGTAATATGGTCATTAATATAAGAAAATTTTTAAGGATTACATTGCCCTTACCAAAAATGATTCTTTTCTTCTAAATTCAACAAATTGTATCCATGTTTCTTCATCTAAAAAGGATATATATGACATGGACTATTAGGTTGTTTATCCCCATAAATGAAATTAGATGTGAGGGTTGATTTGAAAACCCTCTATCTCCGAGCAGCCATCGATAAAAATTTCCTCCTGACTCCTAAAGTGTAAGGTATATCAAATTTCATCATATAAAAAAGAGGGAAAACATATTATATGATAAAAATTTCATGATTAGTAAAAAATAGAAAATGATCTTACCAAAATGGTCTCCCACAACTGAGCTAGTGTTATTTTTTCAACACATCTCCAATTGTTGAAAAAAACGATAACTTTTCTTTTACCCAGAGTTGATAGAATAAAATGATAAAATTTCTTCTCCTTCTATGTTTTCCAACCCTCGAACTCTTCTTTTACATTATGGGAGAATATGAATAAGGTTGAGGAACATCAAGTGAAGCATGTGGATGTTCCTCCCCTGAGGTATAATCATAACACTTGTCTCTAGAAGTTTGGGGTTGATTATATAATTTCTCTTTCATTATTCTTCCAATCACAAAAAAAGCATTTCGTACACAAAATATAAAAATTCACATATTAGAACTCTAATATAAACAAAAAAATAAAAATAATGAAACAAAAAAGTAAACTAAAACTTAACTCATTATTATTCATATTTTTTATAGTAAACCAAAATGCAAAGAAGATTAATGATATATGAATTTTCATGTAAATTAATAAAAAAAAATCCAAAATTGGTATAGGAATATTAGAAGTGGTCTAACCTAGTAAATCAATTTTTTTACAGAAAAATAATAGTATTTTTAACGTATAAATTTATAATAATTATCATTCAAAAAAACCTATAAATATATAAGTTACTTAATGGTAAACTTAGTAAACTACGTAAGACTAAACTAAAATAAATAAACATTTCTACTATTTCATTTTAATACCTGTTTTAACAAAGAAAAAAATACAATATAACATTTTTGGAAATTAATAAAAGTAAATGAGAAATAAACACATGTTACTTATAATATTATGAATGTTCTAATGGATTTTTCCCAAATTCATTCATCATGATCATTCTTTATGGAATAATCTATGTCTATAACATACTCATCATTATTATCTATTAATTTCTCTGTGGAAGTTGGGATCTCACATAAATCAGTATCTTCATGAAGTTAATCATCACCAACCTATTGTTTTTTTACTTTTGTAAAACAATAGAACACTACATATCAGATTGATCAAGAATAATGATTTTTTTTCATGGTTTGACATTATAAAAAATCAGTTGTGTCTTCTAATATATTCATATTAAAATGTATCATTCCAGATTCATTGTGTTTGAAAATGTTGTTACTAATAAACCACATGAAGTTAAAAATGTGAACTTTTATTCTAATGTAATAAACCTCCCATATTTCTTCAATGAATCAATAATATGCACTTGATGTATAATTTGGGTTTTTTTCATTAGAAATCAAAAAATGAATTGCTTCTATGAACACCAATACAACACTATTTTGAACTCCACTTCAATTGTCCCAATCATTCATATAAAATGCATATCCATTCAAGTCATACACAGACCATGTTATAACATATAATTTTGGACCACTCACTAACCATCTTAATGTATCTGATTCATCTGATCTACCAAGCATGGTCTTTTAATACTATGCCAAAAAGTTTTGTTATGCCTATTCAAAATAAACATTTCATTCTTATTTGGATGACATTGTTTCAACTCATTAATTTTAAATGTTATATATGGTTAAGAATCATCCATTTTATTCAAGATATATAAATTTACCTTGTTCATCTATTCACCTAAAAAAGATTTGACTTTCAAGACACGAATCCCCATTCCCTCTTTATTAATATGTTAATAGAGAGATGGAGGCAAACCAATTTTCTCTTCCACATATAAGTTTCTCTTACTAAACTCTAAAACCTCTTTAGGAATATACTTTTCAGAAATGGAAGCTTTAGGTAGATACGTATTCTTAACACATCCCTTCAATTTCTTCATACACCTTTCAAAAGGATACATCCAATGTAGACATAAAGGTCCACAAAGCTTTATTTCTCAAAGTAGATAAACTATTAAATGCACTATTATATCTAAAAATATGGAGGATTTTTTCCAATTAACAAAGTATCGATATTACTTCATTTTCCAAAATGTTTGCAGTATCCAGATCAACAACTTCATTACAAATTGAATTGAAAAAATAACACACCTTCATGATAGTATTTCTGAGATAGATGGGAAATATTCTACACAATGAAACCGATAGAAGTTTTGGAATCATGAATTGACAGTCATGAGACTTTATATCTTTTAACTTCAAAAACTATAAAGAGATAAATTTTTTTACAATTAAAGAGTAAACCTGTGGCACATTGATGTCATGAAGACACTGACAAAAGCTAATTTTATCTCTCTTGGGTAATGTGTGACAGGTTCGGGGAAGAAATGTTAATCTTCTATCAGGTGTGGGACCTAACTCTAAACATAATCCCATTTATAGTAAGTCAAATCATGTATTCATCCCATATTTAGTTTTTCCTTTAATATCTAACTATGTAACAATAAAAATATCAAATATATTTTTCTCCAAATTCATTAAATAAATTTTATATTTCACTTTATGATATCTCCAATATAGTAGATCAACAAATATTCACCATTTCTTCCAAATATGTTTATAATTTCCAGATTTATTTTTCCTTTCCCAATGTCACATCAAGGTTTTGAACGACAAAAAAACACTAATTAGTGGATAAAGGTTTTAGATAAATATCAAATTATTGTGAGCCATTGAATTCCTTTTTTAATCTCCTATAATATTTATCATAGGAAAAAAATTTCAATGACCCATGTATACTATTTTACTCTCATGATGCAATTGACAATATGATGTATGTTGTTCACAAAATGGATAGGCTTTATGCCCCTTAGCACTATATCCCGAAATTTTTTCATATGATGGGAATTTATTTATTGTGAACATAATCACCGTATTAAGTTGAAGATATTCCATTTTATAAGAATAATACACCCTAATAACATCCTTCTATAAGAGTTTCCAATAATCAATTAATGGTGATAAGAAAATATAAATATCATTTCCAGGTTACTTTGGTCTATAGATCATTAATATCAACATGACATATTTACCCTTCATACAAAATTTAAAATATAGGTTTTAAATTAATAATAAAATAGGTCATCAACTATGTGTTCTACTGAGGCTTTGATATGGATTCATTCTATCTATCCACAACCCATGTCGAATATTTCTAACTTCATTTCCAAATATCAAATACTTCTCATCAATTTTTTCCACTTTTTACAATCTTATAGATGATTAATTTTTCCATCACATATCCACTAATAATAATTCCATATTAACATTTTTGCATCATTTTAATTAGAAAATAAATGTTACAATTAAGGAATTATAATATAATACCAAAATACCTTGGTAGAGATATCTGTAATCTCTACACCAGCCTATGATTTTTATTTCCACTTATACCGTGATTTCCTATATTTGGGACACTCAGATAGAAATTCATATTCATTCCTAAATATCATAGTCATTCAGACATGATTATATATTTTTGTTTCCCAATCCCACTAGGCATACTATTTTATGGGCCTTATAATGTGAATCATGAAGATCATTGTATTCAAAAATAATTTCTTTCAAAAAAATTTGCAGCTCTGTTAAAACTTTGTCACTCCATCCATGCTTCTCCTTCAGGTTAATCAGTCTTTGCACCGACGATAAAACCATAAAATCCATACAACTAGGATACAATGGATTTCCATCATCACAGTATAAATTCTAAATTTTTGGTTCTTTATCAATTTGTTCTATTTAAAAATCATGAATCATTTCTTTAATTTCATAAAAGTTACCATATTACAAAGCATAATCATCAGTAGATCTAAAATTCTACATAATTTTACCATACCAAATCCAAGGTCTATAACTTAGATTAAAACCCTAAAAAATTACACGATCTTTGATCTCTATACTTTTCAACTTATTCATTGTTAAACATTTCAGGCATGGATAGAAAAATGTGTCAATGTTTGGAATATTTATTTTAGAAAATTATAAAAAAATCATCAACACCTAACACATATTCATCAGTAATTTTATGTTCCATAATCCAATTTCAATTAATTATTACCATTGAAAAATATAAAAATTATACACCATGTTAAGATAAGACAATTTTATTTTTATAAAAAATGTGTCATAATTTGAAAGTAACACAATTTTGAGATATAAAAAAATACACACATATTCCAAAAATATAATTAAAAATTCTACAAAATTATGAAGGATATGATTAAAGATAAATGATAAGTCATAAAAAGATATGCATGAAAATAATTTAAAAAATAAAGTATAGTTATATTTTATATTTATTTGAAATATAACATAATTTGAAAGTAACACAATTTAGAAATATGAAATAGTTATATGATTATTTAAAAATTATATTAATATTGTTTTTGAGAAAAAAGATAAAAAACCACTAAATTAAAAAAATAAACCCCATCCGCTACTGTGATATGTTATTAACCCATCACAACAAGAGTTTTTTTTACCTAATTTGTTGATATTAATTATCTAAAATATTATCCTAAGAGGTATTAATATTGTATTGAACTGAAATATTTTCTTTATTTCATGTAATTTTGATGGTCACATTTATGGATCTTAACATTATTATTTAGTTTTTTATGGGGAATAGTGTTGTGAAAAAATGTCTTGTGGGAAAAAATATTGTGTGAGAAACTTTTGTGGATAATAGTATTGTAGAAAATGGTATTGTGTACAAGCCTAGAAAGGAACCTAGACTATCTTGGGAATAAAAATGAAACACAAAAGCACCATTGAATCAATGTAATAATGGAAAGAAACAATATACCATGGTACCACACAGGACAATAAAAGTAGAGAATTTGATAAAATGAATGATTATAATCCCCTATAATTTTATCCACCATCACTAGGTATTAGGGGAAACTAAATAACACTTAAGGTGTGATTTTCCTAGAGATTAAAAATATTAAAAAATTTGGTTTGGCTATTTGGTGTCCAAACCAACCCAAAAACTATCTATCTAGTCCACACTAGCATAGTCGAGAACCATCCCCAGTATTACATAACTAGGGAACTATAACTTATCTACAATGAACTGCTATAGAATAAATCTAGACCGCTATCTTAGTTCCTAGGGTTCCGTTGAATGTAAAAAAAGTAGATATGTGAAAATAATGATTCATTAGATTAGCATATCAACAAAAAATAATTTCATTTCCATAATTATCATATCACCACTAATTCCCGTGCTAACCCATTATCAAATCAACCACGTCACAATTTATAATAATCTACATCCCCCATAAGAACTATAATTCATATCAAGTATAAAAAATTAGGAGGGCCAACAAAGGGTCCCATCTTCAATTTGAAAACTCTCTTATAAATTCCAAAGGAGCCTTAGCAAAATAACCTCAGAATTTCAATTCATTCCCACCATTTAAGATCCCAATTTTAAATTTTCCACTAAAAAGAAGATATGGTAAAACAAATATGAAATCACTTAATGTGTAAACCATATTAATTTTAAATAATTTTTAAAATCAATCCATTTTATTCTTTTAAAAAAAATCCATGAAAATCATAACTTTTCTACTGAAATAAACAAAATGAGTTTAAAATATTTAAAAAAATTAAATTTAGAAAAAATATTTTAGAAATTTTTACAAACAATTTTCATTTGGAAAATCTACGTAGAAACTAAAAAATCATTAAAATTTGATTATATATAGTGATAAAAATAGTAAAAATATGATGAAATGAATTTGGACTATCGTATATAGATTTAATTTGACAAACATGTAATTATAAAACATATATAATAAAATTACATGTATATTAATGTAATTATACCAAAACCCCTACCTATATAAATATTAAATAAAGATATAAAAAGTATCCTACAATGATGAAGCATAATAAATTAAATAAGATTCTTTTACAATTCAAAAACACTAAAAAAGCCCCAAATTAGAACCATACCTAATCTTTATTCTCATCCACATAACCAATTTGTTTTATAGTGATAGATATAAAAAGAGTAAATGAGTGTATGGAATATTATAGATGATGAAAAATATAAAAAGGGATATTTAACTTAAGAATCTTCTTGAGAGTTTCATGTCAAGCTGATGGAGGAGCCATAGAAAAACATGATTAACAATGTTTAAAAAATTATTTTGGAGGTCATGGGATCGATGATTCGAATGTAGGGTTTCTATGCGAGGAAGACTGAGCCACTGTCACCCAAATAAAAAACATTAGAATAACTAAAAATGAGACTTCATAAATATTTTAAAATATTTATCTCATCAATTATATTATAACGGATGAGATAAATGTTTTTTTTTACATTTATCATTTTTTTTTAAAATAACTGATGTGATAAATCATTTTATAACATCAGTTATATAATAAACGATGTTAAAAATTGGATTTATCACATCTGTTATAAAATAACCAATGTTATAAATCCATATACTTGATTTATCACATCATTTATAAAACAACCGACATGATGAATCAAGAAAATCCATTTTTTACATCGGTTATGGTATAAACGATGTGATAAATAATTTTTTTCTTCAGATTTTCATGTCTGTTATTTATAACCAATTTCATAAATGTCGACCTGGTAATTACTTTTTGTACTAGAATCCCCTCTTTTAAAACTCTTTTACTTTCATAAAACTAATTAATTTTCCAGAAATATTTCCCTTTTACCTAAATTCTATTATTTTCAAAATAGGAACTTAGTAATATTGACATATTCTCTTTCTTCACACAACTTATTTCCAACTGAATGTGTTTGTCCAACATATAACTTTCACAAAAATCACTTGGATAAAATGAAATAATAATTTGTTCACAGAAATTATGTTTTCATTTATGGTTTACAGAATATATAACTTTGTGAAACTATTTTATGAATTCATAGCCTATTGATATTTTTTAGAGACTGGATTGTATAAATGAGGGGGTTAAAAACCTATTTATAGATATGGATTATCCATCAAACAATTTTCTTACATACAATTGATCTTTCAATCAACTTTACTACTTATTCGAAGTTCAATGATTTTATGTTTCCTTTAGTAAGACACTCCACACCATTGAAAAACACTATTTAAATTTCTTGTGTTCACACAACTTTATTTATGTCACATGACTCTGAATTTTAAAAATCCTTATAAATTTTGTTGAACTCTTAACTTTGCTATATTTCAATATGGGATCATCATATCATCACCTCCACACAACTTTCTGAAACCTTAACACTTGTTAACATAACATTTTCATTCATATAAAAATAGTTCATTTTCACAATTTTCATGAGGCAGCTTAGAAACATTGTGTTTACATCACTTTTGACGTGTGCGATTCGTATTCCTCTACCCTACTTTCCAATGCAGAGTTCCTAAAAATACTCAAACACTTCCATACCGATTCCTTCAATAATATATTAATGTTTATATAGTAATAGAACTTATATATTAAATTTTTATGAAGTAGAACTATCTAGGTTCTCCTATTTATTTGATTATTACACCTAGTCTTTTAGTATAATCATGATCAACATTTTGGGAGCATACAATGCTCTATGAATTTATCCACTATCAACAAATTTCACTCTATTAGGAAGAAAATTGAACATCAATGTTCTGAAATGCCTAAAAGTTTTTTACATGTTTGATCACTCCCGTTTAACGTAAACACTTAATCCAACATTCCATATTTGAAATTGAATCCAACTCATAGAAACACCAATTCTCTTTGGTGTCCAATAATCTATCCCATTTTATTTAATAAAAACACATTCATGAATCCATTTCCCATTTCTTGGTACCACCTATTAAAAGTTCCTAAATACCAAGTGATGTTTCATAACAATAAAAAATGTTGTTGACCACTGATAATTACAACAATATCAATAGTGTTATGAGTATTACACATAAATTATATCCTAATAAGACCACATCATCAACCCCACTAGGTAACTTCTTTCATCATTAACCCATTTGTTAATCTATCTTGATCTACCAAATTTTAAGTAACCTAATTTTTATAATTAGATTTTGGAACTTTCTATAACCCCTTTATTAGGTATGACAGGAACTAACATAGATTCATGATCTTATCTTCCCTATTTAGAAACTTCACATTGATTCATGATACCTTATTATATAAATGGTCTGAACGTTTTCACACAATGAGTAGCTCTTGACACGAACACTTCATCCAACCCAGTTGATAACTAATTTTTCGATAAACCTATAAGATAAACTATCGTGATATATCCAATTTCAAAGAATATCTTATGAATCATTGGATTTGGAGCCTTCACAATCTACTCCCACTTTTGAGGGATGAGTAGGAACAAACATAGATTCCAGATAATTTTTCTCCAGATATAAACTGCACATAGATTCATTATCCTTTTTTTCACATTTTAAATCCAATCCAAAGTGGAATTTATGCCATATTAAATGGATATAGAATATGGATAGAACTTATGTCTTAGAAAATAGAGGTATATATTTTAAAACTATTTCATTCTACCCTTACTTTATTGATGTAGTACAATATAAAATTCTATCCTTTGATACCATTGAACCCATAAATTATGTCACATTACAATATATCTTCTATCAGTGATGTACATAGGGGTATTTGTACTTATCCCCTTTGAAAAAAGTTATTTATATCTAATAAGGATATATAATCCCCCTTATAGTATAAAAATTATCCATTTGTTAGGCCCAATAATTATACCCACAAATTTACTTCTTATCTTGCATCATTTATTCATATGTAACTATAGGTTTGAAAAATATCTAAAAATTAAAAACATTTATATATTTTTTTTGTATCCACAATGATTTTCAGTGGGTGGACTTACCACTTAGAAAAGATCCATGAAAAAATCCCATAATCCGACTGATTTGACACATAGTGTAGGAAACTGAAGATAAATTTAATAAAACTATCATTGTCCATTTCACTCACAAAATTATATACATCTCAATCAACTATAAAAATTGATCTTCTTTCCAATAATTTTTCTAGTATGATTCTTAATATCTTGACACCATATGGATACCAATTATTGATACTAATACTAACTATCTGATATATATGTATTATGGACAATACCATTAATTGAATGTTTTTCTTTACCAAATGTTATGAATAATCTAATACCTTTTTAGAAAAAATGCTGGATACCACCTATCAGAATGATAAATTATTTGTTCAATAATTGTGATTTCTTCTTGAACTATAATTGGTAAGTGATTTCTTCTCTCATCTACAAGGTTCATTTACTTTTTTTGGGGAAATAATTTTTCATTTCTTTTCCTCACCCCCCAATAATTCTAATCTTCTTCACCAAATATAACATTAATGTTCTTCATGGGATTTATCCATATGTAGCATCTTCTAATATCCTAATAACAACCAGATGAGATCACATCTTAGATAAAAGAATATAAACCCCAATAGTTCATTTTAGTACTGATTCTAAACTTTTATATATTCAATATGTGATGTAATAAAAATCAATTAGTCTTGAAACCTCTTGAAATAAATTATAATATCCTCTTTTAGATGTCAATGATATTTATTTCAACTACTTATAACTGTTATGATGATTCAATTATTAATCCTAAATGTAGTCATGTCACAACATCACTTTGAATCTCTTGATACAAATTCCCCATAAATTGTATCTACTCTAAAACCTGAAACACATTGAAGAAAATTAATATCATTTGAACACAGAGGGATATTAAATATTTCTGTTTTGCTAATTTAAGGAATCAGGATGGACTTTATAACAACCCTGCTCTTTATTACACACTTAAACATGATTTATTACGTAAAATATGATATAGATAAAACATAGAATATCAATAGTTATAGTTATTTTGGGGCTTAGGAACATTACATAGCCACTTAAAACATGAAACACCACATCTTTATTTAAATCTTTCTTTACATGCCACTACATTCCCTCGTACTTAGAATTTAATGGGATAACCTAAGGACATGCATAAGAAAATGGTGAGATATAAAGCCCAGTAAAGGAGTAAATAAGGCTTAATATGAAGAACACAATACATGTTATACAATTGGAATATCAATGGTGCATTAAAAAAACAAGAACATAAAGGCATGATAACATGGAAATGTGGAAACAACACTTAACATGGTATTAGCTTGATCCAAGGATCGTTGTGAATAGAGAATGAGTAAGACATCATTTAAATTTAATTAGAATGTGTAAACCATAATTTCCCTTGATGTATCATGATACTAATCTTTACCCAATGCATTTGAGCGCTATCAGTGCACACCCATCTTAATCATTTAATTTTATGAATAAGTATACCACATGGATCAAATAACATGAATTAATTAAACATCATATTTTATTCAATCATAAAGGAATGTGGCATTCATACATGAAAATATATAATCAATAAGTAAATGTTCATAAAGTTGAATACCCTTTATATAGAAATGGGCATGGTATTCACCACACAATGACTTTGGCTTGTGAAATTGTGGTGAAAATTCAGCAACATAATAGCGTGACATAAGAATTAATAAAAATGGTAGATGGGAGAGAAATGGGTGTCTCATCATAAGTAAATTAAATGGATAGAAAGGGGGTTCATATAGATATGTGCCCCAACATATCTAATAAAACTTAGATTTATAATACCAAAGAATTGCTTAAATGTAAATGAGAAGGGAGAAACTCCTTACAGAATTTCAGCATAGTAACAAGTGTATATGGGAGGAATTAATGATATAAAAAGAGGTCTCTCATCATTGAATAAAAAAGAGGTAAGTATGGGTTAGTTTAGAAATCATTCCTTAACTTTTTTAATTGAAAAAAATGATATAATATTATAATGACATTTGGGAAAAAATGAGAAAGGAAGAAATCTATTACGAAATTTCAGTTGGGTAACAGGTGTACACGGGAATGTTTAATGAGCTATAAAGGGGTATATCATTATGAAAACATAAATATTGAAGTATGGGGGAGGTGATAAATCATACCACAACATTTTTATTTGAAAAACAGGGTATTACAACATAAATAAATATGGGAAAAAAATAATAAAGGAAGAAATACCTTACTTGGAATTGTGTTCTCAGAGGCTTGGGAGGGATCTAAGAGAGTCTTATTAAGAGATTTGGGAACCATGGAAGGATTATAGAGAGAGGAAAGTAGAGGTTGGATGAACACCAAAGCCTTTGAGTGAAGAGGAAGTGACATCTTGGGTGTGTTTAATAGGAAATGAGAGAGAATTCTTTTTTTATTTAGGTTTTTGGTTACCACACATTAAACTAATCAAAACCAAAAACCATCCCATGGTTTTTTCCAATGGGTTTGGAAAAAGGGGAGTGTAAAAAGTTAATTAATAAGGCCAATGAACAATCTTATTAAAATATTTGGCTTTCATATTTGGACGTGAGTCACACTCTCAAGGAATTCATTTTGAAATGTTAACATGTTTTATATGTCTTGGATGGTCCACTAAGGATTTGTAAACTAAATCAAATAAAACTAAAATCAAATTATTTTAATGTTAAAACATATATTGGTGGAACATAATGTTTATAGTATTTTATTACATCACTATTATTTCATTATGATGTCAAAAAACACATTATATATTTAAATAGTATTTATTTTTTTCCCAAAAATTTGACTGTATCAGAAAATTATGAAAAATTCACTTTTGGATAATTTTGGCATCCTGATTAAAAAATAATATTCATTTTATCTAAATAATGTTAAAATTATATGAATTTTTACTTTTAAAAGAAAAAGAGACATTCATAAAAAATTCATGGGTTTTGAGAAAAATAGCATTCCAACCATTATAAAAATCACAATCATATTCATAATAATTATACAGTCATTTATATTATATAAAAATTAATTTAGTAATAATAATTAATAAAAATATTATTTAATTCAATAATCCATTAATTCATCAAAATAGATTTCTTAATTAACTAAAAATTTCATTATTGCTTTAAAAAACTATTTACAAAGTGACAATAATAAAAATAAAGTATATTATCTAAAAAAAATAATTTACATAATCATAGTACTAGGGTATCATTTCATAACCCCTTATAACACCCAAATAAGGCCGAAGGGTAAGGTGTGCGATGACAACAGACTCTTGGGGTGGCTCAAATAACATTGCTCGGGTGGTAATATCTATCAACTACCACTTTCTCGGTAGTATGTTCTGTTCGAGCTTAACATGTTGAAGCTTTGCTTGGGCTTGGTCAAGAGTGAAGCCCAATGATGCCACCATCTTTCTGAACTCCAAAAAATGGGATTCATATGGGGAAATTATACTGGATGAGTCCATCGCTTCATTTTTTTGAGTAAATTGGAATTATTAAAGCCCAATATTTATACTAATAATGTGATACCTTTTCAATTACTATACTAGAAATGGTCACAATTCATAATTTTATTTTAAAATTTAAAAATATAAAACCAAGGAAGTTAATATATTTAACAAAACCATTTTTCATAATAATACATTTAATAAGATCAAGAATAATTTTCATTGATAGAAGTTTGGGTTATTACAATATTACCCCTTATGAAATTTCACCCTTTAAACTTCATTTTACATTCTAAGACAAAAATAGGTGCGGTTGATTTTCCTTTATTTCCTTATCAAATTACCATGTTTCCTCTTTGTACTTATGGTTTCTCCATAGTACCTTGACTAGGTGGGTTGTCTTTTTATGTATAACTTTATCTCTATGTTCCAAGATCTTCACTGACTTCTCCTAGTAAGAAAGATCATACTCTAACTGTACTATCTGTAAAGAGAGTACATGTGAAGGGTCTCATATATACTCCCTTAATAGGGATACAGGAAAGACATCAGGTACTTTAGCCATGGTTGGTGGTGGTGCTAGTCTAAAGGCCATAGACCGACACGATCAAGAATATCAAAGGGGCCGATGTACCTAGGACATAACTTCCCTTTCTTTCTAAACCTCATGACCTTATTCAATAGTGATATGTGTGGAAATACCATGTCTCTATCTTTGAACTCAAGGTCTCATCGATAATTATCTGCATAACTCTTCTGTTGACATTGGACTACCTTGATATGGAGAAGAATGGGTTCACCTTCTTCACCATTTCTTAGACCAATTCAGGTCCTAACAGCTTATGCTCATCGACTACATCCCAAAACAGCAGTGTTCTATACCTTTTCCCATAAAGGGCTTCATATGGTTCCATTCAGATGCTCGATTGGAAACTATTATTGCAAAAGAATAGAATAAGTGGAAGATGTTAGTACCATCTTACTTTGAAGTCCATAGAACATGATATTAACATATCTTCTAGTGTCTGAATAGTTTTCTCATATTGGTCATCATTTGGAGGATGATACGCCTTATTGATGTTCAGTCCAGTTTTTTGAGCATGTTGGAGTCTTTTCCAGAACATCATGGTGAATCTTATGTCACGATCAGATATAATAGATAGTGGTAATCCATACATTCTTACCATTTCTTTGATTTAAATCCGTTCAAGTTGATCCAATGATAAGTCCTCTTGAATCATGATAAAGTGAGATTTCTTCATAAGATGATCCACAATGACTTATATAGCATTGTTTCCTCTGGATGTCCTCGGAAGTCCCGTGACAAAGTCCATAGTAATGTTATACTACTTCCATGTTGGTATTGGTATTAGTTTCATCATCCCCTTATACTTTTCCACTCATCCTTCACTCAGTGACATACAAGGTACCTTGATGTATATTCATTAATCTTCCTTTTCATATTGTCCCACAAAAAGTTTTCTCAGAGTTCCCGATACATTTTTTTTCTCCCTGGGTGAATAGAGAAGGTTGAGCTATGTGAATCATTCAGAAGATTTTTCTTTATCTCTAGATCGGATTATACACATAGTCGTGACATAAATCTCACAATTGCATCCTTGTAAACCACACGTGTAATGATTCTGATTTTTGTTAGATTCCCCCCTTTTCATAATTTCCACATCCTTGCTTTGAGCATCCTTTATTTTCTCCACGAGGGATGGTTGAGAAATCATTTGAGAAAGGATTGATGACATTTCTCCCTTAATGATTCCCATGTACATCCTTTGAAAATATAATAATATTGGATTCTTTTCAATTTTCATCATTGAAAAATATGTAGGATCCTTTCTAATTAGAGCATCTGCCACCTTGTTCTCTTTCCTAGGGTGGTAATGGATTGAGTAGTCATAGTCTTTGATCATCTCTAACCATCTTAGTTGGCACATATTCAACTCATTCTATGTGAATATATACTCAAAGATTTTGTGGTTAGTGTATATATCAAACTTCTACTGAAAGAGGAAATGCCTCAATTTTTTAAGAAAAGATCACCACAACCTACTCCAGATCATGTGTTGGATAATTTTTCTCTTGAAATTTCAATTGCCTTGAAGCATAGGCAATGACTTGGTCATTCTACATCAACACACAACCCATGCCCTTCTTCTAAGCATCACTATATATCACAAAAAGTCCCCCAATTATAAATATTGTGAGCACGAGCATGATAATAAGCCTCATTTTCAAGTCCTTGAATCTCTCTTCACGTTCATCACTCCAAGAAAACTTTTCTGCCTTCCGAGTTATCTTGGTAAGAGGGATGGAAAATCATGATAAATTTATCACAAATTGGTGATAATATCCAACTAACCCCAAGAATCTACAGTTATCCATTACTAATGTTGGCCTCGACTATCCCTCAATTGTTGTTGTCTTGGAGGGATCCATAGATAACCCATTTATTGTGATGATTTGACCCAATAATGAGACTTACTTCAACTAGAACTCACAATTGTTGTACTTTTCATAGATCTTCTCCTTTAGGAAGGTCTCTAGTATAGTTCTTAGGTGCTCCACATTCTCCTCCTTGTTTTGGGAGTATATTAAAATATCTTCTATAAATACTTCTAAAAATTTGTCAAGGAAATCTCTAAAGACTAAATTCATTAAGTACATGAAGATTTCAGGATAATTAGTTAGTCCAAAAATCATTACTAAGAATTCATAGTACCCATAACTTGTACGAAAAGTATTCTTGGGGATATCATCTCAATCCACACTTGGTAATATCTCGACCACTAATCCACCTTGGAAAAGTATTGTGCTCCATGTAGCTCATTAAAAAATTCATCAATTTGTGACAGAGGATACTTGTTCTTTATCATGATTTTGTTGATCTTATGATAATCAGTGCAAAGGCGCATTGACCCATCCGTCTTCTTGACGAAGAGGAATGGTGCACCCCATGGTGAAGCATATGAGCATATAAAACTTTTTTCCAGATTCTCCTACAGTTAGAAATTCCTCAGGTATAAGATCGATTGAGAATTCAATATCTATTCTAGGAGGAAGAATATTCAATTCCTTAGGAAACAATTCAGTGAATTCCCTCACAATAAGCATGTCTTCAAGGATGGTTGCTTCCATAGAATCAATCATCTAATCCAGATACACATGCTCATAGGCTAGTAATATCCAAGATTTAGATTATAGTTCTAAATAAGATTCATCTTCCTCCTTGCACTTGTATATAATCTGGGGTCAATTCTCTAAATAGAGAGTTATTTACCTCAAATGAAAATTTATATTGCCTCTATATTGAGGAATCCAATCCATGCCAGGAATCACATTAAATTCTACCATAGGGAGTATAATGAGGTTTGCTGGGAAGTTCATATCACAAATTGTGATAGGGGAGGAGTTATATTCATGGGTTTCAATGATTACCCCATTTTCCGTACTCATCGACATCTTTACTTCCATTATTTTTGGTGCTGTTGGGATTGTTATACTAATATTTTAGGATATAAAAGTATGTATAGAACAAGAATAAAAAATTATGTTTTCTATTCTTGAATGAATAACCAGTGTACCTGTCTCCACATTTTTGTTTGGGTTCATTTAAGTGGTAGTGATGGAAGGGGCTCACCCTTGCTGCCTTAGAGGATATTGGTTTCCTTTGAAAACCCTTGGCTTAGGGAACTGATTTTCAAGGTTCCCATCTTCTTTTAAGTTGAATAAATGAACAACAATTTTAGAATTGAACGCGGTTCTCCTATCATCTGTCGTAGCCATGGGTTTTTCTTAGCTATATTTAATGGATAGTTTCCCTTCTCTTCCAATCCTAATGCATTTCTTCATCCTCTTCAGGCAATTTCTAGGGAGTCTTTTTCCCCAACTTTGGTAAGTGGGGTGATGCATTTTCTTAGCACCATTGGATTTATCCATCGAACCGCCAGAATTGAATTCCACCTTGTGCTTCTTATCCCCATGATACCCCTAATAGTATCCAATATACATTTCAACCTTTAGGTCACATTGGACAATTTCTTCATAGATATCAAAGTCACAGATCACCAGGGATTTTCGTAGGCTTGATTACTTCCCACCCTATAAGCTATCAACCATGTATTCAGGGGTCAAGAAAAAGATGGAGGCATATCATGTAAGACTTCTAAAGTTTTCCTCATATACTCAGATGGATTCATCGTATTTTTTATTGGGGGCAAGGAAGTCCCTTTCCATATTATGTCTAAGGGTGTGAGGAAATATTTTTTGAAAAACATTTTATGGTTATCCTTTCATTCAAAAGCCTTGATCTCCTCCTCCATCATCATATTTTTTTATCAACGTCCACTATTGACGAGATTCACCCTTCATTAGGTAAGCAGCCAAAATAACCTTCTCTTGTTTAGAACATTGAAGGATGGAGAAGATCTTTTTAATTGATTTGATCCATTTATTGATGATTGAGGGATCAGATATCCTATTAAAAGTCGGATTCCTTTGTCTCATAAAGCTCTAGACATCGAATTATTCTTTCTTGGGGGGGTGAACGTTCCTCTAGACCCATGTTTCTATTCAAAAATTGAGTATACTCAGAGGGTATCATGACAATGTTCACGATTCCTACTCCCATCGAATTGGGAATCTCATTAGAATAGTCATCACATTGATCTTTACATAAGTTGTTAGCCTGAGTCCTCCTATTACTGGCCATTGGCTGGAATAAAATTAATGTTAGGGGTAACACATAAAGGGAAATTCAAGGACAAAAACGAATGAATTATAAATAACTTTTTTTCCTTGACTTGTGAATATATAGACATCAATCTATGTTATCCATGATATACTTTCTAACATATATTCTTAGGGGATTTTATTAGTTCCTTCAATAATGGCTCATACTTAGCTTTTTAATTTACCGAAGCATATCACCAGGGATTTTCGTAACCAAGAGTACATCAAGGCCTGTTGTTGTGTATTATGATTCCCCGTGTCAAGCCCGAAACTCCTTGTCAGAGTTTTCACTCCTAGGTATATCTATGACAGAGATGCCTCTACCTACTTGTATCAATATAGGGATATATTTTCTTGATAATCCTCTTACTCTATACTAACTCAAATTTATGAATGTTTTTATTATACTTATTCATATCTCTAAGGCCTCACTGGGGTTTTCTAATCCTAATCCCAAAAATATCTAAACCTATCCTCTAATACCAACTATAAAAAATCTTCTCTTTATTACATAATTAAACATGATTTATGACATAAAATATTCACTTGATACAAAATATATAATTGTGAGGTCTAGTGTCTTTAGGGATTAGGAAATTACTTAACTTAAAAAAAGAATCAAAATATCTTTTTTGAAATTTTTCTTTACATGACCACTACATTCCCCCCACACATAACAATGCATGAGATAAACTGAGGACATGCATAAGAATATGGTGAGCTATAAAGCCCATTAAGAGAATAAACAAGGAAAAACATGTATAATACATAAAATTTTAGGCAATAGGAAAATCAAATGATCATAAAAGAAGCATGAACATAAAGGCATGCTAACATGGAAATGTGGCAATAAAACATAACATGATATTAGCATGTGACAAAGATTATTGCAAATAGATATTGGGTAAACACTCATTTAAAATGAATTATCATGAGTAAACCCTCATTGCAAATGATTTATAATGATACTAATCTTTACCCAATGCATCAGAGGGCTATCAGGGTGCACCCTTCTTAATCATTTCAATCATACAGAAGTGTGCCACGTGGATCATATACCATGGATTCAGTAAACATAATTATTTATTCCATTATAAATAATTTTGAATTCATAAATGATAATATATGATCAATTATTAAATGTGTACAAAGTTTAATACCCTTGATAGAGAAATGGGCATGTTATTCACTAATAAATGACTTAGGCTTGGAAAATCATGGTGCAATTTCGGTAGCATAACGATGTGAGATATGAATTCATAAAAACAGTTGATGAGAGAGATAGAGTTGTCTTATCCTATATAAATGAAATGTAAATAAATGGAGGGGGGAGGTTCATATAGAAACATTTACCAATATATGTAATGAAACTAATATTCACAATACAAAATAATTTCATGAATGTAAATGAGAATAGAGAGATAGCTTATAAATTTTCAGCATAGTAACAGGTGTACATGGGAGGAATTAATGAGAGATAAAGTGGTATTTCATCATTAAAATATAAAGAGGGAATTATGGTTGAGGCTCTAAATAATACCCCAATATTTTTAATTTAAAAAAGGGTATAACCATATCAAGAAATTGGGAAAAAAATGAGAAAGGAAGAAATTCATTACAGAATTTTGGCATGGTAACAAGTGTACATGGGAAGAATTAATGGGAGATAAAGGGGTATCTCATCATTAAAAAATAAGTTGGAATGTTTGGTGGAGTTTTGGAATCATACACACACATTTTTATGTGAAAACAAAAGGGTATAAGAACCAAAAGATATATGGGGAAAAATAATAAAGGAAGCAATCCCTTACTTGGTAGTGTGATATTTAAGGCTTGGGAGGGGTTTGAGAGTGGCTTCTTGGGATCTTGGGGTGACTTGGGAGGATTATATAGAGAATATAGAAGAGGTTGGAAGAACTCAAAAGGCATTGAGTGAAGAGGAAGTGGGTGCTTGGGTGGGTTTATATAGGAAAAGAGAGGGAATTATTTATTGTTTTGGTTTTTGGGCACCACATATTAAACTAATCAAAACCACTAACCAGACCATGGTCTTTGCACATGGTTTTTGAAAACTTAGATTGGAAAAAATTATTTTAAAAGGCCAATGTATGAACTTATTAAAATATTATGTTTTCTTTTGTGGAGGTGAGTCACACTCTCAAGGAAATCATTTTAAAATGTTTTAATGATTTATAAGACTTGGAGTGTCCACTCTGGCTTTGTAACATAAATTAAATATACCTATAATCACAATATTTTAATTTTAAAACATATATTATCCGAAAATAATGTTTATAGTATATGTTTACATCACTATTTGGTTATCATTATGTCATAAACACATTATATATTTAAATAGTATTAAATTTTTCCCCAAAAATTCGACTATCTCAGAAAATTATGAAAAATTCACCATTGGATAATTTCAACATCACGATTCAAAAAATGATATTAATTTTATATAAATAATTTTTTAAATATGTGAATTTTTAATTTTAATATAAAAACTGATATTTATAAAAAATTCACATGTTTTGACAAAAATAGGTTTCAAACCTTAATAAAAATCATAATCATATTCATAATAATTATATGGTCATTTATATAATATAAAAATTAATTTAGTAATAATATAAAATTCAAAAATTATTTAATTCAAAAATACATTAATTTATCAAAATAGATTTTTTAATTAACTTAAAATGCTATTTTTTTCTTTGGAAAACTATTTACAAAGTAACAATAATAAACTGAAAGTATATTCAATAAAAAAAATAATGTACATAGTCATAGTACTATGCTATCATTACATAACCTCTTATAACAACCACATAAGACCAAAGGGTAAGGTGTGCAATGGTAAGAGATTCTTGGGGTGGCTTAGATAAAAATTTTTCAGGTGGTAATCTCTATCAACTTCCATTTCTCCTGTAGGTGGTTTCATTCAAGCTTAAAATATTGAGTCTCAGCTTGGGCTTGGTCAAGAGTGAAGACCAATTAAGTTACATCCTTTACGAGCTTCAATAAATGGACTTCATATGGGGAAAGTCTACTGGATGATGCCATTGCTTCCATTGTATGAGTAAATTTGACTTCGTAAAGCTCTATATTTATACTAATCACGTTATCATTATTCTGTGGCTATATTTGAAACGATCAAAATTCATAACAGTATTTTAGAATAAAAAAACCTAAAACCAAGGAAGTATGTATTTTTTACATAATCATTTTTCATAATAAGAAATTTAATTAGATTAAGTGGAATATTCATTCATAAAAGTTTGGGTTGTTACAGTCTTTCTGGATGGACCCTTCACTATCAAAAATTCATTTCAACCTTTTTATATTCAGGGAAATAATTCAGTATCCTCATAAAATTCACCTTATACCTGATCAATTTTCATGGATAACTTCCTCAGTGCCTTTCTTGTGACTCCTTTGAGTGAAGAAACTTACAAAAACATCATTTTGGACATTTTCTTTAGAGTTATCTTTTCTTGGAATGTAAATTTCCTTTTCATAATCTCATGAATCAAAAAAATTAACCCTTATGTAATATTTATAACAAGGATATAGTATCGCATATCTTATTGGATGCTTGTTTTCTATATATTCTTACATATCTGTATACCACTACATGATTCTCCAACATTAAAAATCTATGCCTTATTTTGGGATATTTCTTTAAACCAATTAAATTTTGGAGTTCGTTTATATTTCCAAACATTCTTATTTTTTATAAACAAACTACTTATTCAATGTTATATTTTGTACTTATATTAATGCAACTATTTTCTATTTTCATGGAAACTCCCACAATTTTATTCATCTATTATGTTGTTGTAAATTTTATGAAACAATGAATTAGTGATTTATATCTACTTTCTCTTAAAGATGATTGATCCAACACATTTTTTTTCTCTATGATGGATATTTGGTTATACACTCATACAAATTCTACATATCTAGATAATCTTCCTTCATTTTAATCAAGATTGAGTTTCCTTCTTTCTTAAAGATATTCCATGAGTAATCTGATGTTGGTTCTCAATGAAAATTTCTTTGGGATCCACAATTTTCCTTAAGAGTGGTTAATATGTTCCCCATATTAAATTATTTTATTTCAATGAAAAATACCCTTTAGTCTGTAATAGGAATGGATTGATTTCTTTTAACACCTTCAAATCTTCCCTTGTTTTAATTTATAGTCATATTACCATTTTTAACACATATATACCGTCTCCTATTATAACTAGACCTTGTATTATTGTTTCTTATCTAAGTTTCTTTAATAAAAAATTTCCCTTTCTCCTTCATTCCCTTGGGATTTTAGGAAACCACATATAGTATTTCCCATGATTCTAAAATCATAGCACTTTGTGGATTTTTTCCTCTGAGATTTGTCTCTTTAAGATTTGGAAAGGAACTCATACTCACATGGTGTCTCTAAATTTCTAACTTTATGGAATCAGACTATTAATTATATTCTGGTATGGATCAAATTATTCTTGTTTTAGGTTTTTATCATTATTTATAGCTCCTAGATATTCCCATCATACAACTTTAATTGGGAATTCATCTCTTTCAGACTCTATATTTCTTCTTTTATGGATTTAATCTATATTCTGGTTTTCTTTCGAGGGGATAATTCTATTT